>JAWNLW010000500.1:1152500-1752500 GCA_035042075.1 Drosophila macrospina | reverse complement strand
ATATTCAGCTTTGCTTGCGGCTGTGGCTCTGCTCATAATTATTTTACAATTTAAGCAATTAATAAATGTTTACTGTTGCTTATCTTTTTCGAGCAAAATCTGGCAATATTATTTACTAAGATCTGGCCACTCCACCGGCTTACAGGCTACAACCACGGTTGCAACTTCGTTAAAACTACTGCAACCAAATTTTTGAAAAAAGTATGAAATAAATACTAACTCTAAGAATGAAGTTTTTTTTAATTTCTAAGCATAATTCGGTATAAATATAAAATTAATAAGTTTTTGGAAACCGTAATGAAAGTAATAAAACAAAACTTTCATATCAATACATTGCGTTTTAACTCAAATTAAGCATACCTTAATAATGTATTCATAGGAATAGTTATAAAAAAAGTATTATTTGTATAAAAAGGGGACCAAAGTGCCAACGAGCAAAAAAGGAACTTAAGTATTAAGTGCGGCAACAGTGACTACAACAGCCGCACTTTACATTTGCACAAGAAATTGCCTAGTCTGGCTACCCGTAGCATTTGCAAATTGCGATTATCTGGCCATATTGTGCTATTAAACAATTTAAACGAACTTTATTCAGAGCTAAACATTTGTTGCTAATTTTATTTTTGCAGTTTAATGTGCACAATATTTTCGGTCGAGGTCAGCGGAGCCCCTATCGTCACAGCGTAAAGTATGTCAGAAGATTCGCGCAATGAAGCTATTGTTCGGAATGTGGAGAGACTCATAAAGTGCTTAACTGGCGATAGCGTAAGTTAACACACTTAATAAAAAACAAAGCTAATGTTCCTGTTCCTTTTTGTATGTAGCTAAAAGCGAGCGAGAGGCGGACGCATGAGCAACAAGCAATACACAAAATACGCCACCACCGATATCTAAGTACCAACGGCCATGCAGTTCGTCGATCCATTAATAATATGATTGATCGCTTTTATTATGAGGGCATGGATGAACATGCGGATGCTGTGCGCATGCTAAGTACACTGATAATTGAGCATGCCGGCTGGAAGGGTCACTACGAGGTGGATGTACAATATTCTTTGCTCGACTTCCTGTTCAGCATGACCTATGAGCCCGTACAGAATGTGAGACGCAACCTTATTGAAATGGAGCAACGTGTGCTGGCTATAAGCGATGCACTTGAGACTTTAGCGCCTGCCGAAAACCAGGCGGATCCTGAGTGTCTTGTGCCGGACGCAAAGTGGTTAGCACTGTTAAGTGAAGATTTTATTCCCAACCCCAGTCAGAGCTTGGACAGCGACAGCAGCTTAGATGTAGGTTATTACATGATTAATTCTATGTCGCCTTATAATATACAATATCAAATTTAATCTAAGGAGTGGTCGGACATTAGTGACACCGAAGAGTCTATAATTACAAACTTGGAGATGGCATCAACGAGCAGCCTGCAAAATAAGACAATCGCCAAGACCAGGGACTTGATCAAGTGCACCAATACCCTTGACTCCGCTAGGAGCAGCTCCACAGCAATGGGTCAATTAGTGAAATACAACGGTAAAGCAAAGGTTGACTCGTTGTCATTGAGCAGCTTCTATAGCTCACGATATAGCTTGAGCAGGGTGCCTGAATTGGCAGCATTGGAGCCTCCAGAACCACAGACGCAATACACAAGAGCCATCTTTCAAGACGACCATTTGTCCTCGGTGGTTCATTCCAATTGGTGGCGACAGGATTTCGAGTTTTATGCTCAGACAACAAACAGCGATGCAGGTCCAAACTTTGCCATTGCCTACGTGCAGCATTTGAACAGACAGATACGTAGTATGGTCAAGTATTCGCTGCCCAAGACCACATGTGAGAGCAACTTGTTGCGGGAAATCATCTTAATGTTCTTTGCCCCCGTTAGCTGCTGCTTTTTCGAGGTGCAGCCGGAACAACAACAGATCAGCATACGGAAGAACATTTCCATCAGCAGCGTGAGCAGTGTAAGTGTTTAATGCGTAAACAATATGCAATCCACAATCCACATTTGGTTTTTTCTTTATCAGGGCACGCTGCAGATTATCCTGGAAGAGGAGGTGCTGCCGGCCATGCAGGCGATGCAATACTTGCGTAAGATTATCAATGAACTGACGCTGCCTACCAGCGATGAGCCGACGACAGGAACTTTGGAATGCTTTGCATGGGGACTCCGTGATCTCATCCTGCCCATTAAGGAACGTCTGATTAATTTTGAGCGCGGATTGCTCGATAGGGCTGCCGGCATAAATGATGAAGGCAAAGAATTGAATCCAACTCTGATTACCTTTGTGCGTTACATGGACGAGCAATTCAAGTGTTTGCTGCTGCTCAAATCGTTGGCGACATGTGCAATCATCAAAGGTCCACCGCATCTTAGAAGCGCGTATTTATTGTCACAGATTTACAAGCACACCAAGTTCAATGTGTGCCACCAGAAGTTGGCCATTCCACTGCTACTCGTGTCCATGAGACGTTATTGCAACATCATGGATAATTGGTGGCGATTCGCCGAGTTCGGTGATTGGAACAAGGAATACATTGTCGAGTGTTTGCCCGAAAACTTTGCCTATTACGGACAAAGAATACAGGAACGTTTGCCCGTTTCGGACAACGATGATATGGGTGATCTACATCCCTATTTGGACATTATAACAGAGCTGCGTGGCTGCACGTTTTATCAGCTCCTTTTGGATCACGCTATGGAGTCGGGCGAAACGCAGGATCTGCTGGCCAGTGTCAATTTGCTGGGCGATTTGGTTTTAGGCAGCAAAGATGTGGGACCCTTCCATAACGATCTCACCAAGCAGCTCTTTAAGGAGTTGAACCGTTTCAATGCTGTGGCAAATTCTGTCAGCCCTGTGGAGGCATCTGAATTGCCGCTACAGCTTTACAATGAACAGGTCCTGGGGAGTGCATCTCTTCTGGGAGATACGGAGCTAATGAGCATTTTTACTCACCACATCAGACACGCACGGGAGGAGCCACAATCAATGAGGACAAAAACGACGTCGACGCCGCAGGTGCTGGAGGTGTTGGATGTCTTGAAACGGAGTACGGGTCTACAGCAACCACATGTGTTGCCGAGATCGATGATTAAGCTGTTTCGGCAACGTTATACGATTGCAAATATTCATGTGATGCGCTGGTATCGTGAGGAGCTCATGCTGACGGATCACTTACGTTTGCTCCGCCATCTAATGCTGTTGGAGGCGGATTATGTATTGTATCCATTCTATACGTATGTGTTCCGGCAGATCGAAGGATTTGAGGATTGGGCAAAAAGCTCGCTGCTCACCTTGGAGCTATACGATCTACTGGAACCCCATTATGGTGCATTGGCCAACCAGCTGGAGGTGCAAGTTGTCTCGCTGGTGCGCTCCCAGTCGAATAAGGTCTACGAGGCTCTGGAAGCCATAGAGATTGATTATTATATGCCACCGCCACTGCAGAGCATTATTACCGAGGCGCAGATGTATCAATATAATGCCATTTGGCACATTGTTCTCAAGGTTAAGTGGGCCGCCTGGAAGCTAGAAAATATGCGTTTCGTACGACGTAAAAATAGAGATGCCTTTGCACCATTGGATCTTCTTGGTCTGACACTGCGTCGTCTGGAGATTGTACGCTTTTGGCTTATCTCATTGATCAACAGCCTGCATTCCCATCTCTGTACCCATGTGATGCAATCCCTTGGTTCTCAGTTCGAGAATCAGCTGATCACGACGAGAAACATACGAGAGTTGCGCAACATGCACAGCGAATATATGAAAATGCTATGCAAGCATTGTCTACTTACGGCGGAGTTTGAAGGATTTCGCGATGCCTTGGATCAGGTATTCCATTTGGTTTTTGTGCTCGACATGGAATGGAACAGCTGTCCCAGCTTTCTGAACGAATCTCATGCACTCAGCCTCGATATGAGCAGTAGCCTGTCCGAAAGTGATAGCTCCGAACATGGTAAAGCCTTGGAATACCTCGCACTCAATCAGATTGACGAGATTGAACGCACCTACATACGTTGCCATCAAATGTTAGCTGATATACTCCAAAAACTTGTCTATAGATATGATCACAAGTTCTGTAAGTTTTAAAATACGATTTTATTTTCTTATTTATTCGCAACAATGTTTCTCATCTATTGCTGTCCCTCTCTAATTGCAGTAAACTCCTTGGAGGTGGCCATAAATGCAAGTATGCCCTGTTGATACACGAATTTCCACATTAAATATTTATTAAATTTTAATAAATTGCAAATTGTTGAAGAATTTTATTAAAATAATTGAATATAAGTTTTTTGTAAATAAAACAAAAAAATCATAAAGTGGCAAAAGTTTCAGTTTCAATTTGATTCAAAATAAATGTTAGCATTCTGTTAAGTTAACAGTACGCAGTTAAATTCATACGCTAAACCTCTGTTAACCGTTAACGGTGTGTGTTCAATGAGTAAATGAAATAACAAACAGTTGTTGTTGCCACTGGCAACAGTAAATACAACAACTAATGGAAGTTTAAGGTGCGACTTATCAGTGACTTTACTGTATTTGAGATGGCGACAATGGAAACGGCAATTGATAGCAGCAGCTACAACTACAGTCTGGCATGTATGTGTAAAATAAGTAAATACACCTATGCCCCGTTTAACGGTCTAAATTGGAATCAGAAAAATTAACTGTAAAGCACAGTATTGTTTAAATGTATAATTTATTTGTTGGTACATTAGTAATTTTTTTTTGCACTGAACTGAAATTCTGTTCGCAACTAGAGTGAATTTGCCGGCAAGTAATTGATCGTTAACCGTGGCATCGGCGTAATTTAAAAGTTTGTGAATTAAATCAAGCTGTTTCCAATCTAGTGACGCCTCAATATTCCAATTTGCTGCTGCAAATCCTGCTGCAGATTAATTTCTATGTCTCGGTCATTTGGAGTTTCAGCTATTTGTTGCACATTATCATTTGGGTGAGTTGCAAGGAGACTGCTCGACTATGACATATGCTAGACTCAATTCCTTTGATATTTAGACGTACATAGCATCAGTGCATCTTACTCTTCTCTTTGTGCGAACTTAAAACTTTTGGCTGTGAAATGGCAAAGTAGCTGAAATAAGCATTTGGTTCACAAGATAATTTGAAGATTCACCTATTCATTCATTTCATATATCTGAAACGTATGCTTCAACGGTCTATAAATTCTACTTTATAATATCAGAGCTAACCTTCAGAATAAACATTTATCTTTACGAGTATGCCCTGTACTGGTACTCATAAAACGATCAAAAGAACTTACATTAAAGTGTTTTTATGGCATTTATCAGGCAGTAGAAGACATTTAAGATTCTATAATACATATGCATACATATATTATAGAAGAGTTGACTTCAGTTCATTTCGTTTTTCAGATTGAAAACCTCGATAAGTCTTCAACTGATTTGTGTGCGCGAATGTGAAGGGTATATGCTAATCGAGCACTATGAAAATATCTTGTTAATTTTACACAAATTTTTTACTTTTCAATATAAACGATTTTTAAGTATTAGTATTTATAATATGTAAGTGAATGAATTCGGATTACAGGGTAACTTTTAGTCGAGCACTATGCGGTGTAAAAGCAAGATCATTTAAGCGATGTATACATTATGGAATGGGGAGATGCATTCGACTGTCTGTTACAACCGTTTGTACAGTGCTAGAATACCCTTTTTGTTGCACACTTTAAACGGGTATAACACTCACTCTCGCTCTTCCAGTTGGATGAACTGTGGAACTACAATGGCTTGGCTATGCTGGTGGCCTATATGATGGCTGTTATCGCCGAGTCGCTACGCCTCTATGCCGGCTACTCGATCAATCTTTGCATAGGTGCGACAACTATGTGGCTGCTTTTGACGCTGACGCCATGTGTGCTCTTGCCAACCATGGTATACCTCCGATTGGCTGCCGTCACCGGGTATGTATGGCTAAGTGTCATTTCGAATGTGCAGTTTGTGTTGATAGCACTTGAAGCGCTGGTGGCGCTCATAAATCATGCTCTGTGCACGTCCAGAAAGGCCACGAGCCAGCTGGAGACGGTGAAAGAGAGGGGATTCCCAGACAGAACAACGTGAAATGCATATCTATGTTTATGTTCGACATCAAGCCTTAAATAATGTTACACACAATCATATCATATCGTATAATCATAAAATAATGTAATTTAAATAAGCTAAACTAGCAAGCTAAGCAATCGAATCATTTGAATCATTCGAATAAATCGGAATAAGGCAAATCTTTTCAAATCACTTGAATCTTATTAAATCATTCGAATAATTCGGAATTACTCGAATCATTTGAAATCATTTGAATAATTCGATTCATTTGAATTATTGCAAATAATTCGAATCACTTAAATAACTCAGAACTATTGCGAATAAGAATCTTTTCAAATAACTCGAGTAACTCAAATCGTTTAAAATCACTCAAATTATTTGAAATCACTCGAAAAACTCTAAATTATTGTAAATAATTGGAAACATTTCAAATAGCTCGAATTATTTAAAATCATTCGAATCATTTGATATTATTCGAATAACTCAGAATCACTCGAAACATTTGAAATCACTCGAATCACTTGAATCACACTTTGCGCACATCATCCAAGTTATGCGCCTTGAGCAGCACATCGATCCTGTCAAGCTGTGATCGCATTGCGGGCAAGTATTTGGTCAGCACCTCAATATTCTCAAGCTGGGCATCACCTTGTCCCAAAAGTTGACTGCGTGTAGGCACCCAGCTATAAATGATCTATAAAATGAAACGGATTCAATTAGAATATGTGAAATTCAAAGTAAACTCAGTTCATTTAACCTTAATGGTGCTCTGGACAATGAAGCCGTGATAGGGCTTCAGGGTGCGCTCGTAGGCATCCTGTAGATGCTGCTTGAGAGCCTCGGTATTCTGGACATCATTGTAGATGTTCTCGAAGAAGGTGCAAATCAATTGAAGTCCACGTTTCAGCCATAGCAAGGCATTTGCCGCAAAATCATCTACATTTACGTTGAGGACTATCATATCCTCCAAGTATTGATACTTAAGTACATCCGTGCC
Organism: Drosophila macrospina; assembly: GCA_035042075.1. Lineage (NCBI taxonomy): Eukaryota > Metazoa > Arthropoda > Insecta > Diptera > Drosophilidae > Drosophila > Drosophila macrospina. The sequence continues at coordinate 1,745,424 of JAWNLW010000500.1, read as the reverse complement.
ATAAACTTTCGTTAATTTCTGCAATTAATTAAAAAAAAAAACTAATAATATTTGTAATGAATGAATGAATTGGGTGTGAAACTTACATTAATATTGCCATTCATATCGCTGATGACGGGCGTGAAAAGTTTGCCAAAGGTTTCTACAATTTCGATACGATATTATTAGAATGCCGATAAATGCATCGATCGATCAATCAATTTATCGTACAGTTAACTTACCGATGACAGTTACAATTTCCTTGGCCGCATTCAAAAATGTCTGCGTCTCAATTTTATCGACGGCATCCGGAAATCCCTTCAAAGTCTTAAACTGTATTCGTGCATCCGCCATGTTGCAATTGATTAAATATATATATATATATATATATATATATATATAAACTTATTTAATAGTTCAATAAATTATATATTTATTTAATTTTTTTTTTTGATATTGCTTAAACTTCTGCCGCTGCTCCAGTCAAAGTCTGAAACACAAATGAGAGACACAGTTGAGTTTTTTTGTAAATGATATTGCACAAGTTTCAATTTCTTTACTTTGTCGACCATCAATTTGTGATTATGGCTCTCATTTGTAGTTTGTGTTGCTGTTGTTGTTGTTTTTGTTGTCGATTTATCTTATCAGTGCCTCTGCCAAATATTAATAGGTATTTTCAGTTTTGTTTTTCTCTCTATCAAAGCATTTTTCATTATCGAACCTCGAGCTCTCAACGCGTCAACAACAAAAATACAAATAAAACAATAACAACAAATACGAATCAAGCAAAGCAAAACTACGGAAAAGTATCAGTAATACAAGTTTCTGAAGTAACGCAACGTTGCACAGTGGTTAAAAATAGCTTGAAAATTCCGGATGAAAGCACTTCAATTTGTTATCGCTTTAATAATCAGAAACTTCAGTTACTTACTTGAATGAGTATTTGTGAACACTTTTGAGTATTTCGAGTATGTACTGAGTGTGTTGGCTGCTAGCTGAAAATAAAGTATCTCTATTAAACGAGTATTATTTTGAGTGCATTTGATGGTTTTGCATTAGAATCATTGAATTGATTTTACTGATATAAATTATAAATATAGTTTATGACAATAAATAAACATAAATGTGAAAGAAACATTAAATTAAATAAAATTAAAATTAAGTAAATACTTTTGAAAACTTTTGATTATTCTTGGAGATAACACTACTGCTTTCAGCTTAATGCTGGCTTAAGGCTTATGTTAATATGTAAGCTTAAAGCTTAATTACAGAAGCTTTCAAACAAGAGTTCTAAGCTTTAATAATAGATTCCATAATGTATCTGACAATGAACAGTTAATTATTTAATCTGTAGCTTAAAGCTTCCTTTTGAGTACTTTTGATCATTCATCAAGCGATCTTTCATCCAAGATTCCTATACACGTATGTCCTATGTCTTATTGAATCATTACTTTTTATTTGTTTACAACTATTTTCTGCTGAACTTGCACTTTTGCCCCACTGTACAGCAATGCTGACAACGCAACAGTTTTAACCCATTTCACATAGGCAACGATCGATGGAGCCGAGACACTGAGAGAGTGTTGAGCTTTCCGAAAGTCTCGCGAAGTCTCTTGTGGTTTAAAAACTAAACCAGTCTCTATTTGCGTATTTACGTATTTGTGGCATTCTCTCACCTCACACCCAAACTTTGAGTGTATTTGAATAATCACAAGTACATAGATTTATGTTTGCATAATTTACTCAAACTCTTCGAGCACTTAGCAAGTAATTTCGACTTTCGATATTTGATAAAGCAAACGCACTTGTTGATTCAAAAACTCCACGCATGAATCATTCCGAAATCATAAATAGTATTCACCCTCTTGGCTACATGTCACCACATGACTCACAAGGCAATTAACCTCAGTTACCTATATTTGAGAAAGGGCAGCACTAAATATATCTAATATTAACGTTGACCTCTCGAATGCCTGTTCAGGTTAAAGAATATACCCTGTACTGACTACTGTATACGAGTACTCATGAAATGTTCAAAAGAACTATGATGATTCCACTATGATTCTATAACATAAATTCCATATCAAACGTGTTAATTTCATATCAATTTGCAGATTGCAACAGGTGTTGATTAGTATACGAATGTGTGGTACAGGGTATATGCCAGTGGGTTTGCGAATGTGTGATAATGTAATGCATATCTGACTTTGTATAATAATAATATGAAAGTCACTGAGTTTTGCTTACAAGGTATCTTTTAGTCGATCAAGATAAACTTGCTATTCTGTGTTCTTAATTTTCAGTAAGTATATTTATTATAAGAGGGTATTCGCTAGTCGAGCTGTAGCTATGTTTGCAAAAGAAAGAGGTAGATCTAAATACAGGGTATTAGTTATTGAAATATTATACAAATATAAGTTGAAGTTTAATATTTATTTTATTTTCCTTTTTTGTCCATTTCACATAGGATATAATTGTATGCAGAGTATCTACAAGTCGAACATTTTTAAAAGTTGTAATCAGTTTCACAGAAATTTATTATAAATTTATAATATTATTAATTTAGTATATTAATTGCAAAAAAAAGGGGGAAGCATACCAAATTTAAATACAGGGTATTAGGTTGTGTCATACTATACAGATAAAAGAATAAGCTTAATATATATGTCATCTACTATTATCTTTCATATTTAAGGAATTTTGTATCATTTTACTTATGTGAAAACATTTTTTTTGATTACAGCGTATCTGCTAGTCAAGCATTTTTAAAAGTAAGAATTAACTTAAGTTTATTTAACTTCGAGTCTTACGTTTTAAAGCCAATTTTCATTTTATAATTTTTCTATAATTTTTCAAAATTAGTTCTTTGTTCATACTACTTATTTTCAGTTCCCAGTTCTCTAGGGGCTTATGCTGCATTGATAGAGTCTTCACCTATATATAATATTTGTGATCGATGTATAATGCCCGTTTTAAGTTCAATCAATCAAAGTTTTTAATGGAAATTAAATTGGAAATTAATTGCAGAGTCAATGAATCATAGAAAATGTTTTTAAATGGAAAGGTTCCACTATTACACTCTCTAGCTTACTGCCTTACAGGGTATACATGAGTTCGAAAGGCGCCTCTGGAGCAAACTCACCTGGTTAAGACTTGACTGAATCACAGGCCAGTCGCTTAGTATCGCCATCAATGGTCAGAATGAAGGCGTAATGTGTGCGTTGCGTGGACAATAGATGCCACAAGGAATCTGGTAGCTGAAAGCGATGGATTGCTGGTTGCTCCGGGAACTCCTCGTAGTGGGCCACAAGGCTGTTGAGATTGCAGCGGAGTTCGATGAGACGCAATGGGACGCTGGACACAATCTCTGAGCTGGCGGGCAACAATTGAATCTTTGCGGCGTTCAATTCTTCTTGTTGCTGGAGATGGGGACGCAGCCAACGATGATGGGCAAGAATCACAGCGCAATTGCGGGCAAAGTAGAAGCTATCGTTGCGCCGCTGAGAGTGATAATTATCGAGGTATTTGCTGCCCGCCGGCTGCTTTAGCTTCAGCTGTGTGAACCGAGGGCGCACCAGAGATGATGTGGATGCGGAATTGGAATTGGGCGTATTCGCTACACTGGACACAATGCGCTGCGGCAAATGCTCCGTCGGCTGATCAACGGTTAGCACACGATTCAGATAGTCAAAGCCATGTCCCATGACACCCTCCAGGGTGTGGCCAAGATCAAAGCAATGTCCCAGCTCGTGACAGACGGCGCCTAACGTGCTGGCATAGACGCCGCCGTATGTCCTCCGATAGTTGCTCTCGTCCGGCAAACGTGCCACATCCACACGCTCTGTGCTTCGTATGCAATCGCCAATCTCTGCAAACGATCTTGGCCAGGCGTAGAAGTGTCCACTGCCAAATAGCGCCAATCCTCCGCCACCCAAAGCCGCGTGTCCGTGCAGATTTCGTCGAATGTTGGCGTAGGAGAAATCACCACTTGCCACAACTGTGGCGCCGTCGTAGCGTGTGCAACCGATAAATGCCACAAACTTTAAATGCAACTGCTGACCCCAATCGGTGCTGGAGAGAATTTCGCTGGCAAAGTACTGCCAGAGCTCGTCCTCGCCCTTGCTACGTGCTGCCGTGCAACTCAGTTCAGATCGGAAAACGCGACAGGGGCCGTTTAAGGTAAACGTGCGATTCGTGTAGCCGGCGGCGTTCAACTTATTCGCGTAGATGCACTGGACCAGGCGGAGATTCAAATCGATAAGTGTACAGTGTTCCTTGGTCTGCTGCTCCTCCTCCGGCTCGTTGTCGCTGGAGTGGCACAGCAGATAAAGCGGTTGTACGCGATACACGCTGCGTCGCGGCTGATATGTAAACTGAAGTCGCCGCTCGCCGTTGCAGCAACTCAGATGTAATTGACAATCCTCCTCCTCCTCTTTCTGTGAATCGTTATCCGCTTTTGATTCTGCCAAATTCAAGAGTAATTTAAACTCGCCGGCGGTGGATAATTGTGTTAGTTGCTCGTTTCGCTTGTTGCACAGCCAAAGTGTTGCCTTCAATTGTTTGGCACTCGCACAGCTCGGCTGCAGGCGTCCCTTGATCAGCAGTAGACTGTGCTCCACTTTATCCGAATCCTGCAGTGACTCCAATTCAATTTGATGAACGCGATTGCAGTCGTTGACGCAGCTGCTCATTGCTGGCTCTCTCTCCCCCCTGCAGCGAACGTACCACAACACAACACAGACAGCAAGCAACACACACACACACAGCCAAATACACACGGTCTCTCACTGGTAAAACAGCTGATAGTTGTTGGCGTCAATTGGGAAACAGCTGTTGCTGTTAGAGATGAGCAGGTGATGCAAGTATTTAATGCATTTGCCATTCACATTGCACTCTGCAGTATGACTCTTAAATGTTACATTCTCAGAATAACTGACAAGATGTCACTTAGGTCACAAGATATTGCCCAGTTATCGATTAAAGTGGGCAAAAATTGCGATAAGAGCGCTTTTTAAATTGTTTAATTTAAATTTTTTAATTCGCCGGTTTTTTTTTAAAGCTAGCCGCCGTCTTAAATATTTTGTACGGATCAAATCGGTTTTCCAAAATTATTTTTTTTAACTGTGATTTGCGGGGAGGAGTGGGGGAAGGTATCGAAAATCTAACATAACAGGAATCTTCATGCCAAATTTGGTGTCTATCTCTTTAAGTTGCTGAGATCGACAGAGGGACTACCCCCTCCCCCAGATCTTTATGGTTGTCACAATTTTTATGAAGTAACCGTGAATAAAAGCTGTCTACTTGACAATGCTTAACTTGAACATACCCTGCAGTTGCTATTTAAAGTTAAAAACTGCATTATAAGTTTCTTAAATATTTTCTAATTTTTTATAAATCTTTTGACATTTTAAGCTTACACAGATGACATTTAAATACACGTTTTCCCATTTTTAATGGGTATAAAGTGCTAGACTGGGACAGTTGTTTATGTTTAAATTTAAATAAACATAAACAAAAAAGTAAATATATTCATATGAACTCGATTGTCTCCAGTTCATGACCTGACAACAAGAAAAAAACTAAAGAAATTCAAGAACAAATTTAAAAAAAAACAGGTTTGGACTTTAGAACTTAAGCTTAAGCTGAGGACGTTGCACGTGCATAGCAGCTGCCGGGAGAGATTCCAGAAAGTTGCGAGAGACTCTTTACTACCTCAACTTGCCATTATGGAGAGTACGATACTTGGAGATGCGTTCCATGTATTCCCCGTGCTGCCCAAGACTGGCCAAGAGACCGCCCTTATTAACCGGCGACTCGTTGGGGCCATAGTTAATGGGTTCATCATTGAGCGTTGTCATGGTGCCGCCTAAAGCGCGCAATATGGCATCGCCTGCACAAATGTCCCACTTCTTGATTATGGAGGTATGAAGATAGGCAGTGGCATTGTTGGCCACAACTTGCAGCACCTTGTATCCAGCTCCAGCGGCTGTCAATATATTGACATTCTCGCCAAATACACTTCGAGTCACGTCGTTGGCAGCGGCAGAATGTGACCGTGAGATGGTGATGATGGGTTGCCCTAAGTTGGGGCGAGGTAGCTTATGCAGTTCGGCAAGGTATTCGGACATGCTGTGGCCCACCCATGCCCATGCGGTGTGCCCGCTGAAGGGATTATGTATGACGCCAATCACTGGCTGACCAGCAACAGCTACGCACACCATTGTTGTGACATACTCATAGAGTTCCTCTGAAAAAAATCGAGTAAAATTCGGTTTTGCTATGGGGGAAATTGAAAATATATACATACCCGTAAACTCCTTTGTGGCATCAAGTGGATCTACCCAAACGGTTACATCTTGCGCGGTAACTGCCACGTCGGGTACAATGGCTGTCTCGTGCAGCACCGTAGGATCGAGATCGAAACTGTGCGCATCCTTGCAATATTCCTTATCCTCTTCGGAAAAGATTTGAACACGTGGAAATATGCGTTTCAGGCCCTGTTTCATCACACAGTGTGAGCGGCCATCTGCATCCGTAAATGGATCATTGACACCCTCTGCTGTCTTCCCCTTGCTACGCTCCTTCAGCTGACGTGAGTGTGCCACATCCAGAATCTCCAATCCGCCGCGTTGTGCCGCCTGTATGGCGGCAATAAGCATTTTACGTAGATTTACTTTATTATCGCTGCGTAGCATGCCATAAATAGCAGGACGCTCCTCTTTGTGGAAGTTGAGGAAATATACTAAAACGACAGTTAACAGAATGACCGTTATGGTGGCTGGCACCCGGTTGATGCGTATGGTGCGTCCGTTCATAATGTCCTTTCTCTGTTCTCTGCTCATTAGGAATCAAGTGGCCAGAACATAGACTCTTTCAGTACTACTCGCCGGTTTCTCATGTGCGACGTGCCACTTGCCGCGGGCTATGCCAGATCAGCACAGCTGCTGCCTCTGAGTCTGCCCTTCGTTAACGCAAACAAAAGAACACAACACAAACAGAGAAGAACAACAAGTACCGATAGTCGGCGGCAAAAACGTCGAAGTAAACAAATATGTTATGCTCACAGGTGATGCCCAAAAAGAGCTGTGACGCAGGTGAGACAGAGCAACGAGACAAGTCCACGTCGCGCTTTGCTCTACCTACTTGTTTGTTGCTCAAAACAAACCAATTGAATTCTTTGAAAAACTAATTTGGCAGCGATAGACTGCTGTGGTGGTCGACCGATAATATTATCATAATATACGAAATCTATTTAATTAAAAATATTTTTCACATATTAAAATCTCTTCTTGTACTTGCAACTTATATTAATAGTGATTATATATATAAAATATTTAATGAATTTCAAGTGAATATTTTTTAGTTTTAAAATTCTTCTATTCGATAACTTTAGCCGTAGAAATTGTGGCATCTCCGCCGCGGGCTTTACAAAAATAACAGGAGCACAAGATGACAGACTAGTACTATAACTGTTTCTGGGAAGTGCATAAATCTGGGGAAAATATAATGGTTTAGTTCAATTTACAAAGTATCCACCCAAATGTGTCGGGTATAAAAGAGAAAGAAGCCGAAACCGAAGGCGAAATGAGGCAAAAGTAGGAATTGAAGCTAAGTCATCGGTGAAACTGGTTGAACGTATCGATATGGCCAATATATCGATAGATTTACCATCCCTAGAGCAGGCAAAGTCACATATTCATTGAAATAGCAATAACAAGAAGAGGGCTCGCAGCCGTTTTTGCCGTCCGTCTCCGTGTCCGTGACGCAAAATTGTTACTTTTATGCTACTCCCCGCTCCTCCCACGCAAGAAGCAGCAGTAGCCGAGTGCTTAGCATATCCAGGATGAGTGTTCTACCGTTTGTACGCGGCGTTGATTTTACAAAAAATGATTTCAGCGTAAGTATTGTGTGTGTTGTGCTGCTGCCGTCGTTGTTGTTGTTGTTGGTGTGTGGCTAAATGCGGAATGTAAATGAAAATGCTAAATTAAGTGCTGACCGCTAGCTGCAGCGCCTGCACAAACAGGTCATCCACACCCTTAGATTATCGGTTCAGTGATTATATCAAATAAGAAAAAAATTCATAACCATTCACGGCGAATTTGTCATCATCACCGCACAGCTGCTGCCGCTGTTGCTGCTGACGTTGACGCCGACGCTGGCGTTGACGCTGACGCAAACACCAACTTCGACGTTAACTTCGACGTCGACTGCGCTATTTGAGTTTTGTTTATATACAATGAATATTGTTATTTGGCTTCTTTTTTTTGCATTTGCAGAAAACATTCCCCAGCTCAATGCGGCTAATGTCGAGTGTCCAGTGGCTGACACTGGACCACACACAGCTACAGCAAATACCCGAGGAGCTGGGCCATTTACAGAAGCTGGAGCACCTTTCACTCAATCACAATCAGCTGGAGAAGCTCTTTGGTGAATTGACGGAACTGACGTGCTTACGTTCCTTGGATTTGCGCCACAATCAGTTAAAAAACAGCGGCATACCCCCAGAGCTCTTCCATTTGGAGGAACTAACAACATTGGATCTATCGCACAATAGGCTAAAAGAGGTGCCCGAGGGATTGGAGCGTGCCAAGAATTTAATTGTATTAAATCTAAGCTATAATCAAATTGAGAGCATACCCACGGCGCTGTTTATACACTTGACGGATCTGCTCTTTCTCGACTTATCGCACAATCGTCTGGAGACGCTGCCGCCTCAGACGCGACGTTTAATCAATTTGAAGACGCTCGATTTGTCAAACAATCCGCTCGAGCTGTTCCAGTTGCGTCAGTTGCCGTCGCTGCAGAGCCTTGAGGTGCTGAATATGAGCAGTACACAGCGAACGCTTCTCAATTTTCCCACTAGCATCGACAGTCTGGCCAATCTCTCCGAGCTGGATCTATCGCACAATTCACTGCCGAAGCTGCCCGACTGTGTGTATAACGTTAGCACATTGGTGCGCCTTAATCTGAGTGACAATGAGATTAACGAGCTGAGCTCCAGCATGGAGCATTGGCAACGTCTCGAATCGCTTAATCTATCCCGCAATCAGTTGACTGTCCTGCCTGCCGCCCTCTGCAAGCTGTCGAGGCTGCGTCGACTCTTTGTCAGCGATAACAAGCTCAACTTTGAGGGCATACCCTCGGGTATTGGCAAACTGGGAGCACTTGAATGCTTCTCGGCGGCCAACAATTTGCTGGAAATGGTGCCTGAGGGATTGTGTCGTTGTGGCGCACTTAAGCAATTGAATCTGAGCAGCAATCGATTGATAACATTGCCGGATGCAATACATCTGTTGGAGGGACTCGATCAGTTGGATTTGCGTGATAATCCAGAGCTGGTGATGCCACCCAAGCCCAGTGAAGCCAGCAAGGCGACCAGTTTGGAGTTCTATAACATTGATTTCTCGCTGCAAACACAATTACGTTTGGCGGGAGCCGCTGTTCCACCATCGATTCCCGCCACATCGACGCCCAAGGATGCGACGGCGCGAAAGATTCGTTTACGTCGTGGCCCGCGGGCGGAAGGTGATGGCGGTCAGGATGCAGCCAAGGTGCTAAAGGGCATGAAGGATGTGGCCAAGGATAAGGATAAGGATGATAATGATGCAACGCATGCGGAATCATTAAAGCCCAAACGCTGGGACGAGTCACTGGAGAAGCCACAGCTGGACTATTCCAAGTTCTTTGAGAAGGAGGATGGCCAACAGCCCGGTCTCACCATCTGGGAGATTGAAAACTTTCTGCCCAACAAAATTGAGGATGTGGTTCATGGTAAATTCTACGAGGGCGATTGCTACATTGTGCTAAAGACCCGATTCGATGAACTGCACACGCTCAACTGGGAGATCTACTTCTGGATTGGCAACGAAGCGACGCTGGACAAGCGAGCCTGTGCTGCCATCCACGCCGTCAACTTGCGGAATTATCTAGGGGCTCGTTGTCGCACCATCCGTGAGGAGCAGGGCGATGAATCTGATGAGTTTCTCGCACTCTTCGATACGGAAGTCATCTACATTGAAGGCGGACGCACAGCCACTGGATTCTACACCATTGAGGAGATGATTCATATAACACGTTTGTATCTGGTGCATGCCTATGGAGCCAGCATTCATTTGGAGCCAGTGGCCGTGGTGCTGCAATCGCTGGATCCGCGGCACGCCTTCGTCCTGGATCTGGGCACACGTATACATATCTGGTTGGGCAAACGATCCAAGAATACGCTCAACTCCAAGGCTCGCCTCATGGCTGAGAAGATCAACAAGACGGAGCGCAAGAATAAATGCGAGATACTTGTGGACAGGCAGGGTGAGGAGAGTCCCGAGTTCTGGGAAGCATTCGATGTGCTGCCCGAGGAGGTCGCCGATTTGCCGGCACCGGAGGAACATATCGATGAGAACTATACACCCGTACAGCCGCGTCTTTATCAGGTGCAACTGGGCATGGGGTATCTGGAGCTGCCGCAGGTGGAGCTGCCCGATCAGAAGCTGTCACATACGCTGCTCAACAGCAAGCACGTCTACATTCTCGACAGCTACACGGATCTGTTTGTCTGGTTTGGCAAGAAGTCAACACGTCTGGTGCGTGCCGCCGCCGTCAAGTTGAGCCGGGAGCTGTTTAACATGCTGGAGCGTCCGGATTGTGCGCTGGTTATGCGCGTCCCAGAGGGCAATGAGATGCAAATCTTTCGCACCAAATTCCCCGGCTGGGACGAGGTCATGGCTGTTGATTTCACGCGGACGGCCAAATCGGTGGCAAAGACGGGCGCCAATCTGACGCAATGGGCGCGTAAACAGGAGACACGAACAGATCTGGCCGCCTTATTTATGCCTAGACAGAGCGCCATGCCGTTGGCCGAGGCTGAACAATTGGAGGAGGAATGGAACTACGATCTCGAGATGATGGAGGCCTTTGTGCTCGAGAACAAAAAGTTTGTTCGCCTGCCCGAGGAGGAGCTGGGACATTTCTATACCGGCGAGTGCTATGTCTTCCTTTGCCGCTACTGTATACCGGTCGACGAGGTCGAGAATGGTGAACCTGGTGCTGAGGGCCATGCGGATGACAGCAAATCAGCGCCGCCCGAGGATGAAATCGAGTGTGTTGTCTATTTCTGGCAGGGACGCAATGCCGGCAATATGGGTTGGCTGACATTCACATTTACGCTACAAAAGAAGTTCAAGGCTATGTTTGGCGAGGAGCTGGAAGTGATGCGCATCTTTCAGCAACAGGAGAACCTTAAATTCATGTCGCACTTTAAGCGCAAGTTCATCATACATACGGGCAAGCGCAAGAGCAAATCCTTAACGCCCGATGGCAAACCTGCCGTTGAGTTCTTCCATTTGCGTTCCAATGGCGGTGCATTGACCACGCGACTTATACAAATTCAGCCGGATGCGGTGCACCTGAATTCGGCCTTCTGGTGAGTAATTTCTTCACGTACTCTACAAATGCGACGCATCGATGAACCCTTTATTAACTCTATTAACTGTTAATCTGTCATCCTTTAGCTATATTCTACATGTGCCATTCGAAACGGAGGACGAATCACAGTCGGGCATTGTGTACGTCTGGCTGGGCAGCAAGGCATGCAACGAGGAGGCGAAACTCGTCCAGGAGATTGCCGAACAAATGTTCAACAGTCCCTGGGTTAGCCTGCAGGTGAGTCACAATCATTCCTTATCATTTTCTTATCTTCATGTCACATAACCATACATATGTACATTATATTATACACAGATACTCAACGAGGGCGATGAGCCGGAGAATTTCTTTTGGGTGGCGCTGGGCGGTCGCAAGCCATACGACACGGATGCGGACTATATGAATTACACGCGACTGTTTAGATGCTCCAATGAGCGAGGCTATTATACGGTGGCCGAGAAGTGTGCAGACTTTTGTCAGGATGATCTAGCTGACGATGATATCATGATACTCGATAATGGGGAACATGTCTTCCTCTGGATGGGACCACGTTGCAGTGAAGTTGAGGTGAAGTTGGCATATAAATCGGCTCAGGTTTATATTCAGCATATGCGCATCAAACAGCCGGAAAGGCCGCGCAAATTGTTCCTCACCATGAAGAACAAGGAATCGAGACGTTTCTCCAAATGTTTCCATGGCTGGAGCGCATTCAAGGTGTACATTTAAAGACCGTGCGGTGCCGTGACAGAGTAGCCGCCGGACATGACAATTTTCGACTGCAATATATATACACACATACACACACACACACAAACAAATACGACAAGAAAATCGCCAGCAAATGTTTGTACTTTTATAATGTATTTAATTGTTTATTATTTTTATTTAGATCCGTTGTTTATTTTATTTTATTTTACTTATTTTTTTATATATATATATTTCGCCGCCCAATTAATTAATTAACCTACCACTCGCCCTTGTCTACGCAAAGTATTCTTTTATCTACATATATATACTATTGTATGTACTACTTATTATATACATATAACTATTTATATGCTGAGCCGGCGAACTTTTTGTGCTAGTCCTGAAGGTGTTTATCCTCAGAAATCGAAACGTTATTGAAACAAATCCAAACAATTGCTAATTGCACAATGTCTTGCTGCTTGCAAAAATTCGCCAACTAATTGTACAAAATCATATTTATTGCAATTAACCAATTATACAATGAAAATGAATAAAAATGCCAATTCAAAACAATCAAACAAATTTGTTTTTTGTGCCATTTTACAAATCAAACGCGCAAAGGCATTCGATATACATACATTCTCTTTGATTTCTCGTGGCGGTGGTCGATCACATGTGATATTGGTCCAGATGTTAGGATAGCACTCGATAAGCAATAGGCTTAATACGCAGTAAACTTCCAATGCAATATATCGATTCGGTAAACTCGATTTATACGAAACAATAACAAATACCTCAGTGCATTCAGCTGGAACGGCCTTCATAATGCACCTACTCTTCAAAATGTTGATTGATTGTTATTATTGGTAAGAGAGTTGCAAGTTAAAGTTGATCTTAAGTAAATTAATTTGTATCTTCGTGATTTTAAACTAATATTCAAGACTACAAATGTTTAAGCTATATTTGAGATCTCAATCAAATAAAAACAGAATAAAGAAATTTGTTAACGAATACGTTTAGTTAAGTAACCAACTGTTGTGACGCAGATATAACCGATGTAATTATAATTGTATTCAGTTTCAGTATATATTGTATAGAAAACAATATATAAATTACAGAAGAAAAAATAAGTAAGGAATCCGTTTAGTTTGATTAGCAACAGTTTTTGCGCGTACTTAATCGATTTGATTTCGATACAAATCGCTTTGCTTGAATCGATATATCGATGATGCTCTTTACATCACTACTTGGCGGCGTCTGTCTCTTTGCACTGAGTAGAAGTCCGCGTTTATTTTTTTTTGCTCACAAATTTATTAAAGAAAATTTGTTCAGCTCCGGTAAGTGATTTGAAATGCATCAAATAGAAAGGCAGCGAAATTGATTGAGACAAGATTTACCAATAATCTGTTTCGCATTCAATTTGGTGTGTTTGTTATTTTCCCCTACGCGTGAGTGTTTTTTTTCGCGCTTCGTTTATTTGGGGTCCAAGATCTAGTAGCACGAGCTTTGTCGTGGCTTTGCTTGCGGATGTGGAGAGGACGCGTTTTAATACCTGAACTAGTAGTAACAACATCTACCATTAAGTCATGGACCTGTTTGACATTGTGCGTGCTGCACCGCCTCCGCAAAACGTAAGGGATCCACCAGTTCGAGCTGCATTTGAAGCGGATTCTGATACGAAGCAGAAAGAAGCATCACAGTCTCCGGAAATAGTATCCACTTTTAATTCAGGTATGTTTCAAGATATCTGCAATATTGAGCGATCAAATCATTTGGCAATTGAATTTCAGGGTACGAATCCGACACAGATACGCTTGTATTCAAACGCTCATCATCGCCGAAATTAACTGAAAACGCGAAAAACGAAGATGATGAGGACGAAGTAAATGGTGAGGATGGTGAGGATGATGATGGGCAGGCACAGCCACCGCCCCCTAAGACAAAAGCTCAACAGAAAATGTTTGTAGATGTGCCCCTACCTCTAAAACAGAAGGGCGGCAGCGCTGAACAAATTAAACCGTGTGTTGTGCGTATCAAGCGCTTGTTACAATTGGAAATTGATTGTCTAACCACATCGGTATCGCGGAAAGTCACGAAGCGTGGACGACCACGCAAGAATGCAGCTGATGACACTGAACCGATATTAGATGCCTTTGTATCTCCGCCGAAAAAACGAGAAATTGCCAACAGTGGCAAGGTACACATTAAATTGACACCGAACGGCTCCAAGCAACGTGAGTCGCTTAAACTTTTACGTGCAGCAACGCCGCCCTCAACAATAAAAACAGGAAAATCAACTCCAAGGAGATTGTCCTTGACAAGTGGCGTCGACAAGGCTTTGATCAAACGTTATGGCAAACGTGTTTTTGGTTGTGTAGTTAGGTGAAGCGGCTTAAGCATTCCAATATTAATGTGCGCACAAATCGCAAATCAAAATCGAAGCTATCGGTTTCATTTAGCGAAGCTGTCGAAATACTTGGTAGTAAGCCGCGCAAGTCATCGTCCATTGCGGCCACCACCAAAGCTCGGTCAAGTCTATGCGACTCGGTGCCGACGCGTCTACAGCGTGTCGATGCCACTGGCAATGTGGTTGAAGACATTGAGCTTACCCCCAACGTGATCCTTGATCCTGCTGCAGCTAGTTCTTCATCCAGAACAAAACGATCACGTTCTGGCAGCTGTAATGGAGGTCGACGCGGTAAAAAGCCGCGTTCAAGCTCTGTGCGCGTTCCGGTTTCTGGTCTTGCCAGTCTCAGCATCGACGACAGTCAAGGCGAAGCGCCTGACAACGAAACTAATGACGAGTACATTGGCAAGTATCAATTTAATCGAAATATTGCATTTTTCAAATAATATTGTGTATCTGTTACAGTGCCGAATGAATTACCCGAGTATCACACGCAGGGAGTGCGCCGTTCCGGAACTCCGAGTCCAGTTAAAAGAGTAACGACAACTACAGTGAGCGATGATGAGGATGCTAATGAGTCGGATGAAGCAAAAAGTGTAGAAAAAGCGGTAGCATCATTATTTGAGGGTTCAGAGCCGGCGCCAAAGCCGAAAAGTAAAGCATCAGAGCCTGAAGCAGCAGGGGAATCCGATGAGCAGGATATTGAAAAGCTCCAATGGGAATCTGATCAAGATCCGCAAAGCCAGGAGACGAAGCAAGCCGACTCAGAAAAAAATACAGCAAATTCAAAGAAAATGCATGTGGATTCAGAACAGGAGGGGAAGTCGAATGCGAAAACGAAGGAACGCGAATCAAATAAAGAGACGGGTGCGAATGCAGAAGCGAAACTAAACACGCAGCTAGAGGTGGAGCTAGAGACGCAGCTGAAAACACAGATGAACACGGATCTGGAAGCGGAGCTAGAAGCTGAGCTGGAGGCAAAGCTTGATCTAGAGCTGGAATCGGAGCTGGAGGCGAAGCTTGGGCTGAATGAGGAGGTCAAAGCAGAGCAGGAAGCGAAACTAGACGCTGAGCTCGATGCGGAACTGCAGACGGGGCCGGAACCTGCGCATGGCTTAAAGAAAACATCAGCCGTATTCCCTGTTATAAACGATGAAGTCACATCAGACGACATATTGGGGATTCAAACGTCTATTGAAGATGTACGCGAACTGCGAACATCCTCCTCGCGAATCAATACGCCACCTCTCGCTCAGAATCACAGCTTGCCCCCCGATTCGCCCGAGTCGAACTCAAGCTTTAAATCAGCCACTGAGTTGGACGATAGCGTAGTCCAGAATATCAACGAGCGGACAATATCGACGACGGTGCGAAAATCGAATACAGCAGATGCGGCCGACTCAGAGTTAATCACACCCACCGCCTCACAGACCACATTAAATGGCAGTGAGCCAGCAAGCAGTTCCAGCATATTACAACCGCCATTTTCACCAATCGGGGAAATTCCGAATCTAGACGACGATGAACTGGGCCAGCTTGTGGGTATGTATATATTCATTGCAATTAATTGTGATTTTGATTAATTTCTAGTCTAATCTAATTAATGTTTGCAGCACCTGATTTTCAAATGAGCAACAGCCGTCATGCGATCTCCAGAGGTACTCTGGATGATATTATGACAGTATTGGAATCTTAGGCAAGTCTATAGAAATAACTATAACTGGTTAAGCAAGAACTGGTCTTACAGCACGACACAACACGACTCTCTATCTCTCTCTCTCTCTCTGTCTCTTTCTAATTCAACCTTATCTCGATTGATTGTACTCGCTAAACATATATTCCCAAATTGAAACTAATTTTACTTTACTGATTATTGATTAAACATATACTTAGTATAAATATATATATATATATATATATATATATATATATATATATATATGCATATCTCTTACTAATTGCTTTATTTGTTTATTTTTTTCTATTAGAGAGTAATTTTCCTTGACGTGAATCCTCGAACGTGTGCATATGGTTTGATGATTTGAAGAAACTCAGCACATATTATATTGTTTTTCACGTTTTTATTATACTCAGAGTAATGTATACATACATAGCTATGTATATGTGCATCACATATGTTGGCGTATTTCTGGACTGCATACTATTATGTTGTACGTTGTTTTGAAAGAGAACAGGGTATCTGCTCACTTCCATCAACAGCTCCTAGTCGTCACCCGAGCTATAAGTTGACATAATATTAAACTCTTTAAAAATGGAGCACGGTACACATGCATAACATAATCATAAACCTTAATGATTTAAGACACTTAAAAACAGTTATGGTCGTTATGCTGATAAAATACAGACCCAAACACAATCGGACAAACAAACAAACACACATTAATAAAATCGATCAAATGGAAACACAAATTAACATATTAAATAAACATTACTCAAAACTGCTCCCATTTTGATTCTTTTAAGTAGCTGTAAATCTTATTGATGTATTATTTACTGAATAAAGTCGATATGTAAATGGATAGATTAATCATGCATTTATTATTATTATCTACATTTTACAGGAACCTTTCCCTATATATATACATATTTGATAGACAGAAGTGGACTCATCAGTTAGAATACCTATTGTTTTAATTGCAGGTATATTCTGTTCAATTTGTACAATAGTTTTAGAACGTCAAAGTTTTGGAGTATGTTCAGTTTGTAACTTTTAAGTTTAAGAGTTATTTATACGGCAGTTTGTTAACAGAGCTGAGATATTTTGCTTTTTATTTACGTTAAATATATTTTTAATCAAAATAAATGAATATATTTTCTTTAGCTACGGTTACAAAATTATTAAAATCATTTGAATTCAAATACTATTTCGTTAACATTTCTTATTTCAATGGCTACAACTCATTACTGTTAAGTTAAACAGCACACACACAGTTAACATGAGCATGTTGATAGACGCGCTGTTTGACTCAAAATGGTGCTGTTATTGCGTGGAGCTCTGTTAAGCTGGCAATGTTGTTGCTCTGCCGTTGCTCATACGCCTCGTTGGCCGTCGTCGAGTGCGGTTGTTTTTGGCACTGGCTTAATCGGGCGATTTCGCGTCGGGAACGTTGGATCTTGGCGCGTGTTTGAACTGAGAGCGAACAAGTGAAATTATATATTTAAAAAAAATACGTAAACAAATAAAACTGAAACAGAATAAGGAAATTCTTGAAAATTACGCGTAGTGACAATGCTTAGAGACAGTTTAAGCGGGAGGCGCTGGGCGCCAGCAAATTGAAGGGAATCATTTCGAAATATTTTACAAGACGTAGTGAGCTAAGCGATGCCCAACAAGGCCAGGTCGACAGCCGACTACGACTCGCAGGATGAGGCCAACACAGAGCTATTGGAGAAGCTCAAACATCTTGATCGTCGCGTCGAGGCCGTTGAGAGCGCGGGCGGTCTGTGTAGTCGCAGCTCGGCCTGTTGGCAGTCCCTTAAATGGAAATCAGCTTTAAATCACATTGGACTGCTCGTCTCGCTGTCCATATACTGCGGCGTGGGCGGATTGGTAAGTTAGATATTCAATTCGTTCAGTGCCTCTTCTCGAATATATGATACTCGCGAGCAAACAAACAAACAATCAAACAAACAAATCATTTGCATATTTGAAAAAATTTGAAATAATTTAAATGTACAATAACAATATAACACTAATAACAACAACCGCAAGAACTCGGAAAGTGAACGGGAACGGGAACGGGAACTGGACGTTAAATTATTTTTGTTTGGGTGTGCGGGAAACAACACGGAAATTTATTGCACTGGAAATACTAAAAATTAGCTCATAATTAAGACATAAAACCATTCTGTACATTTAAGTGCCGGCTGTAGCTGCCACGCCCACACGGCGTCGCCCGTTGAACGCCCACACATTA
Source organism: Drosophila macrospina (assembly GCA_035042075.1). Lineage (NCBI taxonomy): Eukaryota > Metazoa > Arthropoda > Insecta > Diptera > Drosophilidae > Drosophila > Drosophila macrospina. The sequence continues at coordinate 1,726,995 of JAWNLW010000500.1, read as the reverse complement.
ACTCGGCCAATTGCCACACATTTCACATTTCATATTCATCTCCAGCCGCTGGACTGGACGCGCTGCATCATTGACCACATTGACCGCAGCCATAAACCATAGTAACCATATGTGTGTGCTAGTGTGTGTGTGTGTGTATGTGTGTTCGGGCATTTTAGACAAGTTTTGAATAGTTTTGTCTAAACATTTACATTTTTGCCAATGACGTCGCCATTTCTTGGTCTCCCCAATTGCCCAATAATGAACTCAATATACTCTATAGAATATCAATGACTGCATCGCCAACGTTGCCCCAACGGTTGCCCCAACTGCAGTGTCACTCATTATCTGCGTTAATTGTTGACTTCCGGACAACTGACATATTACCATGTGTCATGTCAAAGCGACATTTGTTATTGGCCAAGAGGAGCTTCTATTTTAACTGTGTTCACCGTTTCCCTTATGTTATTCCCTTTTACAGGGTATTATTATGCTGGATGAATATAATAAAATAAATTTGCCAAAGTTAAACAGAAATTCTTCATCATCAGGAGACCATGGTCAGTAACTATTTATTTTTCTTTAAGCCAGCTGGGAATTCGAAGCGCACGCAATGTGCAAATTAAATGTCTTTGGTTTTAAGCTGTCAATTGACAGAAATGTTAAGCACAACTCTTCCAAACTAGGGAAGTGCCAATAGTTCTTCCTCTGTCAATTTTTGGTATTGCTTCTCTCTGCTTTTACATTTGACACTCAATTCTTAAGTTATGAAGTTTTCAGCTGTGATGAATAGCGTAATAAGTTATGCTTATCCCGAACGCGAAATGTTTCTTTTTTGGTTTTCTGGAAACTGTTTGGGAGAAACATCTATTATTTTAAGTCGAATTGATATGCATAACCTTCAGAACCCTATATACAAAATTTATTGACTCAGAGATTATATGGAAACAGAAAAGAGAGTGAATCGACTGACATATACGTATATGTACATGTGTGACTTAATGGCCTTGAGGTATCTTATCTGTAATCATTCTACGTATAATGCTAAAGCTAATGCTAATGCTAATGCTACAGCTAATGCCAATGTTAATGATAGTGATAGTGGTAATGCGAATACTAATGCTAATGCTAATGCTAAATCTAAATCAATGGTAATGGTAATGGTAATGGTAATGGTAATGCTAATGCTAATGCTAATTTTATTGCTAATGCTAATGCTTGTGCTAATGCTAATGTTAATGATAATGCTAATGCTAATGGTAATGCTAATGCTAAAGCTAATGCCAATGTTAATGCTAATGCTAATGCTAATACTAATGATAATGCTAAAGCGAATGCTAATGCTAATGATAGTGATAGTGATAATGCGAATGCTAATGCTAATGGTAATGCTAATGCTAATACTAATGATCATACTAGTTCTAATGGTAATGTTAATGAGTAATGCCGCCAATGTCAATGCTAATGTTAATGCCCCTATCTGCTTATGCTAATGCTATTGCTAATGCTAATGCGATTATGCTAATGATAGTGATAATTATAATGCTATTTCTAAAGCTAGTGGTAATGCTAAGGCCAATGACAATGCTAATGCTAATGCATCTTTTATCTCGAACATTGAATTCATTCATACTCGTATAAGTTGAATTTAGATTTATAGTATTCAACAACCTGTTTCATTCATACCACTCGACAATTTTCCGTATTTATCTCTTCCATGCAAGTGCACTCGAAACTTCTTGACGATTAATTTAATAAATCATGTATATTAATGAATAACTCTTAATTTGTTTGAGATAATCTCAATGTTATGATGCATGATTCAAGGTTAATTCATTGTTTTGTGAACTTCAGAATACTCGTACAGTTCTTGGGTTGAATACATGTGGATTTACGTTTACGAATCATTTACTGAGCAGATGATTCATTTATCATTTGAATGAGAATTTGTTTGCAAACGAATCGTTGGCATATAAACGAATCAGTTTCGATTATTCATTTGATCTAAGGCAATCGTAGAGAGTTCTTTCCACAATCAATACCTCATCAAGGGGAGGCTTTAATTCATGTTGCGTTTGGTGAACGATTGCTAGGAATTAATCAAAAAAAAGGCACCCATAGTTTCGAATCGCACTCACTTCTCACATTCATAGCACATGTTGCCCAATTACGCGCACTTCGATGCCAAATTGCTCATCAAATAGTCGAACAATGTGGAATTTAAAATCGAATTGTGAGCATTTGCTATATGTTTGGCAGCCTTTTGATTTGGGTCGTCGTGCGAGTGCGAATACTTGTACATTATGAACTTGCCGAGACAGGCCAACTAAGTACCAAATTCGAATACAAAAATAAAATGTGGCCTCATCTTCTTCATCAGGCCATGGCAGTGGAAACACGGGACGTATGCGTAATATGTGTAAATCGTAAGAGCATAAGCCATAAACGTTCTGGCCATAATCCAACCATTCACCCACAAGCCACAGACCTCTATAGCAGTCCTTGTGTTCATTCAGTGCAGTCACAGCATTCACTGCACTCACAACATTCACTTTGCATTCACTTAAGCTTCCATTCTGCAGCTGTCGCAGCTTTACATTGTGAATCAACTTACAATACGAGTGCCAGCTGTCAAATGAAACGGAAATGACACAACAACAAGAGCACAATACTCACATACGCACACTCACACATTCACGCATTCACATACTCATACATGCTGCGTTTCAAATAACGGTATATGCTATAGGGATTTGTTAACTTGTGCGTCAACTTTGACCGGAAATCATCTTAAAACCAGCATTTCGTGTGAATGTCATTGAATCCAAATGCAGCTCAAATGTCGACCTTGATTGACGTACATACGATGTTCTGACGAACGCATTCAATTCAATTTCGCGTATACTCGATAGCATTTAAAAGCACTCACTGCCTAATGTTTCGGTAAAAGGATATCAAATCAACTTCAATGTCGCCATTGTTTGCTCAAGTAAAACATGTTCCGATTAAGGCTTACACTTAAAAGCGACATTTTCTTGAATAGGGAAATAATCATATATTTAAAATAAATAAATAAACAAATATATAAACAGATTTTGAATAAATTAATGCATAAATAAATAAACAGATAATTAAATAAATTAGTAAATACATAAAAAATTCAATAAATAAATAAATAAATAACTAAATAAATAAATAAATAAATAAATAAATAAATAAATAAATAAATAAATAAATAAATAAATAAATAAATAAATAAATAAATAAATAAATAAATAAATAAATAAATAAATAAATAAATAAATAAATAAATAAATAAATAAATAAATAAATAAATAAATAAATAAATAAATAAATAAATAAATAAATAAATAAATAAATAAATAAATAAATAAATAAATAAATAAATAAATAAATAAATAAATAAATAAATAAATAAATAAATAAATAAATAAATAAATAAATTAATTAATTAATTAATTAATTAAATATTGAATAGATATACAAATAATCATTTATTTATATAAATAGACATATAAAATTAAAATTAATTTTAGTACATGTTCTGATAAAAGTATTTATTTTATTATCATCTTAACATCTGAGTACATCTTACTATCCTATTATATAATGATTAGCTAAACACCTTTACATTGTTTTTCCCCAATTAAATGTTGTGCATTCGATTTCAGTTGCGACTTTCTAAGAATATTACTGCAAAATGTTCTGATAAACGTTTTCACGTATATTTCGCATTTATTAATTTATTTTAATTTCACTGAATCGAAAAAATTACCATCGCTTTAGATTATAAAGCTATTAGATTAAAATCCAACTGATTGCAAGCTTTCACTTTGATTTCTTTTCTTGTCCCTAGCAAACTATTGGTGAAAACGTTTTGTGGAATACATGCGCCAAATCCAAAGTATTAATTGTCTTGGCTCTTTGGCTTCGCTGCCAACCATGTCCATGAAACAATCGACATTTATCTGTTTTATGTTCCCCTTTTTAGTGGCTGTCAACGGCGTAGAAAGTTTATTTATTAATTAAGAGCTGCCTGCGCCGCCCTCTGCCCTAACATTGGTAGATAGATGGGATTAGAGATGATGGGATATGTTAGGGTTTCAAGTGGGTTGTCTCAAATATCAAAACACACGTCCATATGGCAAGAGGGAGAGACAAGTAGGAGAGACTCGGGGGAATCTGTCTATAAATCATTTTAATTAGCATGTGTGTGATGAGAGGCAAAGAGGGAGATCGAGTATTTTGTGTGGTGAAGTTTGAGGCGTTTCTATTGTAAATCGCGCAACTTTATCGATTCACGAATCACGTGAATTATTCGCTTTGTCAAATGCTTGGAGTCACCTTCTTAGCCAGCTTAGCTACTGACAATGGCGAAGGCCAAATGAATTAAGTTGTTCGCCAAAAAGGCAATTAGAGGACAGAAGTCAACCCAAATGGCTATCTGCCATGTGTGTGTGTGTAGTGTTCTGTTGTGTTGTGATGTGTTGTGCTGTGTTTGTTATCTGATTAACTAAGCCCATCCAAGCTCAGGCAGACATGATTTTATATTAAGCCAATTTCTGACAGGAACTAGGCTCGGCCACGTTCCGGATGTTTACGTTTTGATTCTAACCAAAATGGCGGGCATAAAAAAAATTTGTAAGAAAAACAGACACACACACACACGCACACATACACAACTATACGTCAAGAGACAGGAAATCACGCCAGGCGCGCATTAAGCGTGTGACAGACAAACGGTCATTTTATTGTGTGACTCTTTGTTGTTGTTTTTTTTTTGTCTTCTGTCGCTTTGAAATTTCGTTTGTTGCCTACTTTTTGGCCACACTTTCGTAATGTTTATTTGAATAAAAAAAGAAACTATAAATGCTCAGTTTCTACGAAAAGCGATACAAAATGATAATAGAACTCACTGTTTATGATAATTTAATATGAAAATGTTGAAGCTCTACCAGTTCTTAATATTTTTGTATCCAGTTCAGAACTATCTATGTAATGTAACAAGGTAAAGGAGTATATTGTTGGAAATTATGCATCAAGAAAATATGTACTATATGAAACAAGTTGCATTTAGACAAATTTGAAGCTTTAACAGACGATAAAAAATCAAAAGATTAATGCTTTTAATTTTTAAAATCATAAGAAAACAAATATTAATTATAATAAAAATTTAATGCAAATTTCTATTAAACTGGGAGAAGTTTAAGTTGTTTTACATCTACATTTGTAAACGCAGCTAAAAGGAAATGGTCTTACACAGTTATAAAAAACTATTAAAAATAAATTTTAAAAAATAAATACAAATCAAATCCAGCAAATCCCAACGGAAAAGATGTTTTACTGCGCAATCGATCAAAGTTAAAGTAGTTATAAGCACAGTTAATTAGAGCTTAGGAATATATGCAGATTCAAAAAATATGTTACAAAATTAAATACCAACTCCAAATAAAATTCAATTTATAGTGACTTTCTTTTATTCTCCACAAACTTAAAGTGCGCTCAGAGTTGTTGTACGAAAATAAATGTAGCAAATGGATTTAGGCTCTTCTCTGTTTAGACACGCAGGTCAACAGGTTTGTCATTTACATTTTGTCGAATGCATGAATTGTGATCCCTGTTGACCGCAATTCCATTTTCATGGCATTTAATGAAACAATTTAGCTGTGACGCCTTGTGCCATGCAACACTTTTGTGTGCGCTTCCAAATTCCAATCATGTCAGTCTAGCGTAACACCCATGTAGTATTAGTGGTGGAGTGCGGGGGAGGGGGAAACAATGACAAGCGACATACCCAAAATGTGAATGAGAATCACACCGCATCCCATCAATTGATGGTTGCCTCATCAACGCATCGCAGTTTGCAAAGTGTTTAAGTGTATTAGCGATGGGCCAGCAGCATGAAGCAGAGGAAAGGGAGCAGGAGGGGGGGGGGATGTACAGGAAAGCAAGTGTGACAATGAGGCAAAGTTTTGCTCTATGACTTTTCTTATTTTTTTTGGGTCAGTCTTTGAGTAGGCACGCATGAGGCATACAAATCGAGTGTCGAGCTGTCAGTTTGGCAATCGTTTTTGCACATTTTCCATTTCTTTACAACAACAACAACAACAATACAAAAAAGTCTACAATATACAAATTGTATGTGTATATGTTTGTGTAAGCCATAAAATCACTTGGCCGCATCAAGAAGAGGAGCAACACCAAAAATGACTTTTGCTTTCTGTTGCCCTGTTGAAAATGTGTAAGACTGGGGTATTCTCGTTAACTGAATAAGCATGTAACTGGAAGTACAAGTCAGCTTAGAGGATATTTTGTACATACTAATAGTTCTTATTGCACTCTAACTAATTCTTTAATACTCTCGCATAATAAGTAGCAAAGTCATGAAACATACCCTTTCTCTTAGTGTGTGCAAGTTGTCATTATTATCAGCGATATATTCAATGCTTATTTAGATCTTTAACACAAAGAATGAGGACACATGCTCTTGGAATTTCCTCTGAGTCGAAGTGCTGATTTGGATATGATTGTTAGTAATGACAAATCTATCGAGTTGTAAATTATCGTTTTAGTATTTTTGTATATATGGTGCGTTGCCAGATCGCCACAGAAGAAGCGGCACTAATGCCACCTAGCGTGCGTGAAGTGCAGCTTTATTATTTGTATGTGTATTATAAGAACTAATATATGCCATAATCTGTAAGGTATTTCTAAGCGACCTACAGGGCATCTGCTCGTCAATCTGTTGATGTTTTCTTACTCATGCTAGATGCTTGTTTTAAGGGGTCGTCCAAGGGCCGTTGAGCGATTTATTTACGTATTTTACACGCAGCAAAAAACTTTATCAATTTGTACATATGCTAGTCACACACATACACACACATGCACACACCAAAACTCACACCCACACACACACACACAAACGCACATGTGCTTTGCAGACGCCGCAGTGTCGATGACGTTGGCAACTGGCGCCTGTTCAGCGAACGAGTGTGAGTGTGTGTGTGTGTGAATAAGTGTGTCGGGGTGTCATCTTATTATGAATTTAAGAATTAACAAATTACCCGACAACAGGCAGGTGACAAAATCTTAACAGATTTATGCAGCAGTTTAAATTAATGAATTTAATTAGTTCACATTACTTTTGGTCACTTTTTTGTCGTCGCGTGGCATTTTCTATAAATAACAAATTAAATTTCTGTTCGTAAATTTGATTTTCCATTTTCGAATTGTTATTTTTATTTATTTATTTTTTTTTGGATCCTTGGCCTTTATTGCGAATCTCGTTCTGAGCGCATTATACGTCCACTGATTGAGTGATCCACTTAGAAACTGGGTCAGAAATGGATTAACGGAACCAACTTTTTTTTTTGCAAATATTCTCGTATTTACATTTTAGTTTTATATATTATTTAAAACTTGCACAAATATTGCAGCAGTTTTGAATATTTATAAATGTTTTCTATGAAAGCAACTTTCTTTAAGCCGGCTTAGTAAACATCTATTTTGTTTTCTATTTATACTTTGAACTATTATATTTTGGAGCTAGTTTTAAGAGCTGATCCAATTGAGAATTCGCATTTGAATTATTTAGTGTATTCAATAAATTATGAAACCTTATTTAGGTTTATTTTGGAAATATTCTGTTTTAAAAACAAGTTTGTTTTATTGTTGTTTAAAAGGAAGTTGATGTTGTTAATTATCCTCAACAGTTTTTAAAAGAATGAAATACTATCAACATTTTATCTAAATTTAAATTTCACTTTTGCTACTAAAATAAGATTTTGGTTTTTTAGTTAAAAGATTAGTTTAAAATTGTGCGTTCATATTTCAAACTTTTACATAGAAAAAATTAATTTATGTGTTTTCTTAAATTAAATGTATATTTTTTATGTTAATTATAAATAAAATATAATGAAAATAAATATAATAAGAAATATAATAAAATAAAATAAAAAGAAATTCTTAATAAATGTTAAAAAAAATAGCAGCACTTGTGTTGAAAATTACATTCAGTTAAATGCGGAAATTGGGACTTAAATTTATGCCTGTGCCACATTTTGTGGCATTTATTGTGGTTGAACTATGAGTTGCATGTCTTTAGCATCGCGATATGTTTATCTCCAGCTGCTATTTATATACATACAAGTTGTCTTTTCTCCTTTCATTGTTGGCCGCTGTCATTGTCTCTGGCCAGGTAAAGGCCATGGAACAGCACATTTTCACATGTGCGAAAATGACAGACAGATGGACGGACTGGCAGACAGTCCAGTGCAACAATATATTATTACGTATGTTGTTATTGTTGTTGTTTTTTATTATTATTTGGTTGTATTGGTCCGCAACGTTTAATTTTTCAGCGGTCGTCCGATGCGGCGTATGAGTAATTTTTGAGTTTCTGTGGGGATTTTGGCGCGCCACACGGCAACAGCACAAAAAGCAAATAACGTAAAATTATTTAACATATTTTACGTGTATTTTTCTCTTGTTGCTCTTGTTGTTGTTGCTGTTGTTATTTTTTGTTCGCGAGCAAATAAATTTATAGAATTCTGCAGATGTTTGCGTTTCATTTGATTATTCAGCTCGATTTTTATATATCTCTCGTCGCTTGTCATTGTTGTTGTTGTTGTTAATGTTGTTGTTGCTGCTGCTGGAAGTTTTAAAAATAATTTGTAAGCTGTTGTTGTTATTGTAATTGATGTTGTTATATTTGTTGCTGTTCTGGTAATTGCTGCGTCTGCCAAAATAAACGATCTATTAAAAACTCGCATTAATAATTTTCACAATTTATTATTAAATAATAAACTACAAAATGTTTATTTGATTTATTTATTTATTTTGCGTATCGCTTCTGGTTTTCACCCCATCTATATAATATATACACACATATATCATATACTGTACTATACACTACTACATTGTAAGGCAAAAGAAGGGCAACAAAAAACTGCAATGGAATCAAAGTCAAGTAGCCAAGGTTTATTTAGAGTTGGCGTGTTAAGGTTCATATTGTTGTTCTTTCGATTAACATAATTATTATTGTTGTTATTGTTGTTCTGAGAGCAATGGCTGGCACTAAGTAGCCGCTTGTTTTCCATAACAAAATGTGCGTTGTATTTGCATAATTGATATTACAAATGTCAGCCAAAAATTGAAATTTATGCAGAATTATTAACACTGATTAAAGTGCAGAACTTGCTGAAGTAAAGGGAAAGGGAAAAATATATTAAAATTTGATGCACATTTGTGCTAAATAATAGGAAACATTCCCAGATTTTCATAAATTTTTAAGCCGAGTATCGAGTTTGGGATTTAGCTTTTGATCAAACGAAGATAATTATAATATAATACTCTGAACTATAAATATATATATATATACGTATATATAAATAAATTCAATTGATTATCTAAAATTGCCTTTGATTAAACTTTGCAAGTGAAAGCTCTGAATTCGTCTATTTTTTCTCATTCGTGTAGATTTATTTAGCTCGATGAACAACAAAATTATAGTTATACAAAATGATCTTTGATTTGTGGAAACTGAAAATAACAATTTTCCATTTCATTTTCATTTGGAAACTGATTCTGAAGCTGATCAGAAGAAGCATGAAAATAGTTAGATTCAACAGTTTTGCACTCATTTATGTACTTCGATCTTACGTTATTTATTTATTAAAATTTGTTTATTAAAAGTAAACAAATCTATTTATTATTAAATTTATTTGTTAAAAGTAAACAAATATACAGTGTGTATAAATATGTGACAAAAACGAATATCTGCAGATATTAGAGTATCGATATGCTGGGAATTTATAGCGACTTGGCTTAAAACATATACCTGCCAATTCGGTAATACCAATTAAAACGTTGTAAACTGGGTAGAAGCCAGAATAACCGCAGTAATTACGAATAGAAGTCAAAACAAGCAACCAGAATAACAACTTGTACAACTGTAGGGGCCATCTTGGCCCCCCAAAACACACAGAAACAGAGAAATGAACCTTTCGATGTGAACGAAAACAACATTTGCGTGCAGTTTACACTAAGACAGAGGGAGAGAGAGAGAGGGAGAGAGGGAGAGGGAGAGAGAGGGGAGTTTGGTTATAGTGAAATTTAAGCAGAGTCCAAGTAATTCGCATAGTTTGGCGGCGTTCCTTTGATTGTTTGCAGTGGCCAATGTTTTGGTTTCTTCGACACGCAAACAACTTTGGCAATTCAATTTGCAGTTGCGTTCTTTGAAATCCTTTCGATGTTGTTCTGTTGCGTGCTGAATTTGCATGTCAAAATGGCGTTGATTGATGATGTATGCCACGTGCATACAAGTACAAGTCTCTCTGTGTGTGTGTGTGTGTGTGTATGTCAGTTATATGCATTTAATGCGCATACGCAACGTGTGACGATAACAATGTCAAGCTTTGAGCGTTTCAATCAACATGACAAGCGTTAACACAACACAACACAACAAACAAACATATAAGAACACACACACAAACACTCACACACACATTTGCATGCTCTGACATAAAGTGCATTAAATAAAATAACAATAAATCAAATGTGATGAGCTGTCAGCTCTTTGCTTTCGTTTATTTTACATTCTTTTAAAACTTATGTGGATTAACTTTGAGCTTTAAGTTGTAAACGAATGACAAATTTAAGCCGACATAAACTAGGGGCTTGGTAAAAGCAAATTGCAAATATATATTCAACTTTGACTTGATTCCATTCACCCAAATTATTCATAAGTGTTTGCTGAATCCATTTGAAATAATTTCCTTGGCAAAAGGCTACTTTAGTTAATTTTCCAAAATTGTCTTTTCTTTCATTTCTTTTTTTTCTTTACATGTTAAGTAGGCAACCGTTTAGCTATTAAACCATTCTACAAATCTGAGATCTTAGTGGATTCCTTATGGATTCAAAGGAAATGCTTTGAAGCTAAGCAGCTAGGCTTGGCATCAATGAAATGCTGTTTCTTAAGTCACTCGTCTGGCTTTTACTAAGTTATATATTCGTTTTTTAAAGTCAATAGTAATAAATGTAGAAATTATACTTAAAGAATTGCTTATTGAATAAGCAGAGATATTTAACTTAATTTTAGAAGTTTAAGATTATTTATTTTAAAGAAACACTTTTAAGCTTCCAGACAAATTTGATCAACTTCAAGTTTAAAGACAACAATAATTTTTTTGGTTTTAAAATTGTTTACAATATAAGAAATTATTGCATGATGACAAAGCAAATTTTGATCCGATTATAGTTTAAGGTGCGGCTGACAAGCAGTTTATGTATTATAGAATTTGTTTAAAATCCAAATATAAAGAGACACTCGTGAGGGCTGGACCATGTGATATCCTATAATTATGCAAATTAAAATTTGAGAAGTTTTTTTATACAGTTTTTTTATATTAGCTGTATTTCTAACAATAATATTATATTTAAATAGTCACAATTAATTTGCATTTTAATATAAATTTTCACATTTCTTGTGCAACTTAAAGATTAAATCATTTTGTAAATTGTTGTTTTATAAATAAATATACAATATTTTACGAGCTGAATTATTTAGATCTGTTGATCTAAAAATTTAATGCTTAAATATAACTTTTATCAATATGAAATGTTGAACTATATAAATAGTTTTAAATTGTATGCAATACTATTTTATATATTATTTATGTATATTTATAATTGTTTGAGCTAATCTAATAACTACAGGGTATGTTTACAAGCAATCAACATTGAATTGATGTAATTGAAGCAAGACAAACCAGTTAGTTATATGCATATGGTCTAATCGGCTATTAACCAAAAGATTGAGCCAATTGCTTGCTGGCACAAATTGTTGTTGTTGTTTGCTGTTTGTTGTTACTTGTTGTTTGTTGTTGTTGTTATTTTAGTTGTTGACTTTGCGGTAGCAATGATGATGATGATGATGATGGCATCGGCACTAAGCACAGCAGACGTATATCATCCGGCAGCTGCTCACAACAGAATGCCAATCAATGTGTCTAGGTGCCACGCCCCCGTTGCCTCAGTAGGGCGGTGACAGGGGTGGGTGTAAAGTACACGCATTGAAATCGCTGAGCACATAATTAAAACCAAACCAAACCAAACATGTTGATTGTCAGACATTATTGTTGTTGTTTTGAAAATGAATACGCGTCCATCATTTGATTTTTTAATTTTCTCATTTTGTTGTGTGTGTTTGTTTTTCTGTTTTGCTTTTTTAGCAATTTAATAATTTAATAACGTGGCTCATTAAATGTTGAGTTGAAGCAGCTGGCAGCGCAACCAGAGCAACAGAGCAAGAGCAATGAGCATCGTTGTGGACACTGCCTCCATTTCAGCTATTGGGGCATGTCATGTGGCACGCAAGCCAGCGGAAACCCTTTTGGCAGCTCCAATCTCTGCTACCTTTGCCCCTCCTCCCCCTCCTCCTACACTATACACACGCCTACCTTGTGCTCTTTCCCCTGGCTGACCATCAAGCTGGCAGCTGCCATGTTTGGCTTGCACACGTCAAAAATGTGAAAAACGCAAAGCAGATAAAAATATATGTGGCAAAATGAAACATATTTAATTTTTGGGGTATGCACGACGAGAACATATGCTGTAAGAAGTGGCTTGTTATTATTGTGTGGTACGAATAAAAGGCGAGTCTGAATGACAAATATTCATAATAATATTGAAAATTAGCAAGTTTAAGTACTGGGGTATGCACGACGCCCAGATATCCTATAACACTTTAAGGTTATGCGAAAATATAAATATGTAAGTTACTGATATAACGAAATACCTTAAATTTCATCAGTTGCTCACAAGCTTAAATATGCGATTATGCTCGACTGGCAGATACTCTGCATATTTCATTTCCATTTCTCTGCAAATGTATGGCATTCATGAGTACTGATCATTTACATCTAGAGCTTAAGTTGGATAGGTCGGGTATGATAGACGACTAGATATCCTACAACATAAGCTCAGACTTGGTTTGTTGCTCAAATTCCAAAGAATGTTTCTGTTTAAATAATTCAAGCTCTGCCTTTAAATTATTATTATTATTTTTTTTTTATTGTTTATTTATTATTTAAATTTGTATTTTTCCATAAAAATAGTCTTGATTTATTTAAAAATACTTACTTGCCTTATTTCACCTATTGACTCTGCACTAGCCTACCCCATTCGTTGCATTAGCTGGGCATAGGGTATCACAAAAATGTTTGGTCAAAAGGAATCGTATTGGCCGAGTTTATGCGACTGACCTGATTAATGGCAGTGCTTAGACGAAAGTGGAGTATTTCGCTCTAACAGCTGATTTGTTGTTGCATGCAAAACGTGCGTAATTACAGTTGATTTTATTTAACGTCTTTGTGACACGGTAAAATGCTTGTCACGTGCGCAGGACACGCGACGACACAGTGGTAAAGCGGTGGTGACTTGGGTGGCTGAGCGGTTTAGTGGGTCAGTGAAAGTGTATGGCTAAATGGCTACATTTATGCTGCGGAATTAGCGATTTTCTCATTTAAAAACTTGAGTGCAGAGAGCTGCCAGACTGCTTTAAAATCATATAGCTAAGTTGGCTGCGCTTAAGACAATTAAGGCAATTTAATGAAATCATTTTAAGAATAATTAATAAAATGTTGAACTTTATAATCCTAGTAAGAATTGTACAGAGTTGTCAGACTTAAAATCATATAGTTAAGTTGGCTGCGCTTAAGACAATTAAGGCAATTTAATGAAATTATTTTAAGAATAATTAATAAAATTGACTTCAACTCCATTTAATGAAATCATTTTAAGAATAATTAATAAAATGTTTAACTTTATATTTCTTTATATTGTTAACCAGGTTAATTAGTAAATGAAATAATCTAATTTTAAGAGGAATTAGCAGGGTATCTCTGGCACTACATTTTAAATGAGTAATAGCTCAGCAACAACAACAACTGAAAATTTAATAGCTCCCTAGAGGTTGACACTCAGCTTCCAGCTGTGGGGAATTCATATCAGAGCACATATCTTTAATGACTTAAGAATGCTCGACTTACATATACCCGGCAGTCTAGGATGAAGTCTAGTTAGCCTCTCCTTTGAAAATTGTTGTACTTGAGTTGGAGGTGTAAGTTAACTACTTATATTTATTACCAAAAAGAAGAACTGTTTCTTAAGTTGATTTGTGGCTATTGAGTTTGGTGCAATAATAAAGTGATTTCACATTTCTTTGATTCTTGTGCACTTGTTAAATGGAGAAGTTCTTGATCAAATGGATTGCGAAACGAATTGTTGTCTTCAAAACGATTGAGCGACTCAAAGTAGGAGAGCTATAATCAAAGTGAATGAATGATAAATGAAATAATGTAAAACTAAACGAAACTAACTTCCTTCTATTAGTTTTGAATCTTGTTTGACTGAAATTCACCAAAACGCTTTGATACTTTCTAGTTTATTAGTAAATAGGGTATCTACGATATTAATGTGTTCGTCACACAGATGATACAAAGTAATGCATGATTTTTTCTGCTTAAGTGGCTCCCTTGGGATGCGAAGTTGATTATTCCCCTTTTAGTCCCCACCCTGGGGTATAGAGTGTTTTAAGTGAGTGGCTTTATATGTCTGATTGTTGAGCAGGGTATCTGCAGCTGAGGTGCCTCATTATCTGTGACTCAACTTGGCAGATAGTCAACCTTTTCGCTTCTGGCGGCTGTGTCCTTTGTTTCGTCCACTTTCTATACAAATTGTCCTTTATCCTGTTGAATTCTGCTTTGTTTCACTTGCTGGCAATAACATACGCTCGATATTTGGGTCGTTTGGCATTTGCATAAAATAAACATACTCGGACTTAGGCGTGGAATGTGCCACACTTCCCACTCGTGTTTGAATAACAACCACTCAGATCTCTCTTAATTAGCGCTGGCACAGGTGGGGCCCACATTATTATTACAAGTATTATCATTGCTCTTTTCAGACTTTTTAATTTGATTTCGTTGTATTCAATTTGTACGGCATCGTCTGTTGCCCTTGGCCCCACAATAATTACACATAAATATGTCAAGTCTAAACCCAAATGGATTCCACGCGTCGGCTGCTGTGTCATGGCCATAAAAAGCGTTGAATCAGTCGAGATTTGCAGATTTTCAGATTTTCACATTTAATGGATATTGTTATGGGTCAGAGATTGTTTGTTGGCAACCAGACGGATGCACAGACCCGGAAAATGCTTCAAATTGTATCAATAATATGCAATTTGTCACGATTATCAGGCCATACACTGTGAGAAAAAGCAGCACACGTTTTGTCAACTTATGGGAACATACATTTATTAAATTAAATATTTAAATAATTAATATAAAATTACTAAGTTGCGATTGTAAGTCCTTAAAACTTGGAATATATATACTTATGGCAAAAGTGGAAGAACAAAAATGTTTCTTAGGAGAAAAGAATTGGGAAAAATTCTAAATAGTTTCAAAATATAAATTATAATAGACAAAACACATTAATATTATAAAACACATTAAAAATTAACCATTTGTTTAAGCTTTTTCTGAATTATTTGCTTGGCATTGGCATATTTGCAGAGTATCTTCTAGTCGGGCACCATCAGCTGCAGCATTCGTTGAACCATAAAAACTGAAAGTACTTAAACTGAAATGCATTAAATAAACATGAAATCAAAAGGAAAACATGAAAGAATGATATAATGCAAATATAAATTTAAAATTTAATGGCCTACACTGATGATTTGTATGGTTGGTTTCCCTTATTTTTTTGCAGTGTAAGCCAGGCGATTGTACGTGATTAGCTAATTAACAATAAATCAGACAAAGCACCACTCAAACTTAATGAGCTGTCAGCGATTTATGTAGAATAGGCGCAAGAACAACAAGAACATCAAATGGAATTATAATAAATTTATATCTAATCATAAACTCATGAAATCATAAAATCAACAACAACAATAGCGCACACAATAGACGCGGAGGAGTGTGGAGTGGGCGGAAAAGTGTAAAAACAACAAAGTTCAAGTACATCAAAATTTATAGTCAAAATAATAATGTAGTCCCTGCTCCCCCTGCGAGGCTTTGCCAGCGCACGACAGAAAGAGAAAACGCATCGAAATGGAAAATGATTGGCGGGAAAAAGCCTGTTTGTCTATTAGCAAAGCATGAGAGCAATTTTCACTTTCACAACTCTTGGCTTATTTAACTTCAACTTCAACTTAAACTATTATTGTAGTTACGCAAAGGCAAAATAAATATTTAAGCTTCAGTTGAATCCATTTCATGGCGCCCATTTGACGCCGCTAATAATTTTCACAATTTTCACATTTTCACATTTTCACCGTGCTTCCGTTTTGGCAGGCAGCATAATGGGACCAAACCGAGACCTAGTCTCAGTCTTCCTTTCCAACTCCATTCCGTTTACAATCTCTGCTTTGGGCCAGCTATGAAGGTCGTCATTCGTTTTGGCCAAGGCTCGCAGCTTGTTGCTGTTGTGTCTGCCACAGTTGCCACAACTCATGCGGCCACAGTCTTTGCTGTGCAACGTTGCAACGCCCCAAACTAATTTTCCATAATAACTATCAATTTATATACCTTTGCTGAAGGCAGCGTTTTGTATGATTTAATGCTAAACACGAGATAAATACTTGGCATTTGTATTTATATTATTTTTTATATCCATATTATGGCTAATGTGGCACAGTTCAGCTTGGGGTTAGTTTTGCCAAACCAGTGAAGCTGAGTTTGCTTCGCTCAATTGATTTTAGCCAACATTTTCTACCAAAACAAGCTGCAAACATTTATCGAAATATTTTGCATTTACAACTTTAAGACTTTACTTTAATTTTCATTTATTTATTAATCATTTTTCTATGGAACAGTGTATATATTTTTTAACTTGAGGCGAAATAAATTTATGTATGCCAAGAATTGATATTTACAACGACATTGATTGGTTCTGCTGATATAATTTTAAAGAAAATGTTTATTTTTTTCAACTGTTTAATACTGCTTGAGAAAGAAGTTGAATTAGATTTCAAGAACTTTTAATTAGATTTACAAATATTAAAATACATAAAAAAAAGTTTTCAACTTAAATCAATTAACGATTTCCAGTAAAAAGTACAAAATGATTATACAATGAGCTTGAAATTTACTACATTTCACAACTTCTTTAATATTTATACATATAGTATATCTTACAAAATTTGAGTTGCATATTTATGTAATTAAATCACATGTAATTGTTGTAATATTCTAAATAATTTGCTAAATTTCCTCATTAGTTTCGACAATCGAGTCGATAAAGATGCCACGCGCTAGAGCAAACAAATTAGACACGCTAATCAAGTTAATTACAATACTTTGCCACGCCTCTTTCTGCCTTGCAATCCGTTAAACGTTTGCATTAAACAAGCTGGAGAGACGCTTAAAATTTCCAGGTAGATTTCAAATTTATCCACGCCGCTTAAACTCTAACACACACACAGTCTTCAAGCTATAATCTTTTTTTTTTGCTGTTGAATATTCGTTTTTTTTATATTTAATCAACTCATTTAAGCACATCTAGTTTGTATAAATACAACTGTAGCTATGACGGGTTTAAATTTCGTAGCAAGCGCCCAAATGTATGCAGTAGTTTTTAAAATTTTGGAAATCACCACATAAATAAGTAAATCACAGTTTGGAGCAACGATTGCAACGTTAAGCTTCAGCTTTGATGCTGATGTATGCTGGGATAAACTTAAACCTTTAAAAGCGCAACACATGGCACACACACACACACACACACACACACACACACACACACACACACACACACGCCCACACATACAGACACCTATTCAGCGTGTTGTTTATTGTCTGACCGTTGCCTGCTTTTGGGCGCTTTTGAAGCGCAGAACCGGAAAACCGGAGACCGCAACGGAAATGAATTATCACCCGCTAAATGGGTGCGCGCACATCATTATTCTTGGATTTTTTGAATGAAGACAAATAGCTTTGGACATAATTGTTGTTGCTGTCGCTGTCGCTTTATTATTATAAACAAGCAAATGAACAAATTTCCTTAGCTTATTTATTTTGTTTTGCTTTTGTTTTCTTTTTTTTTTTGCTGCTTTTGTAATGAAAATGAATAACAACCGCAACTGAGCGATGGCTAATATCAAGCATACGCAGTGTGCACAACACTTACTGTCAGCTCCCCACTCCACTCCCTGCACTGTGCGTTAAGCAGCTAAGTAGCTGTAAATAGCCAGGTGACACTTTGTAACTCGAACTGGCCAGGTGGCAATTGTTGTGCCACGCTGCGTGTGGCACGTGATTTATGGCGTGCAAATGAACTGACACTTGGCCTGACAAGTGCTTTAAGCCCTTTCGAAAAGGACACAGCTGAGTTGAGTCCTCAGTTAGTTACACATTTAATTCCAAGTTATTGTGACTTTGTCAATTTGAATCAGTATTCGCCAATGGGAGTTTTTGGAAAAGCTTCTCTCTCTGTGGTCTGTACAATAATAATTATAATTTATGCGCGAGCAGAGAAATAATGGGGACGACCACAGTGGCAGTGTCATAAACATTACGTATACGCCAAATTGTACCGCTCACAAAGCTCTAAAGTTGATTTAACGCCTCAACACTGTGTCCTGTCATCGCTGTCCTTGTCCTTGCGCCCAACTGAGCAACTAGGCAACTGGGCAACTGGGCAAATTATATGGATCTGTGTAAATAGTTCGCGTAGTGCGAGTATCCATACATTTGAACTGGGACAGCTTGCCGCCATCGCACGGTCGAGTGAACCAAAAACTAATTACACAAATGCGAAAGCTCGACAGATTCTCATAACAAAGGCCAATTAGCCGAGCAGCTGCTAAAGCTAATTGTTATCATTTTAAATTACCACTTACTATTTTATTATTATTTAAACTAACTGAAAACCCAGACAAACAGATGCCAATTTAAAACTATTCTGTTATACATGTATTTTCATTACATTTTCTGCTTATTTTCCCACTTTGCTAAAAGCTGTTTCTTCATTGAGAGCTAACTGAAGAGTGTTTTGGCTAAGTGCTCAACTTGAGTTGCACTTGTATTAAGTTGGATTTATTATTATATATTATATATTTATATATTTATTATTTTATTAATATATTATTTATATATTTATATATTTATATATTTATATATTTATATATTTATATATTTATATATTTATATATTTATATATTTATATATTTATATATTTATATATTTATATATTTATATATTTATATATTTATATATTTATATATTTATATATTTATATATTTATATATTTACAAAATGAATCAATTCTTAAATTATTTTCATAATAATTTATTTATTACAAATCATTTGCGAAAATATTTAAGTTAAATATCTTCAGGCATTGATAGAGAGACTAAGCGATGCCAAAAACTTAAAGTCCTTTAAAAGTTAAGTTTGTATACAATTTAAATATGTTATTTTTAAGCAAGTAGAATAAAATCTTTCGTGTCGTTTATTCAAATGTAAATATTCCAGCTTGCAAACATTTGCTAATTTCCAACAGATTTTGAACAATTGCACTTTTCAGCGGGGAAAGGGGAATAGTAAACAATTTTCTTTTTATTAGCGAACAGCCTTCAACTCATTTCGATATTCAACATCGATAAATCACAAGAACTATTTCGTAAAATTCATTGCCAGTGCAAGGTAGTGAAAGTTACATTTTCAATAAATTGTGAATTCGATTTGATAGAAAAGAAAAATAAAAAATTCCATAGAAATGTGCAGAGCATACTTTACGGAGCTGGATGGAAATTCTTTGGAGTTTGATTTGAAGACTATCGATAATTTATGTGCTTCCCTTGAACGCTAAAAGTCAACTCAAAATGTGTTGTGTAGTGGAAAATGCAAAGTCGCAGCTGCTGTCAAAGTGCAGTCGGAGTAATGGTGGGGCAAGGGGACAAGGGGGGCAACGGGGGCAAAGGTGGCGCGTCGAACACTTAGTGCAAGTCGTTGGGGGTGCAACTAAGAGAAATTGCTGACACATTTCAATAGAATTCGGAATGTGAATTTGGATTCCACAAATACATATACATATACATCCATCTTTATCTGCATCTTCTTCTTCATCGTCTGCTTCTTCTTCTGCGTCTGCTTCTTCTTGTGTTGAAAGTAAAACACAAATCAATTTGTGAAACTATTTTTATAACAACATCTAAGCAAAAGCGCGTACTACAACATCTTCAAATAAATTTATTGTGATGATGTGTGAGAAATTGAAAGAATATTTATTTGCATACCCTGTATATATAGAATGATTGCAACGTGGTTGTTTATGGCAACACGACTTAAGCAAGCTGAACAAGTCTCAGTTGTTTAACATACTACAGAGTATTGCCCAGTCGACTAGCGCACTTTTGTTTGTCTATTTTTTGAGTAACCGCTAAATCTGCAAATCAAAGATCAAAATACAAAACATTTGAGGAAAATTTCCTACTGCCCCTGCGTATGAGTATGAGTATAATTTAATTGCATTTGTTTTATGGCTTTTCCAATACTTTGGCCAGAACATAACGAGGCCAAAATGGCAAAGGTCAAACCAGAAACAGTTTATACACACAGCCTATGCCACATTGTTGCGCACTTTAAACTATATTTAGTATATTATTATTATTATTATTATTTTATTTATTTATTTCCATAGTTCTTAAGTAAGCATCGGGTTGAGTCACTGGGTTGGACTTCACTTCAGCTGAGAATTAATGAACCTGCGAGTATTACAAGTGCCACTTAACTCATTTAATGCTCCCCTTTCCCCTTGCACTGTAAGCAAACAAAGTGACAGGGATGAGGCGGCTAGACTGGGGAATATCCTGTAATTATTGTGAATAATTAACATAGTAATGATAAATGTTGGCAAAGTTTATGCACATTTCTCTACGTTTTAACTGACTTATTTCAATTAATGAGAAATGTACATTTACTGCCTGTATAATTCCTCATTAATTTACATTTGTAATAAATTCATAAAGCATTTATAATTGAAGAAATTAAACATTAAATTTGCAGTGACAAATGGAATTCAAAATGAGCTTTAAACAAATGTTGTTCTTCAATATGTAAATCTCGTCAATAGATCAAATTAAAGTTAGTTTTCAAATATCTATTGTGAAATAGGTTTAAACAAGCGGATCAGTCGGGCGCACACGACTGCATATTACCCTGTACAGTTGTCTATAATAAAAGTATTTTGCTAACTGAAAGTATCTTAATTCCTAAAATCGATATCACAACGATATATCTTTAGTGGCAACCTCTCAAAACTAATCAGGTATGGCAACTCAAGCAATATAACTCTGCTGATTTCATTCAATGGTGTCTATAGCTCTTATAGACAGACAGACAGACAGACAGGCACACGGACATGGTTTTGGGGCACTTGTATGCTTACAGGGTATGCGAAACACAACAACAAGGAGCAACAGAACGTCGACAGGGCAGCCAAAGTGCAAAATGGCCTGGCTATCAATCAAATGCCGATAAATTGCACCGAGTAGCGCCATAGACGTAATGATGCTATCAAAGTGCGCTCAACCCTCTGTCCCCTTCGCCCCTTTCTTAATGCCAGCGCCTCTGTATGTGTGTGTGTGTGTGTGTGTGTGTGTGTGTGTGTGTGTGTGTGTGTGTGTGTGTGTGTGTTGTGTATGCTATTTATTATGCGGCACACTTTAATTAAATGCTAATGCAGCGTTGCCTTTGTAATTTGCAATTTTCCCCATATTCTCTATGCAGATCTTTCGCCATTTGGAGCGACCCGCGGAGGTGGAGCGCCTGACACAGCTGAAGGATGTGGTAAAGACACAACGGGCGCGCTTCATGAGCACCATTCTGAACAACACCGAGGTGAACAATCTCAATGAGCTGCTGGCCTTTGAGCTGGCCAAATATGAAGCGGTAAGCGAGAGTTTGACGTTTGCATCGATTGTGTTCCACTTTCTATTTTCGCTATGAAATTGACAAAAGAGTTGGGAGTAGGAAGATGTGTTATTTGTTGGAATATTTCATATAACTAATGTTTGATTATACAATTCACTCTTAACGGAATAATGGAATTTCATCAAAGTATTTAAACATTTTGCGAGAGAGGGCGGAGAACTCCCAAAAGTATGCTATGCAAAATTGAGAACATGCAAAATTTTGAGAACTTGATTATTGAATTTGGAAAATTGATCATAATTATATGCATTTTCATTTCACTTTCCAATCAAGTCATTATTTAAAATACATCAATTATTATTGAATATTAATATATGTATAAAAGGTATACTATATATACTTAAAACTATTGCAAATATTTTTTTATTTATTTATTTTTTTAAATATCAAAAGTATATAAAACTGATTATAAATATATAAGTTTAAATTTTACTTTTACTTTTGTGTTGTTTAAATTTAATAAAAATAGTTAATGCATTGGAAACGTGTGGCAATCAAAGAATTATCAAAGAGTTTAAAGCTATTGCAAAAATCTAATTGAACATATTAGAAATATCAAAAGTATGGAATATTCATTATAATTTCCATTTCATTTTTGTTTAAATTTCATACAAATATTTAAGGCAGTTCTCAAAACGTTTGGCAATCAAGGAATTCTCTTCCTCAAATTCCGCTGAATTTTATATTTCTACAAATATGTTAAGAGGGAAATTAATGCAAATTGTTTTACAATACAATTACAATAAACTTTCATTTAAATTAAATAAATTGCAATCATTTGCCACTCCCACAGGCCGTACAACAGGCGGCCGAGGGCGGGCTGCTTATCGTGGCCGATAAAGACTTTCCAGAGCCGTACGAGCGCTGGAGCATACTGCAAGCTGTGTTCTTCTCATCGACTGTGTTAACCACCATAGGTAAGGCAATAAGCGACAGCATAAAGAAAGTTGCAGAGAGTGGAAATTACGAATAAAGTCAATTGATATTTTATTTAAAATCGTTTAAATAACCAATTAACTATATTACTAAGTAATTAATATAATTAAGAATATTTATTACAATTTATGTATCTCACTTAATATATATAGTAACATTAGATTAATAGTGCTAACAATATGAATGTGAAGGTGAATAAACTTATTTTTAGTTGCTATTGTTTATAAATAAACCAAAGCATAATGCGTAATACTTGAAGTCTTTGAAAACTTAACACTTTAACCATAAACTCTTAAGATAAATTGATTCCCACTCATAAATATCGCAGTTAATCCAGCTGCTTTTTATAAAAATGACCTTCTCTCTGATCTTAAAATAGATAGAAATATTGACATTAGATTCGATCTCAATACTTTAATTAGTTATATAAATCTTAAAGTATAATTATATATTAAAAGACTTCAAATCCTTGTTGCATTTAAAGTACAAATAAATTATATATTCAAAAGTTTCTATTCTAAGTTAAGTCTTATTCTGCTCTGCTATTTTAATTTATATAAACTTAGGTTAATCGTTCTTTCATTCCTCTCTATATTCTATCTACATCATTTAACTAAATAACAATAATTATGTTTTAGATAAATAAATCTATATTTAATTACTATCATTGCTTACTTTCCAATGTTTCACAGGCTATGGCAACATCGTGCCAGTTACGATCAGTGGTCGGGTGTTTTGCATTTGCTTTGCCCTCATTGGAATACCCTTCACGCTGACGGTCATCGCCGACTGGGGCAGACTCTTTGCCAGCGCCGTCTCCGTTTTCGGCAAACATATGCCCAGTAAGTAATACATACTAATTTATTGAATTTCAAATATTTTTCAATCATTTTCTATAAAATATTAAAAAAAATGTTTTTAAAATTAAAAAAAGTGAAAATGCTATTAAATATTGTTATAACATATTAAATATTAATTTATTAAAATATTTAAATATTATACAAAAATATAATAAACTTTATAAAAATAATTTAAAATATTTAAAATAATATAAGAGAATATTTAAATAATATTTTAATATAATATTATAGTAAATATTATATAAATAAATTGAGAATGTTTAGGCGACCTTTGATTGTTTATTACAAATCAATTTGTAATTAAATAAATATACATTTTTGTAATACATTAAGTACTACTATAGAAATATAATATTTTACTCTATAATTTCTTTTAATTAATTTTGTTCTCTTGCCTACAGCAAAGCCAAAGTTCACGAACTTCATAGGAAAGACCTGGTTCTATGCGATTCTAGCTGTTGGATTTCTGGGTGTCTATTTGGCTGCGGGAGCTGGACTTTTGCTGCTCTGGGAGGATGATTGGACGTTCTTTGATGGCTTCTACTTTTGCTTCATAACAATGACAACAATCGGCTTTGGTGATCTGGTGCCCAGTGCGTTACAAGCAATCTTAAAATTCACATGACTAAATTGACTAAAGTGTCTCTTTTTTTTTACTGCTTACAGAGAAACCCAACTATATGCTACTCTGCACACTGTATATACTCATTGGACTCGCCTTGACATCCACTATCATTGAGCTGGTGCGTCGCCAGTATGCGACCAGTTGGGCCAAGCTGCAGGTAAAGTCAATTCCAATGAACAATGCACGCAAATACAAATAAAACTCTGACGATTACGATTACGATTACGATTACAGGAGCTATCCGGTCCCATGGCGGAGACATTACGTCGTCTGGGCGAAACGGCGGGCACGGGACTCGACTACACGACATTGCAGAAAGTCTTAACGGTATGTAAGCGGCAATTATAGAAGTTTTTATACCCAGTGCCAAGAGCATACAGGAGTATTCTAATTTAGTGGCAATGTATGTAACAGGAATATCGTATCAAGATTAGTTATACAGAAGATATTTCAGAAACAATTTTACGAAGCATAAAGAACGTGCAGCTTAAGTAAGCAGGGTCTCCAAGGGCCTGAGCACAGGGTATGCCACAGTCGTGCTCTATGGACTAGGAAGTTTTTTATTTTGTGTTTGATCTACAGAATGTAAATATTAATTATTCTTAACATTTTATTTGAGTGTCTAAAGCACTTTCTTTCATTTCTTGCAATGACACAGAGTATCTGACTGTCGGGCCTACTCGACTGTAGCGTTTGAGCCAGTTAATAATAAACTGACGTTGCAGGTGTCCATGCCCAAGTGGAATACCAACAAGAAGAACCAGCACAAATCGGATATTGCCGCCCTGGAGGCCATCACAAATGCCATCCTCAAGGAGGTGAAGGAGGCACAGAATACCAAACCCAAGGTGTTACAAATTGTCATCTACGAGTCATCCGTCTAGAGGACTCCATCACTCCAGGACTCCATCTCAGTCGAGACTTCCTTCTGACAGTGCGCTTCCACTTACATTCAAAGTAGAAGTTGAAAAAATCACAGCATACTTTTAGGCTTAGGCGAAAAATATCATATATAGAAAGTTGTAATAATTATTTGTAGCTAGTTAGTTGTTGTTGTTGTTGCTATTGTCCATGTCATGTCTGTATATCTACTATATCTACTACAGTGGGCACCTGCTATGTTCGCCGCCCTTATTGTCATTGTTGTCCAGCCAACGACTTCCATAAGCTAATTGTATTTATGTATAATTGTAATTGTAAATTGTAAATGTCTGAGTAAAAGTATTGCTCATACGTACTGAGATCACAAACACACACACGCACACACTCTCACACACACAATAATTTTTTTTTTTATAGTCAATATTTTAAGGTATTATATCATCTTTAGGTATGAGCTACTAATCAATAACCATGCATAAATGTCCAATATAATAAAGAAACCAAAAAAGACTTAAACAATTATTTTTATGTTAAGATTAAGTTTCTAATTGGGCAGTGGAAATGTAAGAAGTGAAAGCTTTTAAACAACTTACGCTTAATCCTAATGCAAGAAGGCTTTGTACGCTTCGTTGCTGCAGCTGAAATAACAATCCAAGTCTTATGCGGAGTAAAAAATACAGCAGGTAATTTGAGCTAATTCCCAATCATACAAGGCCCAAAGTAGCTTTGTTCAATCCTAAACAAAACTACAGTATTATAAAAATGCAACGAAGCTTGCAGGTGACAATAAGCTTTCTCATTGAAAGCTGTTTTGAATGCACTGTGCGATGCCAGCTTAAAGCTTGCAATACAGCTTTTATGCGTTACATTAGTCTTTCAGCTTGATTTCAGGAAGATGTCTACGCAAAACATGCCTTATTCCAGCAAAGCTTCAATGATAAGAGCTTGCAAGGAATTTTTGGAACTTACACCAGCATTTTGTGCTGAAATCAGCTTTGAGAGGAAGCTTACACAACTTTAATTAACAATATTACTTTATTTCTTAGCTATGCAGGAATTTATAATGCAAATTTGGTTTCTTGAACAATCAAGCTAAGTTTACAGCTCACAAAACGAGCTTACAAAGCTTTAATAGATAGCTTTAATAGAGTGCAGCTTTAAGTTTCACTACATTAATATACTTATTAGCTCTTCAAGGAACTTTTAACGTAAATTCGATTTCAAGATAGGTCAAACTAAGCTTACAGCCTGAAAAGGAGCTTACAAAGATTTAAATATCAATTGAAGCTTTAAGCTTCACTATATTACTTTATGAATTTTTCCCGCAAGGAACTCTTAATATAAAATTTGGTTTCTAGACAAGTCAAGCTAAGCTTACAGCCTGAAAAAGGAGCTCACAAAGCTTTAATACACGAGTGCAGCTTTAAGCTTCACTATATTCATTGACTTATTAGCTCTTCAAGGAACTTTTAACGTAATTTCTTTTTTTAGGCAGAACCAGTAAAGCTTACAGCTTGCAAAAGGAGCTTGCTAAGCTTTAATGCATGCTTACAACTGTAAGCTGTACAAGCAAAGCTTACAGCTTGCAAAAGGAGCTTGCGAAGCTTTAATGCATACTTACAACTGTAAGCTGTACAAGCAAAGCTCTAAGTTTGCAATGCAGCTCTGCTTTTCGTGACGAGGAAGTGAGCGACACAAATTCGAATAGGGGCTGAAACTTATCTAAGTGGACGCTCGTTTGACTGCCTGTGCGTGTGTCGCTGTCTGTGTGGCATGTGTGTGTGTGTGTGTGTGTGTGTCGATTGTCTGTCTAGTTGACTGTCGGTCAGCGCCAGTTCGTAGCCGATTGCCGCCTGCCGCTTGCCGCGTATTGTGTTGGCTATAAAAGTCGGGCGCAGAGTCGGCGTCGGCTAGTCACCAGTCACAGTCACCAGTCACCGCGCGGAGCATAGAGCGTGCAGCACGGAAAGAAAAAAAAAGAACAACAACAAAAGAGAAGAAGAAACGTCGGGCAATCATTTCCCATTCCATTTCATTTTTCAATTTTTGTTCATTTTGTTATTTTTTTTGCTAAACTTTTTTTTTACAATTTTTTTTGTCGTTTTGGTTTTTGCTCGTGTTTGTGCTCATTGTGCGATTGTGATTTTTTGCTATATTTTGAGAGATATTATTATTATTTATTTAGTGTTACACTTGTTGTTGTGGCAAACGTTTGCTGCCGTTGCCTTTGAAGGCAAAATCGCATCAGTATCGCGGCGGACGAGCAGCGACCAGCATCCGGCACAGAGCACCGAGCACAGAGCACCGACCACGGAGTACAGAGCATACAGCATAGAGCATAGAGCACAGAGCATAGAACATTGAGAAAGAATCTCGATCGGGAGGCGCGCATTGAAATGTGTTGAGGCACAGTTGTAACGTCTCCTCCACCGCCTTTGCCTTTGCCTCTGCCTCTGCCTTTGATTTAGTGTTGTTGCTGTTGTTGTGCTTTATTTATTTCAATTTTTTTTTTGAGTGTGTGTGCGTGTGTGCGTGTGTGCAACGCGTGTCCTCCTGTTCGCCCGTTCGCCTGTTCGCCTGCCTGACTGCCACCGACTGCAGCATGGAGGTGCTGAAGAAAGACGCCGCATTGGGCTCACCCAGCAGCGTCTTCTACATGCTGCTGTTGCCCACCCTGGTGCTCTGGTACACCTATTGGCGCCTCTCCCGCGCCCATCTCTACAAGCTGGCAGCCCGACTGCCCGGTCCCCGTGGCCTGCCCATTGTCGGTCATCTGTTCGATGTGATTGGACCCGCTTCGTGTAGGTGGAAACAATAACAAAAAAAAAAAGAAGCCAGATCCCTTTACATGCGTAAGTCCTAATCAAATGGCTTTCATTTTGCAGCTGTTTTCAAAACAGTTATACGCAAGAGCACACCCTTTGAGCATATTGCCAAAATGTGGATCGGTCCCAAGCTGGTGGTGTTCATCTATGATCCGCGGGATGTGGAGCTGCTGCTAAGCAGCCACGTGTACATTGACAAGGCATCCGAGTACAAGTTCTTTAAGCCTTGGCTGGGCGATGGTCTGCTCATCAGCACAGGTGAGTGTGTATGCTGTGTGTGTGGTGTATGTGTCTGTGTGTAGTGCCACACTCAAGCTAATGCAATTTAAATTGCGTTTATGGAATCATAAATTAATTAAACGATTTGTAAGCCTGACAGTTGACAGCACAACAAATGGTGTCTATAAATAAAACGAAAGCTTAGCGAATTCACAACCGAGAACATCACAGCTAAATGATGCGCGGGGTGTGTGCAGCTCACGCCATTTCTGCCCCGCACTCTCGACACTCTCGCTCTGGCCTTAACTCACATATACCTTTTGCATTTACTTAGTTAACATTAACTTATATTAATTAAAACTTTTCAAACTATTTTTTATAAATTTATATATGTGCTTTTTTTTATTGTGATCAGGTCAAAAGTGGCGCGCGCATCGCAAACTAATCGCACCCACATTCCATTTGAATGTCTTAAAGAGTTTCATTGAATTGTTTAACGAGAACTCGAGGAATGTGGTGCGGAAGCTGCGTGCGGAGGATGGACGCACATTTGATTGTCATGATTACATGAGTGAGGCAACTGTGGAGATTCTATTGGGTAAGTGACACACACGCACACACGCACACACACACACACGCACACACGCACATTTGCACATATTCATATATAGCATTCACTCAAAGCGGTACAGTCCACTCACACGCACTCAACATTTCAGTTTCAGTTTCACATTTACTCTGTGTCTCCTGTGTGTCGTGGATTTATATAATATATATATATATATATATTTTGTATATTTTATATATATATTTATATATATCTGTATATATCCACGATTACTCTATATGCCACAATTGAGCACAGACCCATTTCCCTATATACTCGCACAAATCAAAATTTTGTTTGTTATCCGTTTGACTCTTTTGTGTGTGGACAATGACAGGCAGGTTGGACCGTGTGTTGGACAGTTGGACAGTTAGACAGTTGGACAGTTGGACAGTTGTACAGTTGGATACCCAACCGAATTATTTCAAATACCATCCCCAACTAATCCGCATATGTGCATATCTCTCGTCTCTGTTCTATAATAAGCCAAAAAAAAATCTACTATAAACTGGCATCAACTAATTCTCAGCTCATTCATTCTTTTACAATGGCAACTGTGTGGCACATGACATAGCTTTTACTTTCCTATAAAGCAACAAGAATCATCGAAAAGCTAACCTACCCTATATCATACGCACACAACTTGAGCTATCCCCATTTAACTCAGCTTTGACAGAGAAAATTCTTGAATTTTCAAGTTATTTAAGCCTTAGTTTTTTAGCCATATCTTAGGTACTGATTGGCAACCCCAAATATGTGTAACTGAAAAACAGATACAATTTCCGAAAAATTGTTTTTACTTTTATAATGTGAAAATAAAGTTGCTCTGCTAAACTAGCCTCACGTAACTCAGCTAAGGTGAGGGGAATTGTGGATATCAAATGTGTGCTAAAAAGCTTTGCGTTCAAGCATTATAACCTGCCTAGTTTGAGTCCAGTACTTACTCGCAATATCTCAGGAAATGATTAGAAACTCAAGATATTAATATATTATGAAGCCGTATCTTAGCAACATATGTTATTGAAAAACTGATACAATTTGCTACAATTTCTTTTTCAACGGATATTTACTTATTTAGTATGAAAATAGCGTTCAAAAGCTAAACTAGCCTCACGTAACTCAGCTTTGGCTGCAGCGATTGTGGATATCAAATATGTTCTAAAAAGCTATAAGTTTCAGCATTATAACCTGTTTAGTTTGAATCCTCAACATACTTGTTCTAACTCAGGAACTGTTTGGAGACTAAATTATCCTCACGTAACTCAGCTTCGGCTTGAGCGATTGTGGATAGCAAATATGACATAAAAAGCTTTGAGTTCAAGGAATATATACTGTTTAGTTTGAAACGCCAACTAACTATGTGAAACTAAGGAATTCAATAAAACCCATAGATCAATAATTTTGCTCACACGCTGATATCACAAAATTTACTTACTGCAAACCAACTAAAACATGCTCCCAACTCACATATCTCAGCGATTTAAGGACTCGAGACTTAAGCAATGAC
Source organism: Drosophila macrospina (assembly GCA_035042075.1). NCBI lineage: Eukaryota > Metazoa > Arthropoda > Insecta > Diptera > Drosophilidae > Drosophila > Drosophila macrospina. The sequence goes on along the minus strand of JAWNLW010000500.1, from coordinate 1,696,533 downwards.
AATCCAATTAGTTTTAATACCTATACTCAAGAATTACATTGTAAGCCAAAATATAGCTAGACTATAACACTAATTAAGCTATCTGAGATAAAACAATTTCATTGCAATGCACAGCCCCGTCGATTCTAATCTCTTCAAGGCAATAAGCCATGTAACTCAGCGCTAACTCAGATGATTTTCATTTCCATTTCTAAAACCGTTACGGCTGTGCACAGCACAACTAACTAGTTTAGAGCCTGTTAGTAATTATGAAATTGATACATGGATTTTGGTTACGTTTGACGACTTTCACTGCAAGTGGGTGATGCGGTTGCCCCTTGAGGCTTATATCATGGATGCGATTATGGCATTAAATTGAGTACAGTGAAGCCATTAAATGTGTGCCAAGCAATTGGTAATTTAGTTAAAGCCAAACACGTTTTCGCTTAAAAGTGAAACCAAAACCAATACCAAAGCCAAGCCCGATTCATGAAAAACAAGGCGGACACTCGGTCAGGCAGTGAGGCAGGCAGCTAGGTAGGTAGGCAGCTCGGCAGGTAGGCAGTTTGCCAGGCTCCAAACGGGGCTGGTCGAATGTTAATGACATTGTCACATACAACTAGACTTACCGATTGATTTCTAGGCCATTGCATAAGCTAAACTAAATGGCGCTTACCTTCGCCCATAATTGAAATGCTGCCAAAACGCGCATCAGACCGAAAACGCGCAAGCGCTCAAAAAATGCAAAAAAAAAAAACGAAAAAAAAAAGAAAAATTGCCCAGAGTTAAGTCGAAGTGCAATTAAAAGCACGTCGCATTGCCATTAAGCATTTAATCAGGAAAATTTGAATGCAACTGCAGCCCGTTACACAGCGGCGTATACAACCCATCTACCTCGCTACCCTGTGCTACCCCGCTACCCTCTAGACGCTATACTCTATCTAGTATACCGTAGCCAGTCAGAGGCCCAGCCCCGGGTCGACTGTCGTTTGACGCAAATGGGCAATTAGCAATTAAGAGTGAAAATAAAAATCATAAAAACACAAATAAAAAATATCAAGAAAAATCAACAAAAAACAAAAATATAAAGAAAAAACAACAGCAACAACAACAACGTCTAAAAATGCATTTTGAGTTTAAGTTTCGGATATGCGATTATAGTACGACAATAGATACAAAGATACAAAGATACATAGATACATAGATATAACCTGGCATGAAACTGAACTCAACTGAAATCAAAGTGTCAGTTTCTTTCATTTCGATTGTTGTTGCATAAGCTGGCAACAAGTTTTTCCAGCCATTTTGGCCAGGCCTCAGGCCACTAGGCCAACATATGAATTGCCCACAAACAGGTGGGAAAAACTCGCATTTCCACGCTTGCGCAATACTTTTCTTTCTGCTCGTTTTTTGTTTCTTTTCTCAGTTAACGGAAGCATTGATATGGCATAACTATAAAGCTGCAATATTTTCAATTCAATAGGTTTTCATATAATACTAATTGAGTTTTCCTTGCAATCAACTTATTTTATTTTATTTTTTTTACAAGAAAAGTAAAGATTTATTTATAGAAATTCATGGAAATTATATAAAGATTCCAGTATCACACTTAATAATTAATTTTATAGTATTATTAAGTATTAAGTATGATAGACATGTTGAATTAATATAACAATTCTGAACTTATTTGATTGAAAATAAACCTTAACTTCTCTACAACGCAGTTTTCTTTAAATCAATCTGCCTACTCTAGCTAGATATATTCCTTTAAAACTTATTAAGCTCTTCAAATGCAACAATTTATTAAGCTTATTTAGTTATATTTTGTCTAAATCTTGCTTCTCGTTTCTACACAAAAGCTCATTTTCATCAATTTCAATGCGATTATCATTAGGTTGTCAAAAATTTCTTTAGAAAAACCTTAACCAAAAATGAAAATATTATCAATTTATTAATTTATTATTATCAATTATCTAAAATTCTGCAAGTTAAGCAACATTTTAAATTTCTTAATTAAAACTTCCTCAGCATGAAATGAATTGCAATTACAATTGAATGCTCTTTCAATAAGTTCAGCATAATTACTTAAAAACTCTAGAACTTCACTTTAAAAAATATTACTTACAAATATTATAAATTCTACATCAATATATACATATTTTTGGAATTATCTATCAATTTAGATAGACTTCTTAGGCTCACAAATATTGACTGTAGTTTGAAGTTTTTGCAGTTGTTGTATAAATATTGAAACTATTTAAATAAAAAATATCTTTAATATATAAAATATTCTTCAGTTGCTATGTAAAAAAAGAATTATATTTAAAATCCCAACGAATTGTTGAAAAGAAAGTTAAAAAAAAGAGAAGAGATCTACGAATGTGATAAACTATAATTAATGTGTTTTATTTTAAATTTTGAAAAAAAAAACTAAAGAAATTTAAAAATATATTTGAATTTTTTTGTTTTTAATTTTGTATTAAAAACATAGCATAATTAAGAAAATATGGCACGGAATTAGTATTTAAATGCACTTCCGCTTGGCATAAAGATTATGCTCAACAAATATTCTCATACGCCCCGTTGTCAGCTCGTTTATGCTGCATGTGAGTGCCTGTGTGTGTGTGTGTGTGCGCGTGTGTGCGTGTGTTTGCCATCTATAACGATTGCTATTTATGCATTGTATCTACAATTAGACAGTTGGAGCTGCCGCCGTTGTATGTTTGTTAAGTTCAATTGGCGCTTGGGTCAGTCGAGTGCATTCCACTTCCAATCTCATAATCATAATCATAAATGTAATCATAATCATAGCCATCTCCATCTCCCTTTCTATTTCCATTTCCATTTCCATTTGCATTTCCATACCTTCACTCACTGTGCTAATCGGAGCTGCGGCTCACTTCTTTTCGTCCCCGTTCCCGCCACCATCCTTCCGCTCTTCCAGAGACCGCAATGGGCGTGTCGAAGAAGACACAGGACAAGTCTGGCTTTGAGTACGCCATGGCCGTGATGCGTATGTGTGACATACTTCATGCCCGTCATCGTAGCATCTTCTTGCGCAATGAGTTTATCTTTACGCTGACCCGTTACTACAAGGAGCAGGGACGTCTGCTTAACATCATTCATGGACTGACCACGAAGGTCATAAGGAGCAAGAAGGCGGCTTTCGAGCAGGGCACACGTGGCTCGCTGGCACAGAGTGAGCTTAAGGCGGCTGCTTTGGAGCAGGAGGAGCGCGAGCTACGGGAACAGCAGGAGCAACAGCAACAGCAAGAGCAGCAGCAAAAGTCGAAGATCGGTGGTACAGGTGTGAAGCCGGAGCAGGGAACTCCAGTCGCGGGACTTTCATATGGCCAGTCGGCTGGCCTCAAGGATGATCTGGATGTGGAGGACAATGATATTGGCGAAAAGAAGCGTTTGGCCTTTCTCGATCTGATGCTGGAGAGCGCTCAAAATGGGGCCCTTATCACGGATACGGAAATCAAGGAGCAGGTGGATACGATTATGTTTGAAGGACACGACACAACGGCGGCTGGCTCCTCGTTCTTTTTGTCACTGATGGGCATACATCAGGATATACAGGATCGCGTCATTGCCGAATTGGATGGCATCTTTGGCGACTCACAGCGTCCGGCCACCTTCCAGGACACGCTGGAGATGAAGTATCTGGAACGTTGTCTCATGGAAACGCTTCGCATGTTTCCCCCCGTGCCACTGATCGCTCGAGAATTACAGGAGGATCTTAAGCTAAACTCGGGACCATATGTTATACCCCGTGGCGCCACCGTAACAGTTGCCACTATCCTGTTGCATCGCAATCGCAAAGTCTACGAGAATCCCAATGTCTTTGATCCGGACAACTTTTTGCCCGAACGTCAGGCGAATCGACATTATTATGCCTTTGTGCCCTTCTCCGCGGGACCGCGCAGCTGTGTGGGTGAGTGAAAGTCTATCGATTCGATTAATCGCTCGATTCATTGATTCATTTTTTTCGATAGGTCGCAAATACGCAATGCTCAAACTGAAGATTCTGCTGTCGACAATCATGCGCAACTATCGTGTCTACTCGGACCTCAGCGAATCGGATTTTAAGCTGCAGGCGGACATCATCCTGAAGCGGGAGGAGGGCTTTCGTGTGCGCCTCCAGCCCCGACAACCGGGACAAGCGACCACAGCCGCGGGCAGCACGGCAGCATCATAAACTTATGCATATATTTCTTTTCGCAAGTGATAGTCCCGGTTTATACAGTAATACATACATAATAATAATATTAAATAAATAAATAAATAATTGAATAAACCATACACACAAACACACACCCATACAGACCCGCACTACTAAAGAGCGTAGCTTGTAATTATATTGATATTTGATAATTATTTGTTTATCGTAGCAATTTCCAAGCGCTGCATTTACCATTTAACGCAACAACAAACAACACACACAGACAGACAACACACACTCAACAATCCACAACAACAATTAATTATCTCTCTTTTTTTGTGTATTTAATAATAATATGTGTAATGTTTTGACAATATATTTGGTGTAATATTTTCAATTGAGCGCCTTTATTTGATTTTTATTTTTTGGGTCACATAAGCAGAAAAAAACATATTTGTATTTCCAGAGCCAAGCAAAATGTTTGTAAAATATTAATGTCACTGGCAAATCTGATAAATAAATTATTAAAATATATATTTTTTAATTTATCGAATGAGTAATTATTACAGCAAGGAGTTTCGAACAAATTTAAATTCGTTAAAGAATTACGTGCTTGAAATCGAATTATCGATAGTTGACGCTGTGTCCAATACCATGTCTGGCAACGCCGTACAGCTGTTCGCAACGAAAGTGACACGACGACAGCCGACGACATTCACGGTCTGGGATTTTGGGGATTGTGTTTGAGATTTGTTTTGTTTTTGTTTTCCATTCCATTTGCAACATGTCCAACGCCATTGATGAACTGCAGGCAATCATTGCCGAGTTGAAAACTGAGCTTGAAGAGCAAAAAACTTCCACTCGCAATGCACGCGAAAAGATCGAACGTATGTCCGCCGAGGTGGTCGATTCGAATCCTTACAGTCGCCTTATGGCGCTACAGCGGATGAACATTGTCAAAGATTATGAGCGCATACGTGAAAAGGCGGTGGCCATTGTGGGTGTCGGTGGTGTGGGCAGTGTCACGGCCGATATGCTCACGCGGTAAGTGAGAGTGAAGTATTGGGTTCATGTGACATTGATTTCAATTGAATTTATCTAACAGCTGTGGCATTGGCAAGCTGATACTCTTCGACTATGACAAGGTGGAGCTGGCCAATATGAACCGTTTGTTCTTCACACCAGACCAGGCTGGCCTGTCCAAAGTGGAGGCAGCAGCGCGTACGCTGAGCTTCATTAATCCCGACGTGCGCATCGAGACGCACAATTACAACATTACCACGGTGGATAACTTTGACAAATTCCTAAACACCATCTCAGAATCTGGCATGCAGCAAGGCCAACCCGTCGATTTGATACTCAGTTGTGTGGACAACTTTGAGGCACGTATGGCGATCAATTCGGCATGCAATGAGAACAATCTCAACTGGTTTGAGTCCGGCGTCTCTGAGAATGCCGTCTCCGGTCACATACAGTTCATTCGTCCTGGCGACACTGCCTGTTTTGCATGTGCTCCTCCTTTGGTGGTGGCTGAGAACATTGACGAGCGAACGCTGAAACGTGAAGGCGTCTGCGCCGCCTCCCTGCCCACCACAATGGGCATTACGGCGGGTCTCTTGGTGCAAAATGCACTCAAGTATTTGTTAAACTTTGGCGAGGTCTCTGATTATCTTGGATACAACGCATTGAACGACTTCTTCCCCAAGATGACCCTTAAACCGAATACACAGTGCGACGATCGGCATTGTCTGTTGCGTCAAAAGGATTTCCAAGCGCGCCCCAAGCCTGTGGTGCAACAGGTGGAGGAGGTATCCGATGAACCACTGCATGCCAGCAACGATTGGGGCATTGAGCTTGTGGCCGATGATGAACCTGCAGTGGAGGTAACTGCCAAACCTGCAGATAGTGCACATGTGGTCTCTGGCCTCCGACTGGCGTACGAGGCGCCCGACAAGGTGGCTGTGGATAACACTGCCAATGCAGCTGCTGGCGATAGCGTACCGGAGGCAAGCTTGGAGGATCTAATGGCACAAATGAAGTCGATGTGAAGTTGCAAAACAAATTCCATACTCTGTTATTTATAAATATATTTACACATTTTTTTTACAACGGAATTTCGTACTGTTATCCATAAATATAATAAATATATTGACGAATGTAGAACGATTAATAGTAACTGAAATTTGAAGTTGCAGTTTCATTACAAACAAAATTATCGATAAATAATGCGAACCACAGCGAAAAAAACAGCTCTGATGCTTATAATTATATGTACAAAAGAATTTGATCTGTTTCTTAAATATAATAAATATATTGACTAATTTGCAATAATATGAGGCATTTGAAATTGCACATTGAATGCAACGTTATCGATAACTAGGTAGCAAAATAAATTCCATACTGTGTTATTATTAAATACAGTTACACATTTCTTACAACGGAATTTTAAACTGTTGTCAAAATATACCAAATGTAAAACGATTGAAATTTTAAATTGTATTTTAAATGCAAGCAAATTCATCGATAACAAATGTACAGAAACATCAGCAAAAGTATTGAAAAATACCAAATACCTAAAAAATACATTTAATATACGGTCACCCTGCATTAAACATTTTATATCTGTCGCGTTGTCAAATTGCGAAAACAAGTGTTTTAGCGTTCTTGCCAGACAAACTTTAAACGCAGGAACTAAAACAAAGCATCCAAAATGACCAAGAAAGACGATAAATCACAGCCTGCCGATGAAGTAAGTCACGCAAAACGGTAACCGGCTCAACTGGGCAGTTCGTCAGCCGGTTCCCATTTCTATTTCCTTGCATTTCTTTTTTCTCTGTTCTTTTGTACACGTCAGTCGGCGATTAGTTGTATACATGTTGTGAAACAATTATATTGTTATTTGCAGCTGGTGAAGGTGAACAAATGGGATGGATCGGCGGTGAAGCATGCTCTAGATGATGCAGTGAAGACCTGCCTGCTGGGCGATCGTCCGCACTTGAAGGAACAATTTGGTTTGGTCAACACTCGTTTGTTGCTCTGCGCTTTGGCCGTTGGCGTGGCCATCATGGCCCATGCCTGGGACTTTACCCATCCATTCCCGCAATCCCGTCCAGTATTGCTATTCAGCGTGCTGGCCTACTTTGCCCTAATGGGCGTGTTGACGCTCCACACGTCGTTCCGTGAGAAGGGAACATTTGCCGTTGCCGTGCAAAAGGAAGCCGGCGGTAAATCCCAAAGAACCTGGGAAGCCAGCTCCGATATGAAGAAATACGATGATAAATATTATCTAACGCTGAGCGTACGGGATGCACGTGGACAACGTGAGCAGACCAGCATCAAGTCGTGCGCTTCCTTCATTGACAACAACGGCATCATTTTGGATCATCTGGTGGCCAACGAGGTCAATCGGCTGTTCAATCCCCTCTCCGCCGAGAAGAAGGACAAATAGCTTCAGCAACAGCCGCTTATTGTCTAATAGAATTATAATTGCCTGCTTTTCATCAATTGCGATGAATGTGCTGCATTTTCTTTAAATTTCTTTTATTTTAATTTTTTTTGTTTTTTATATTCTCACATTAAATTAATTGTAGTAAACTAATCTCTATAATTGTGAAACTGAAACTTAAACTCGAGAGTGGCATGATTAGTTGAGTAGTTGTAAGCTCATCTGGAGCTAAGTTCCTTTTAGAGATGATGATAACGCACGAAATGTTTAAAGGATTTCAATTGACTCGTGTCACGAAGGAGCATGTCAACTAGAACTTCATCTAAGCAGCGTCTGCGAGTCCAACTTAGCCAGAGTGCTTTAGTTTCCCGCTAGAGATGATTCGCGAAAGGAATTTAAGCACTAGAAAATCTATGCGAGTCAGTCTAGTTGCTCTCTAGAGAGGGAAGCGTGAGCCGTAACTTGAACTTTGATTCATCACCTAGGAGTAGGAAAATGCTATAGAATCTTCTCTAGAGATGTAAGCGTGACACGACACCGTTTTAATGTATGTAAATGAAGAGCGATAATGATGTCTGCAACTGTATCTATAACTACATCTCTAACTCGTGTCACGGCACGACCTTATGTATTGTAATGAGCAAGCAAGTTAAGGTTGGTATAAAAGTCCTTACAAATTTCAGACCATTGAGGGATTCAATAAGTCCTTAACTAAGCTATTTATATTTCTATTTACTTATTCAAAATAAGTAATTTCCTAGTAGAAACAAGAGATGACTCGTGTCACGACACGATCTTATGCATTGCAATGCTGAAATAGATAATTAGTTTTATTTAAAATTATATTTAACTAAACTATTTGTTGATGCGCTAGAGATGACAGCGTGCAAATATTGCTTTAGAATCGTGTCACGAGCAACAAACGATCAAAGTGGGCGAGACTGTGACAGACGGAGCGGGAAACAGGGAGTATGAGAGGGATAGAATTATAGTTAAGGAGTTGGGAAATTTGTAAACTGATTTCTCTGCATTTTCAAAGAGCTTGTGGAGCGAGAGAGTAACAGAAGAAGACTGCGAGAGAGCGAGCGAGATAGCGATAGAGAAGAGAAAAGGAACTTAAAGCCACAGCATGCAGATCAATTGAGCATTATTAATACAAATTTCCCCCTTTTCGGCCATTAAATTTATAAAAATTATATTTTCAAAATAAGAAAACCACAAAATTGAGAGTAAAAGCGAAAAGTAGAAGGACAAGAAGAAGCACGGAGAGCAGCAGGTGTGGGCTATAGAGTCGGAGAAGGGGACGCAGTTAAGGACAGCGAAAGAGACGCGAAGAGAGAGATAGAAACGCAGTTAGCGACAGAGAAAGAGACGTAGATAGACGAATAGACGGAGACGGAGCTAGAGACAGCGAAAGAGACGCACATAGAGAGAGCGACTGAGAGCAGGACGTGGAATGCGAGAGATAGTTACACTACAGATCGGCGGTGCCGGCAATGCAATTGGCGACGCGGTAAGTAATCTAATCTTAGTGATGCGGTTGCATCCGCAGCATCATCAGCTTGCCCTGGAGATCCTTAACATGGAGATCCCTCACCGCCCCAACAGTTCTGGCATGTGATCTCGCATGAGCATGGCGTGGATTATGCGTCTGGGCAGTTTAGTGGCACAAGTCGCCTGCAGCTGGAGCGCATCAATGTGTTCTTCAATGCGACGGCGACCAAGCGTTTCTATGCCCGGACCATCATCATTGATACGGAAGCCAGCACCATACAGCGCCTCAGTGCGAGCAGTCAACTGTATAGGCCGGAGAATTTCGTGGCGGGATCGGAGAGTGCGGGAAATAATTTTGCACGCGGCTATCACACGGATGGCGCAGAGATACTCGACCAGGTGCTGGACAACACACGACGCGAGGTGGAATCTGTGAACTCGTTGCAGGGATTTCAATTGTTGCACTCAATTGGCGGCGGCACCGGGTCCGGTTTGACATCGTTGATCATGGAGGCGCTGGTGGAACAATATCCAGATAATTTGCTATGCAACTATGTAACGATACCGTCACCGAACATGTCCCAGGTGGTGGTGGAGCCATATAATGCATTGCTCAGCATTCCAGCGCTGGTCAACAATTCGCATTTGACGTTTTGCCTGGACAATGAGGCGTTGTTTCAGATCTGCAATCGCAATTTGAAGATCCAAATGTCCGGCTACGAGCACATCAATCACATTGTCGCCCTGACCATGTCCGGCATTACGACATGTCTACGCTTCCCGGGACAGTTGAATGCGGGTCTCCGCAAGATCTATGTGAATATGGTGCCATTCCCACGCCTCCACTTCCTTATACCGGGCTTTGCACCGCTGGTTACCTGCAAGCAGCAACAGTTTAGCAAGGGCACCGTCTCCGAGCTCGTCCAGCAGATCTTCTCCAGCAATAATCTGCTGTGCGCCATCGATCTTCGCAAGGGTAAACTTTTGACAGCCGCCGGCATCTTTCGTGGTCGCATGTCGCCCCGTGAAGTGGATCAACTGATGACCGGGGTGCGTAACAAGAATCTCCATAACTTTGTCGATTGGATACCCAACAACATTAAGACGGCCATCTGTGATATTCCACCACGTGGCCTGAAGATGTCCGCCACCTTCATTGGCAACACGACGGCGATACAGACGCTGTTCCAGCGTCTGTTGGACGGCTCCAGCATCATGCTGCGCCGCAAGGCCCATCTGCATTGGTACACCGGCGAGGGCATGGAGGAGCAGGAGTTCATCGATGCCCAGCAGGAGCTGCAGGCCATCATTGATGACTATCGGGGCAGCGGCGATGCTGAGGATCGCAATAGCGCCACTGGCGGCAACGAGGATGGCGATGACGATGGCGGTGCCGCTGCCGCTGGGCCGCAATGCAAATATTGTTCTGACTGAGGTGGGATTCCCTCGTCCCCCCCGTTCCCCACACCCGATCACTCCTTAGCGTTGTTTTGGCAATAAAGTCCTCTGTCTTGGCAAACGAAATACATACGCGTGTTTTTTCACTGCCGGATCTGTTAAACTTGAAAGCATGCCAGGCATGCCAATGATGCAGTGCATCCTATTTATAGCTGGCCAAAGTTCGATGCGTTTTGAGTTCAGCGGACTCTCGGACTCGGACACGGACTCGCATGCCGGCTTATGGGCAAAGGTGCTATGGTGTGGACTATTAATAAATCCACATAAATGTATGAGCACCCGGCCTGATCCAAAGGTTTTTGCACTTGGCTGCTCTCTCTCTCTCTCTCTCTCACAGCTATTTTGGTTTCCTCGCATTCCTGGGATGCCTGCGTCTCCGAGCGTACGACAACCAAAAATACACACACACACACACTCACTTGAAGGCGGCTGGCTGCTCATGAAAATGCAGCGCAAGTGGAGCACGCATACATAAATGCATATAAATATAAACATAATGCAAATGCAAATGTCTAAATTAAGAATTTATAGGCGGCGCCAAATCACTAAAGGGGCGGCATCTATGTTTAGGACCGCCGCGTCGCCTAATGCCCATTGCGTGTCAAGATTCCGTCAAGTGTGCAGCCGCAACCGCAGCGCTCATCGTTGTTTGTTCTCATTTTCAAAGTTCAAATTTTCAAGCCGCGCCGCGCAACGCAGTGTTGATATTTTAAAGCGCGCAATACACACAGAATATTGCCGCAAGTTGGCACGCATGCGTAGTGTATCGATATCTGTAATCTAACAGTGCCAAATTGAGTTCCGATTAACTCTGTTCATTCAATTGCAATGATAAACATGCTTGTCAACTAAAATCAATATTCTCACACTGCTCTTAAATATTATTTAACAGCAGCTAAGCAGTAAATCGATGATAACTTTACACGTTCTATAGTGCAATAGCTCGATTTACGGCTGCTACTTAACATTGCGTTAACAGCTGTTACGGCTTATCGATTATTCGCGCCATTAAGTCCAATTTGTCATCGATAAGTCAGAAGCAAAAACAAAGCCGAACGAGGCGGACGTGTGACGCTCGGTGCGCTTAATTGTGATTTGTAATTCGTGGTCGCCTGGTGTGTATGTGTGCTGGGCTTGTGATTTTGTTATCCGTCGCTTGCAAGTTGACTCTACCGATTAACACGAGTGTTTTGTTTTTGTATGTTTGTGTGTGTGGTGCTAACAAGTACAAATTCAAACCATTTAACAAATCAAATGCGCGCTGCTGCAACATAACTTTTTTTCTCGTTTCTTACGTTTCGTTCGCGCTTCGCGTTTAAATCTATTTGGATATTTCGACTAGAACTGCATTATCGCCTCATAAGCAGTTAATATATCTATAAATTTACTTATTTTTTTTGTGTTTTTTTTTAAGTGCTAAGTTGGACACACACATACAAACAAAGTAAAAGCAATAGCAATAGCACCAGCAAAAGCAACAGCAAAGAAGTTGTTGTGAGCTGCGCTGCCACTGCCGAAGTTCGCAGAACACGACGACGGTATACACCAACACAACCAGCATTGAGCATATACATACACACTCCAAAAACAGATACAGATACAGCAGCAAGTAGCAACAGCATTGACAAAATAACGTGAAACGTGTTGTGTTGTGAGTTGTGTGAAATATTTGTGCGTGTGCCGCATTCAATGCAACAATTTGTAAATGGTCTGAACGCTTTTTAAAAGATAGAAATTCAAAAACAAAAAATCAAACAAAATACACACGCAGATCGAAAAACTACAAACGGCAAAAACAGAGCTAAGAAATTTCCGTGGCTGTTGTGTTGTTTTTGTTGTTGCCTTTGCTGCCTGCATAGTTTTGACTGCAGCATCCCTAGTGCTGTCACGCTTCAACACACAGGCTGTTGCATTTACGACGTCGGCAGCGCAGTTCAAAAGGGCGCTGGAATTTCTCGGCTTCTGTTTCGCTGTTGAATGTTGTTGCTGTAGCTGTTGCTGCGGGCAGTGTGACCAAAACTTTGCGAAATGCGCGCGCGCGACTCCTGTGTTGTTGTTACTGTTATTGTTGTTTACGTTCGCGTTTAGTTGTTTTTCTTTTTGTTTTTGTATTTATTGTATATGTTATTGTTGTATGTGCCACAGTTTGAATTCCGCGCCGTCGTCCCGCAACCGCAACTGCAACAGAAGCCTCTCCCCGTTTTCCCCAACAAAATAATAATATAAAAATTAAAAAAAAAAAACAAATTCAAACTAAAGAAAAAGAAAAGCACAACGAAAAGCAGACAGCAATCCAAACAGAAAGAAACAAAAATAGAAAGAGAGAGAGTGAGCAGCTGCAGCTTGAAACATGTTTACCGAGGAGGGCATCTTTCCCATAGGCGATGGCCTGCTGGACGTTGATGCCGAGCGCTTTAAGGGATTACTTGTGTCGCATGACATCAACGAGATCTACGAGGTGGAACAGACGCCGTTTGCCAGGTGAGTGAGAAACCGGAGCACAAAACGTGTTTTTCCTCCTGTTTTTTTTTTTTTCGTATTATTTTGTTTGTTTCGTTGTCTTCTTCTACCAACGGCTGCCTCAAAAAGTTGCCAAAAAAGCGAAAACTGCGACGACAACGACAACGTCTGCAACATGTCCAGCGACAAGCACAAAAATGCTTAAAGAAAGTCAGTCAGCAGTCACTTTATACATATACAAATACATATGCATATGTGTGTGTGTTTATTTTATTTTTTGGTTGAAATCTGAAAACTTCTGCACAGGCGCAGCAGCAGCAGCAGGCGCTGTCGCAGTCGCAGTCGAATCCACTGAAAAAACTTGTTTTTATTTTTCTGTGCCCAGTCTGGTAACTCTGCGACTGTGTGTGTTTGTGAGCTTCTACTTCACAAACACACACGCATACACATGCGCAAAACAAACTTGCATTGGACACTCGATTGTTGTTGTAGCTGTCTTTGCCTGCCCTTGTGGCATTTGCCTTTGCACCACCAACAACAAGAACAACATAGAGCAGCTGTTCCCGTTTACCGCCGCCGACTGACCCTCGCTTCGTTTTTGCATTCAATTTCGCCTTCGCCTTGCATTTAGCCCGTTTGGACTTTGCATCTCCCTCGCACACGCACTTGCGCTTTGCACTTTAGCACACTCTCTCCCTCTCGCTCTCTTGCATTGGGCCCTCGCTGCCCTTTGTTTGAGACTGTGGCTACCTTTTCTGCTAGATTTGCATTTTTGCTCGTTTTTCATTATAATTTGTTTTGCATTTCGCTTTATGTCTTTTCCGTTCCGTTCCGTCATCCCCATCATTATGATCATCGTCATCATCATCATTATCAACAGTTCGCTCATTAGTTTTTATTTGGTTTTTATTCAAAAGTGTCCCTTCCCCTTGACCCCCTAACCCGTTGGTATAACTGCAATTTACATAAATATTTCTCCGCTCTTCTTATTTAGTTGCGGTTGCGCTTCCTCAGCAGCTTCCTTGTTTGCCCCTGACCTTCTCGCTCGCTCTCTCACACTCTTTCTCTGCCGTCTGCCAACTATTCTGACAGCTGAAGTTAAAGCGAGTGGAAGAGAGAGTGAGTGAGCGAGCGTGTGTGGGGAAGGGTGGGGAAGAAAGGAGCAACGCTAGCACTTGAGACGACGCCTGTCCCCCACATTGTACTACACTTCATTTCTCCTCTTCCTTTTGCACTTCTCTTCACACTAGAAAAACCCATCCCAAGTGGACTGACTGACTGTGAAGGTCGTTCGCTTCGCTTCGTTTCATTTTGTTTCGCAGCGAGCTTCACTTTGCTTTGCATGCACGCTTCTACCATTTCCCATCTCCCTCTTTCACAAGTTTAGAACAACAGCAACAACAACAACAGCTAGGATGACAGACAGCCCAGACTATCAGTCACTCTCATAAGCTAAAAGCTATACTGCAACTGCCTTATCTGTAGCCCGTGTAGCTTTAGAATTACTGATAACAGCTCTATACGCAAACAATTTTATCAGCTATCGATGGATGATTTCGTAAGCGCACAAACGAAATACGAAACATGAAATACGAAATACGAAGCACAAAATTGAAACAATAACAAATCAAATATAGATGAGTGTGTGAAGAACGTAGCACAACATTTTTGTCACACGGCACAGTTATGAAGCCCATTCAATATCAAAAGCTTATCATTTCAATTGCTTGCCACAATTTACAGTTAGAAAGCTGATCCTTCGCTTTTGTTATGTGCTATAAATATTCAATACGAATCGAGAGTTGTCTCAAAAATTGCATTGAGTTTTCAATTACCATAATTAACATTGCAAAGTCAACAAATGTTATTTTATTTAATTTGTTATATATATTTTTTTTACATTTTTTATACAATATGCAAATAACAATTTTGAAACAGCTGTGTCGCACTCACCGTAGTACTTAAGATTTGTTAATTATATTAAACAGCTGTGCGTAAATTGCGCTCTGCGTCTAACATTTGTATACTGCACATGTTTATGGCTGATATTTGTTGTTAATAAACAGACAAAATACTTTTCTAATTGAAAGTTATGACTTGCTCCTAATAAGCAACGTATTCTAATAAAGTGTTGCATCAAAACTCTGTCAGAAATATTTATATATCATAATTTACTGTAGCCCCTTCAAGTGAACTGTGAATTTCTCACATCATTTGTGCTCAAAAGTAGTTGAAGCTTAAGCTTTGATTGATTCTTCTTTAGTTTCCCACTTGCCAGACTCAATTTTCGTTTTCCTAAAATATGATTGCTTACGTTATTAACATAATTTGGTCTAAGCAAAAAAAAAAAATGCAAATAAAACTTAACAAAAATATTGATGATTCAAGATAAATATGAAGATTAATGAATGCTTAATTGCTTTAAAAAATAGATAATAATAAATGTATGCTCGAAACACCATTATATCTAATATCTAGCGTGTAGAGTATTCGTAGTTTCGTTGTGCTGCTTCGTGCTTAAGTTTCATATAATTTCACTTGCATTTAATTAAATTTCGCCTCTTTAGCAAAGTTCTGCCCGGCGGCTAAAGTTGTTTCTGCTCTTTTATTTTCTTTTCTTTTTTATTTATTTATTTTCTTTATTTTTTATTTTTTTGTCAAACCTTGTTTCTCGTGTTTTTCTTTAACGCTTTTTTAAAGTTATTTCTTTCTTAACTGCAACCTGTTGTTGGGTTTGCTTTCATTTCGACTCACGATTCTTTTTAGCATTTTTGTTGGTTTGTTTGGTTTTGTTTTTTGGGTCGTCGCTTATCAACGCGCGTTTCTTGAGCGTTTCATCAAAACAAACATAACATTTTTGGTAGGTTTTCGATTGTTTTGACTAAAATGTCTCGTTTGCTCGGTTTCGTTATTTGGTCTGAACCGTTCTTTTTTTTATCGTACTTTCAGTTTAGTTCGTTTAAGATAAGCACGAGGCACGAGAAGGTATTTTTTCTGTTGCGTTCTTTTTACGTTTCGTTTTGTTTTAGCCAAGTTTGCGTTGAAAATTTGCAAATTGCGAATTGCGATTTGCTTTCAACTGTTTTACTGTGAAAAACGTCCGACATTAAGTCCAATGGATCATGAATGGAACAGATAAAGAAATGTGCTGTGTGCCCGATTAACAATGTACACGCACTTGATGGTGAGAAAACGAGAAAAAAGAGGAAGATGAATTAGCAGGCACAGTCAGATGAAGACGAAGAAGAAGAAGAAGATGAAGGTGAAGAAGAAGCAGACGTTGACGAAGAATACGATAATTGATGCGGCAGTTAACTTGAAGCCAACCAACCAGCGATAGTTAAAGCGGAAATGTCTTTAGGAGCAGTTGCGAAAACAAAGATTAGCCGACTGATTTGTGGGTTGCCCCGTCGGATTCGCAGTCATATTTGTATCCGTATCTGTATCTGCAGATGTATTTGTATTTGTATCTGTATCTGTATCTGCATTTGTATGCAAATGTTAAGAAAACAACAGAAGATTAAAGGGGGGAAAATTACCAAGGCAAGTCATTTTCGAAGAAAAAGTTGAGAAACTTTTGCTGGAAGTATCTTATCATCATTAGATGAATCAAATATTGAGATAACGTAGCTTGAACTTTATAGATGAATAATCTAGGCCTTGAAAATGTATAAATATATTCATAATTCTTTCATTAAATGTCGATAAAACGTCAATTAACGATAACTCATAGATGATAACTCAGTCTGCTATAACATAATATAATATAAGGCATAGACACGTGAAAGTTTATACATCATTTTGCACTGATACATCTATGTTATCAGACAATCGATAACTTATCGATATTTGCACACTGTTCACTCGATAAAGTGAAGCAAAAATAACTATTTGTGTTCAGTTGATAACAGTTGCAATATGTTTGTTATAAATTGTTCGATAACTGTTCAATTAATAATCGATAACCCCTATCATTGATATCCGCTTGTGATACACAAATCCTTCTTATTAAATTTTCAAATGATAATATAAACCAGTGAGAAGAGAGTACACACTTTATACTTATCGATAACATTTCAATAATTTATCGTTACACCCTGACATTTGTGTATATTTTTCGAAACAAATTCATTAACAAATGATACTCTGTTACATAAAAATAGGCAAGAGTCTCTACTCTGTGTTTGGCGATAACATCTTTCCAATTAATCGATAACCCCTGACTTTGCAGCTTATACCGTAATCAGCAAACACTTCCTTCTCAACACAATCTCAACTCCCACATCGACATAACTAAACCAGCTCTAGGTCGTTCAGCGGCAATGCCCACAGTCAATACTCCTTAACGTGTCACACAATGTGCTCTCATCTAACAATAATATCGAACTGAAATCAATCTTCCTGCCCACCAAATACAATGACAAAGCGGCAGACAGCCATAGAGAGGGAATGAGAGAGAGCTAGAGAAAGGGATGGAGGAAGATAAAAACTTGTTTCGTTGACTCTTTGTGAAGAGTCTTGAGCTCTTGAGCTGTTTGAGGGAGGGCAATTGAGGGGCCGTAGGAGCTGTGACACTCTCTTCATGGCGATGCTGGCGAATGTGTTGCAACTGATACTTAAACTTACCACTTGGAGGCACCGCCAGGCATCTAAGATTACCCAACGAATCCACTTTCCCCAACCAACAAACAATTGAGCGATTGAGGGAATGACTGAATGAGCGAATAAGCTAACCCAAATTAAAGCTGCCGTCGAGGGTTGAAAGACGTCATTATTTTCAGAGACAGAGACGTATTTCTCTCTCTCGCTCTCTGAACCTCGCCCACGCACAAATTTGTTTGCCCGAAAACACAGAGAGAGAGAAAGGGATGGGTATAACACCCACGCAACATTGAGTGCGTCACAAAAAGCGTCAGCTGGTTGCTTTCCTATTTTGCTGCTGCTGGTAATGGTTGAAATCATTGTCCTGCTCTTTTTTTTGGGGTTGGACTAGGCCAACCTCCCGTTATGCGGTATGCCTCATATTGAGGTTAGGTTGAGCTGTTTGTAATAAATAAAGTAAAGCAGCTTTTTCTCAAACAATTGCTAATTGAATTGTAATATTGAAGCGACATGGCATTATGCAAGCTAGCTCTGTGCTCCTAATTTCCAATTGAAATCCGGTCAACAACAGACAGCAAACATAACTGGACAATATGCCAAGTCCAAGTCAAAGTCGTGCTCAAAGTGGGCTCCAAAATAAATAAAATAAATAAAGAAATCAAATAAAAATTACCCGAGTCCAAAACAGCTTTATTTGTGTATTTGTGTGGCCTGTCAATGTTTGTTGCCATATAAATTGGGCCATAATCCAGCAAGCAGCACAACAACTTGCATTGCATTTATATATATATATATATATACAGTATATATTCGATACATCATTCATTCAACAACTGAAATCGCATACAATGTCCACAAAGTGCCATAGTGTTCATTGATTGACGTTCACAATTGTCAAATGGTTACATTTTTGGTCCATTTAGTTTTTTCTCTCTTTTTTTTTCATGTTTTTGTCTGCTTAGCAGGTTTTGGCCAACTTCAATCTTGTGCCACTGCTGTGTGGTCGGTCATTAGTGGTCCGAGTTGTGACATGACCAACGCAGACAGAGAGCATTACGAATACCAAGCAATGGCATTCCATAACTAGGTGACTAGGGCGACAAAACCAAAAAAAAACTATGACAGCACACAGGACTTTAAGAGTGTTGTATACTCTATAGTAACTAACTGACTGCAGATGTATCCTGTAATTGGGTATAAAATTGATTAAAATTCAGCAAATTCATATTTATATGATATCTTAGACATCTGAGATGCTCTTAGTCATTTGTTTAAGTTTATGCTCACTTGTTAGACTCTTTACTCGAAGAGCACATAGTCTATTAAGTTTCGAGAAAGCGAAATGTTTGTTACAGATAGAAGCAGGCATCGCCGACCCCATAAAGTATATATATTATTGAATAGCATACACAGCCGAGTCGATAGCTTTATAAAACTAGTTGGTTTTAGAGATGCTGCCTTCGGTTTGTTACCAACTTTCGCACAAAACTATATAACTCTCTAGCTGCACTGAGTGTTGGGTGTAGTAAACTAATTTTGAATTAAGTTTTAAGTGACAATTTCCAATTAATAAAAAAAAAAAACTTGCAAATAGAGTCGATATAAATATCTTTGATATTATCCTAAATATTATCTCTAACAACAACTTAGAGATGTAGATCTATTGCTATACTTTATTTTTACTGCATTTTAATATGTATTTTAATTAAATTTATGCCATAATTTCAATAAGGAAAACATTTATTTCGCTTTTTCTTTTTTTTTTAGCTTAACTTAATTTTGTCATGCCAAGAAAAAGGAAAGAGTTAATGGCAACTCTTAAGCTATTTGATTACTTTGTTAGGGCTTTAAGGCAGATTGGGCACTCCTACTCAGAAACCGCAGGCGACTTTTTGGCATTTGTTATTTATGCTGAAAGGTTTGCATTTGTTGAAACAAGAAATAACCCAAACACATGCCACATTTGCCTACCCCACCTACCACCTACCCGCCTACCCGGCTAACCAAAGCAATTCAATTCGCATTCCACAGTCACACACTCACACTTGTATTCACATTAACATTCACATTTGTTTATTTGTTAGTAGCAACAACTAAGCAAATAAACGGCACGCGCGTTTTAAAACGCAATCGCGTCTTTTTCACGCGTTTTGTATATGCTTGCTGTGTGTGTGTAGGTGTAGGTATGTATGAGTGTGTGCGTGTGTGCCTGTGCTTTGTGGCACATTTGATGGGCCTCTGTTGTGTGTTTACAATATGTTTACGTCTTGTGGGCACTTTTAACTGCCGCCAAGCCACCATTTGTGGCTTTTTCTGCCCAAATGGCCAAAACGAAACGAAAAATGACGAATGCGATTTTTAGCAAATTCATTTTCAAATTGCCATTTGGCTAATTAACAAAACACAATACAACACAACACAACATAACAAAACAGTCGCTGCCTGTTTTAATTTATTGTTATTATTGATTGTTTCTTGTTGTTGTTTGATGAACTCATTTTAATTAAGTTTTTCCATAAACAAAATTTGCTTTTTTGCAATGAAAAATTAAGGAAAAACAACAAGATACAAGTTGTTTGCAGTTAATTAATGTGCTGACAACAACAACAACAACAATAGCAACAACGTCTGCAACTGATATGAAAAAAAATCAAAAACAAAAAAAAATTGACAACAAAACAACAGAAGAAAGTGCAGCAACAGCAGCAGCAACAATGTATAAAGTGGCACGCAGAGATATCAGCAGCAACATGAGCAACGACAGCAACAACAACAACAATAAGAACATCAACAACAGCAGCAGCAACATCCACAGCACAACAGACTCAGCTGCTTATCAAAATGT
This sequence comes from Drosophila macrospina, assembly GCA_035042075.1. Classification (NCBI taxonomy): domain Eukaryota; kingdom Metazoa; phylum Arthropoda; class Insecta; order Diptera; family Drosophilidae; genus Drosophila; species Drosophila macrospina. Next base: position 1,676,085 of record JAWNLW010000500.1, on the reverse strand, counting down.
AAACATTTCCTTGTTGTTGTCTCTTCCCTCATTGTTGTTGCTGCTGTTGTCGTTTGTAATTTCACACTGTTGCTGCTGCTGCTGTTGTTGTTGTTGTTGTTGCTGTGTTGCATTGGCCCTTTGTCGCTTGCAACACAATGTTCATGTCTCTTCTGCCCAAGGGAAATGAAAGATATATCTATAGATCTATAGAGAGAGAGAGAGTACTTCCCCAAAACTCATTAAATGAATTCAATTTGTTGACCACAACAACAGCAACAGCTGCCCTTTCCCCCGCTCCATACCTCCCCTGCCTTGCGTTGCCACGCATCCTGACCAAAAGGTCAGCAACCCTGCTGTAACCCTGCCGAAAATGCAACCCCAATTGAGATGGTCTCCCCTCCCCCATCACTTCCCTATACTCATATATCTTTTCTTTTCCCTAATAAATATTTGTATGTGGTTTCCCCTCTTGTTGTTGTTGTCCATTGAACTTTAATTGCGCTCGTAAAATGCCCGAGAAATGTCGAAATATGTCGAAAAATGTAATGTCTTCCCGTACCCTGGTGAATCTGGTTGCCTCGGACGCGGGTTACTTCTTCTTCCTCCTTTTTTGTCCATTGTGATAAATGCAGCTGCGCTTAATGACCCTCCGGGAAGGGGGTGTTAGTGACAATGGGGTGAGTGGAGAGTGAAGAGGGGAAAGAACAACAACTGACAGCTTAATTTGAACTATGGCCAAATAACACGTCAACGCGAGACAAACAAAAATATTGGAAAACAAAACAAAGGAAAAAGTCGGGAAAACAAAGTCAAGAATTCCACATGGACAGATAAACGCAATTAAACAAATGCTAACAATCGATTAACTATCGAAAATTGTGTAGAGCTGAGCTCTAGTGTTTTTTGAGCTTATTTAATTTGCATATTATTATCAGTAAAGCTGATATGCCTATCGATAAGTTGAATTAACGCTGAGAGCTGCATATTATGTTATCGATAACTTTATTTATAATGCGGGTTATCCTTAACTCTAGTTATATTTCATATTTGTCAAGTGAAACGGAGATGAACATTATTAGTTGTACAATTGTTGATCGATAACCTGAATTTGAGCGTAAAACTGCCTTCGTTGTTATCTTTACTCTAATTAAAGCTCAAATTTGTCTACTGAAGCTGATTAAATCTGATATATAGTCATATATGTTCAAATCGTCAGTCTATCGATGCATACATGTTATCGATAAATATGTTGTATTATTTCCTTATGTCACACAATATTTCTATTAATAGCTCTAGTTAAAATCTCAATGCTCTAACATCGATAACATATCGATAACACTAGTTGCAGCTTTTAATCAAGCGATACATGCAATCAATTGAAACACCAACTCAAGCATGCTTTACTTGCTAACTTATTTAGACAAGTAGAATTGATGCTACGATAGTACATATATCGATAAGTGTACCTGCTGCTATTGTTTATGATTGCAGCTCTTATTTGTTGGTGCTGTGATTGCTTGCTTAGCTTTACATTCTTGCCCACTCTAAACACGACAATTGTTTATTTACATAAACATAACGACATATAGTTTACACACAATACTTGAGATGGTTGTCAGCATCAATTATTTATTATTTTTTCTGTTTTGTTTTAAATATTTTTTTTTGCGGATTCCTCCTTCTCGTCGATGTGTGTGGAATGTCGAGGACACTGCGAGCTTTCGGTTTCGTTAGACGCATTCCTCGGCATTTAAAAACGCATTTAACGATTGTTTTTATTTTATACATAAATATATTTTTATTATTATTTTTTGTTTACGGTTGAAATAGGTAAGTGTTTATTAGTCGACGGTTGCCTGAGCTTATTTCAGTTGTTGTTGCTATTATTCTTCTTTTGGTTTTCCATTTCAATTTCCGTTTGACGTGGCCAGCTCGTCCACCTTTAACCTTTGCCTGCGGTTTTTTTGTTAGTCAAGGTCGTCTCCAAACCGCTGAGCACAGCTCCACCCGCAACGCACCACATTCGGCCTGCTGATTTGCCTACAATTAAGAGAAAAGAGCGAGAGACAAGTTGGTTAAGAGAAGCTGATTGGCAATGGCCTTGAAAGTGATCGCACTATAAGTCAACTTTATGATGACTTCCCCTCGCATTCCATAATGATAATAATAATGCCGTTAGTTTGGTTTAGAGCGGAAATGTTGCAGCCCCACCAACTTGCCACTTCCAGCTTCCAACTACAGCTTCATCTTCATCTTCATATCCATCTGCGTTCTATTTCGGGATGCGTTTTTATAGCGTTTTAATGGCGTTTTTTGCAGCCATGTGGCCACATGGTGCAAGCGATCGCTTCGCTTCGCTTTGTTTCATTTCTTTTGAATTGAACAACATTTTGATTGCCCATTTCCGGCGGCCAAATGAAGTTGCAGCTTGACCTGATACGCTCTGTACCCCCCACTCCCCCTCTGTATGGCCACAACCACTGGCACCACATGTAGCATCCATGCAATACGTGAGAGTCTTGTGAGTGTTGTGTCTGTCTAAGGTCAAAGTGTCTGTGGCTTCTGGTTAGCAATGTTAACAATGTGTGTAGTTAACATTTTTTGTTGTTGCTGACTGGAATTTTATCTTGGCCAAACAGACAGACAGACAAAATGAGGCTAAGGGTGTCCCCCCAGCTCTGTGGCAAACTCGGTAAAACTTGGTTACTCGTCGGGTGCTTCACCAATGCCTCTCGATAAGATAAACGCGATTTGTTCTACGTATTTGCTAAGTCCATACAAATACCCCTATGTTTCACCTCATTCCCCACTCTCTCTGCTTCTTTTATTGTTTTTGTTGTTTTATCGTCACGTACAACGTTCATGTTCCGTTCCATTTTGTTCCGTTTCGTTTCGCTTCCGAAAACGGGGGAGGGAATGACGCATATGTAAAAATTCAAATGCCTAATCAGCTAATATTTCACAAAGGTATTCCAAGGTAAATTACACTTTGCTTTTTACAACCAGCCAAATTCATAGCTCGAGTGAGAGATCGTTAACAACAATGGGGAAAACCGAAAACAGTTTATTGTCAATTTTAAGCTGTTGCAGCGAGTAAAACATGTAACGAGTAGCGAGATGCGCAATTATTTGAAGGTTTCTTTTCTTTCATTTCACCTCATTCAATGACTTTGCTTATTCGTTAGCATTATACTCGTTATGTTGGAGAAATGAACGAACGTTTTTATTGCACTTGCTGTGCTCAAACTGCAAGTGAGTATTGTAAGCCTTTTCTTGAGTTATTTTCAGATTCGTTATGTTCCAAATAGAGCGAGAAAGCATTGTAGTGATTTGCGAGTGCGATGTTGTGCAAATAAATAATCATAATGCGAGAAATCTCGCATGATTACATTTCAGGCAGCGAGAGTAGGTTCTGACGAGTAGCGAGTAGTTTCTAAAGAGTAACGAGTAGCCACTAACGAGTAGCGAGTAGCTACTATGGAGTAGCCGCTAACGAGTAGCGAGTAACTACTAAGGAGTAGCCACTAACGAGTTGCTTGTAGCTAGCTGTTAAGGAGTAGCCACTAATGAGTAGCTTGTAGCTAGCAACTAAGGAGTAGGCACTAACGAGTAGCGAGTAACTACTAAGGAGTAGCGAGTACCTACTAAGAAATAGCCACTAACGAGTAGCGAGTAGCTACTATGGAGTAGCCACTAACGAGTAGCGAGTAACTACTAAGGAGTAGCCACTAACGAGTAGCGAGTTTACATCAACTAGATAAGCACGTGAAAGGGCACACTTTTAAAGCTTATGCAATGGCCATAAGAGCAAAAACTCAACAACAACAAAAGGAACAACGACAGCAATTGCAACTGAGAACCGTTAAAATTAAAATTTCAAATTGTCGTCAACAGACCAAAAAGTCACAAAAAAATAATACCAGCGAATCGCACACTCCCCGAAAATGCAAAAACAAAAAACAAAACAAAAATCGAGAAGAAAAACCCAGTGAATGTTCCATTTTCATGTGTTTGTGTGTGGAAATGTGGAAATAACTGCAACAGACGACGACGACGACGACAACAGTTACTCTTGGGTCAACATGGGTTAAAGCCGCCTGGATAATGACAACAACGACAACGACAGCAATGGCTCCATGTCTGCCACTTCCTCTGCCCTGCCTCCTTCACCGTCCTCTGCAGCATGTACAACAAACGATGTCACGTTTTTTGTTGTTAATGTTGTTTTTGTTGTTGTTGTTGTCGTTGCTCTGATGACGAAAATTAACATAAACATACGAAAATTATAACAAAACAAGTCATAAGAACGAACAACGAATGGAGAAAGAGATAGAGAGAGAGAGAGAGAGAGATAGACACACACGATGCGGCAATAAGAAGTTTATTTACCTCTTCGTTGTGTGTGTGTGTGAGTGTGTGTGAGTGGTGTTGTGACCCAATATGGGCAGCCGCACCTCCCACAAAACAGCTGCCCATCCCCTATTCCGCCTCCCTCCGCCACTTCTTTGAAGTGACCAAAACGAGCTACGATCCAAATGCGATCCAAACACGATCCAAAGCGATTCACGTTACGCGTTACGAATTTTTGGAGCTTTTTTTTGCTTTGTTTTCTTCTTCTCTGTCTCTATCTCTCTTTTTTTGGCAATTGTTCATGCAAATCACGTAAAATGTTGTTGTTGCTGTTGCTGTTGTTGTTATTGCTGCAATTAGATGAAATTTCATTTGAAGCAACGGTAAATTACACATACATGCATATGTATATGGATGTGCCTGCGTTTGCCAACACTGTCGAACTTTGCACCTTTTTGTTAGGCTTCTAATCGTCAGCGCATACAATGTATTTAATAATCGTTTTGATAAGAAATGTCATGAAATATTTGGCATTGCCTTCATGAGAAGTCGTAACAGTAAAAGCAACAACAACAACAGCAACAAAAACAATGGCAAACGACAACAGCAACAATAACAATGGCAACAACTGTTGCGCCACTTACAACGCAATTAACAAATTGAACGGGTCAACTTAATCAAGCGATTAATCGATCAATCAACTGACACTGACAAACGCCAAAGCACATTTTTTGAGCTTAATGAGCAAATGTTGTTGTTGCTGCTGCTGCTGGAAAGCTGCACTTCGCACTCGGCGAAAATGACAACCAAAATTGGCCAAAGCACACGACAAAAGGTGACAAAACGGGACAGCAACAACAATAAGAGCAGTAGCAACAACAACAACAACAACAGCAATAACACAGCTGCTGTTGTTGGTGACGCATGGAGAAACAACTGCGTTGTTGTTGTTGTTGCTGTTGTCGTTGGCTTTTTGAGAACATTATTTCCGTTGAATTAATTACCAAAGCAATTGCTTTTATTGTTGTTGTTGCTGTGACTAAACAACGGCAACGACAACAAACTGAGAATCAAACTGAGCCGCCGCCTGCAATGTCAAATCGCTTGGCATTGCCATTGACAGCAAACGTGTTGCACAAAGAAAGCGCACACACAGACAGCAGCAAGAGCGAGAGAGAAAGACAGAGAAAGACAGAGAGAGAGAGACAAAGTGGTTGGGTAGGGGAGGGTAGCAAGCGGCCTTGAAGAGTCGAAAGTTGCTGCGAATTAGCCAACAAAAGCAGTTGAATGACAATTATGGCCAAGTTCTTGTTGTGATTTTTAGCATTGAATATGATCAGACACTCACACTCAGTCAATATTTAAGCTGCATTCAGTCTATACATTCACACTTATTCACTTGCAAAAAGCAACATCAAGACAAATTCTTATTGTAGTATTTATGAATTGCATTTGATACTCATGAGTATTTAATGGCACTCTATTTGTTGTTGAAGCATTTTACTCATTATTCACCTGTGCATTTAACTCGTGAGGCACTTATTCTCTCATTTGTGTGATAAATTACCAAATTACATGCACAATTGTTGGTCATGTTTGGACACTCACGTGAGTGTATTCACTTGTAAAGTGTGCTTTATTCAGACTTAATTAATATTTTATTAGTACTATTTGAAATAGCATTTATTTATTATTCGTTCTAACTTATTCACAGTTATTCATTATTCATGGCAACTTATTCACACTGATTCATTAGCTTATTCGTTTACTTTGCTCACTTTTAAAATAGAGCAAAGAGATGCTCAATTATTCATTATTCATTACAACTTATTCATACTTATTCATTAGCTTATTCGTTTACTTAGCTCATTTATTAAATAGAGCAACGCGATGCTTACTTCTTCATCATTCATTCGTTGCATTTGCTCAAATTCATGATTCATTCATTCACTCAGACTATTCACTTCTACTGTGAATTACATTCTCAAATGCTCTCCCATTCATTCATTCATTCACAACACTTCATTCAATTGCACTCACATGCATTTCACTTTTCAGACAGTTATTCAGCTATTATTCAATCGCATTCATTTCATGGAAAACAATTTCAAGAAGGAAAATGAATGCGCGTGCATGGAAAAGTTTTATGGGATTTTTTTCGCTTTAGATTTATTTTTTAGATATTTTTGAGAAATGCATTAAATTAGCCAAGAATTATTTTACAATTGTTGTTACAGTTACTGTTGTTGTTATGGCTGTTGTTGTTGTTGTAGCGTTGTTGTTGTTGCAATTACTTAAATTGCTATTCAAGAAACGCGCCTCGCGATTCACGATGAAATTTGCCCACCAACAAAGACACAATTAATTGCACATTTTTTGCAATTTGTTAAAACTAATTGAGTGAGTGCAATATGCAATATGCATATCAAACTTGGGCGATAGAGGTGCCTGCTCGACAGAGGCGTGGTAGCACGAGAGGGGTAAGGGGTAAGGCGCTTTCGTGTGGTCAAGGTGAATGCAAAAAAAAGAGAGAAGTCAAGAAAAACTATAAGAAGACTGAAGTCAAAGCTTGGATACTCTACAAATTAATGAACAATTTGCAATTACTAAAGTAATTACCATATTTCAATTAGAATTACTGCATAATTACTTGTAATTACTTGAATTACTGCAACAAAATCAAGTAATTGCATGTAAATCAGCTTATTTACAGGAGTAATTGGGTATCAATTATCATAGTTACTTAAAATTACTGTAATTACTTAAGTAATTACTAGTTAATTACATCTATACATTCTAATTACTTAAGTAATATTGCTTAGGAAATTACATTGATAATGTAATTATAATAATATGTTAAAGAGTTTAAAAATTAGGATTACAAAATAATTGACAGGTAATTAAACACTAAGAACTCTAATTACCTAAGTAATTACTAAGAAATCAAACGTTGAATTTCAAATCATTAATGTAATTCAATGTGTTGGTGTTTAAAAGCTGCTAGTTTAAAGAAATAACTGCATATACATTTGAATAATTTAATTGTTTGCTAGAAAATTATATGCATAATTACTAATTACTTAAGTAATTGCAACTAAGGAATGAAGGTAAAATTTGTACTTAATATTTTGATATAAATAAATTAAAATAAAACGAATTAGTTGAGTAATTTCGATGGATAAATTCATTCACAAATTAAAGGTAGCGTAAGAGAGAGAGAGAAAGAGAGAGAGGGAGCGAGTGAGAGAGATAGAGTCTCAAGAATTCTGTGCCCATTGACGCACGCACTCACGTTCCGCACTATAAACGCCCCGGCATGTCAAGAACTCGGTACGTACGTATGATCGCCACAAGAGATGCAAAATGTGCGAACAGTGAAGGGGCAGACAGGGTGAGAGGAAGAGAAGAGGGGAAGGTAGAGCAGTAAAGATTTGTATGCACATATAGCCTGGCCACACCCTCGCCAAAAGGAATGCAAAGAGGCGAAAAGAAAAGAAAAGAAAACAAAATGCGAATCAAATCAAATCAAATGGGCGCCAAAGGAATGCGGCTTAACGATGCATCCGAATCTGAATCCGAATCTCAATCTGAAGCTGAATCTGAAGCTGACTCCGAAACAGAACCAAAGCTATAGCTGAAGCCAAAGCAGAAACCAGAACGACCACAAAACGATCAAGAGTAACCACGTTAACAGCCACGATCTAGCAACCAACGAGGTCGCCATTTGCAGTCAAGGTCGTTGCCAAGCGCTGCCTTGAGCTGCTGCATGCTGCATTGTGGCATGTGGCATGTGGCATGGCAACGAATGAAAACTATAACTAGCAACTGGTCAGCTCTTGAGATGGATGCAACCAAGCCGAACTTTAGCCACAAAACTGTCTGCAGTAGTTGCATAGCTTTAGCTGCAAATGTAACTGGGTCTGTGTTAATCTGCTTTGTGCCCAACTGCTGCGACTGATCAACTAATTAGCTTGCAAGGCAGAGTCAAAAAAAAAAAATGAAAAGAAAAGAAAAGAAAACGAAACAAACAAGAAGTACTCGCATCATGTATTTTGGGCATCGGGCATCTTCAATACGCAACGATTCATCCATCTTCTTAAATCACTTGCGTCAATTTGCGTCGCTTTACACTCTTAACTTTTCTTTTGATTTTTGCTTTTGCTTTGCATAATTTGCACGCTTCAAAGACTTACAGGAGGTTCATGAACCCTTCCGGGGATCGTTTGTTATGTTGCAGGTACAACATCGAAGACATCTAACAAAAAACCTTTGACAGTCGCTCTCGCATTAGTTCAATAACCTTAACTTAACTTACCTCGGTACCCCAGCCATTGTCACATATGTGTGTATGTGCGTGTGTGTGTGTGTGACTTCGTGTATAATGAGCTTGTGATGAGCTTGGGAACGCACACAGCTTCCCAGCACAGCCGAGAATCCATACGGATGATGAGCAATTGAGCATAGTTATTGTTATCGATAACTTTATGAATAAGCTTCGATACAGTTACAAGTACAAAACAATTAGTTCGATTTGTGCGAACTACCATTTTATTTGCTGCCTGAAAAAGATTTATTTTCCACAGCGGAGTACCCTTACTATAACGCAAAATAAAGCACAATCGATAAACATTTATTCATCAACTCGATTGGCATTTATTTTATATTGCTAATTTAATGAAATTACGCTTCTAATGCTTATATGAAGAGTATATCAATTATCGATAACGATTAAATATTAAAATGTTTTTGATAAACCCATATCTCCTTAAGTATTTTCGATAGACGATCACTAATTAATTCAATTTGAAGGGAAATGCTCTTACTCAAAATATTTATCGATAGGTTTTAATTAAAGAGTTTCAAATTAATTAATTTTAAATAATGGAATAAATTGTAATCGAATCATATAAATGCTTTTCGATTAGTTGCACTTCTGCAGGGAATACCCTTAGTCAAAATAATACAGCTCAAGGTCCACAAATGCGATAAAATACAATATAGCAAATCAAGTCACAATAGTCAACAGGTTAAAGCTCTTCTGGTTTAGAATTCTCAACAGCTTAAAATGCTGATTGATCGAGTATCCAAAAAAAAAAATAAGAAACATAAAGCACCAGACAACTTTTGGTATTGTTATTGTTATTGTTTTGCTGAATGTTTAACTTTGACTTGAACTAATTAAATGGCATTTATTATCCTTAGTTGCATTTGTTACGCTCGCGAAGGTCATTGCTTTTTGTGGAAGCTAATTAACAACAACAACAACAAAAGCAACAATGAACAAACAGAACAATAATAGGCATAGAGCTCAAACTAATTGGTTTTTAATTATTAAAATTTATTGATTTTTAATTTGTGTGCGAAGCTGCCTTGAACTCTCTTTCTCTCGCTCTCTCTCTCTTTTTCTCTCTTTCTCTCTCTCTCTCTCTCTCTCTCTCTCTCTCTCTCTCTCTCTCTCTGTCCAATTGTAAGTGAAAAGTTGCGAATGTTTCGCGAGTTTCATTTTCTTCCTCTTAGCTCCTCCTCACTTCTCCCAATATTGTTTTTCTTCTCGTCTCTTGATTAATTAATCAATGTTTATGGCAAGGATTTGTAATGCCCAAGGCCAAGAACGAACAATGCACAAAAATAAAAGAAAAAGCGCAAAAATAAATGTGAGCAAAAAAAAAAAAAAAAAACAAGACTCAAAGCCAAGACTTGAAGAACTTTTGAGGCCCCAGTTGGGCATTTGACTTATTTTTAGAGCGTAGAACAAACAGAAAATCAACAAAAATATAACCACATGGACGGCTTTTGTGTGTATTTATAGCCACAACACACACACAATCACACACACATACATGTATATATGTATGGCACACTAGGTGGGTGGTAGGGGGCGTGTCTGCGGGGGCGGTAACGGCGCCGTTTGTTGCGGTTCGTGTTTATTTGCGCGACTTTGGCTTTTGCATAAATTAAAACTTGATTATTTGGGATGCTGGAATCTTAGGTACACCTAAGCTCTCTGCTCCCTCTCTTTCTTGGCTTTGCTCCCTCTCTCTCTCTCTCGCTCTCTCTATCTCTGTTTGCTCTATCTTTTGTTTCATGCGACTTCTATTTCAATCTCAACTACTTACTTCAATTGCGTAAAAACATTGTTGTTTCCAGCATATCCTAATAATAACATCATCAACATCAACATCGTCAACATTATCATCATCATCATCATCATCAACATTATCATCATCATCATCATCATCTTCGTTGTCGTCGTCGTCATCATGTTGCTTGTTGTTGTTCCGCAATGCGGACATTTCTATATATAGTCATTTGAACAGCCTTATAAAGCCGATTGATCAATCAATAATCCACAAATCTCTTAATGGACAAAACGCACAGATCGAATTTCATTTGAATTTCTCATTGTGGTTTCTTTACTTTACGGTTCAACAAACTGAAAATCTTGACATTGAACTTCTAATTGTGTGTAATTTTTCCAGCTGCCCAAAAATAAAAAGACGACAAAAAACAAACAAACAGAAAATAGAAAAATTGTCGCGCATTATTGAGCATAAAAGTGCCCCCATCCCTCCTACCCCCAACCACCTCTTAGCTGAAGAAGAAAAAAAACAGTTAGAACGCAGGTCCAAGTTGCGGCTTATATCACACTTTTTTTTCTCATTTGCCGTGACTTGGACAAGTCAATGACTGACAGTCCACACAATATCAATCAAGGGCCAGAAAGCATAGAAAATGTTAAGGTTAAAAGAAAATCGATCAATCGATCGATCGATCGATCGTTGATGTTCAACTGTTGATCATCATCATTATCAATTGAAGTTCTTCTATTTAGTTTCATATCAACTTGATGTGCAGTTCACATTGAAGGGCCTTGTTATGCCCTTGCAGAGGGTATTAAAAAAAAAATATATATATATATATATATATATATATATATAGATCGATTAACTATATCATATCACATAGCTGTCTGTGTTGAAACTATCACTGCCAAGTCAACTTGTAGTATGAAAAACTTTGTTATTTCTCGAGTTATCTCAACTAATTTCACAGATTGCGTTTTGTCTTTCTTTTGATCAATATCGAATTAATATATATCCCGAGAGAGCTAGGCAAGAGTATTAAATCTTCGGTGTGTGAATCATTGACAAACAACTTTAACTTGCGCCTTGTCAACTTCAATTTCAATTTTACTCTTCAACTCGAACTTCAACTTCAATTGCAGTCGAACTTCAATTGTGCAATTGTTGTTGTTGTCGTTTTTGTTGTTGCTGTTGTTAGAGGCTAAAATCATTTACCGTTTAACAGGCTATTTATTTATTTACTTACTTGTCAGTTGAGTTCTTCTACCTTTTTTTACGATTCTCTCTACATTTTGTATTATTTGCTGTTTGTTTTGTTAAGAATTTTCCTATTCACTAACTAACTGGGTTGTTGTTGTTGTCGTTTGTAGAAAGTGCTCACAATTTGTCTTACACACACTGACACACACACACACACATTGAGAATAACTGTGTGTGTAGAGTTCAAAGTGCTTTAAAGTACTTTGACTTCCCACAGTCATTTGCGCCGTCTTCTTTTTGCTGTTGCTTCTTCTTCTTCTACTGCTTCTTCATCGTCTTCTTCTTGCTAGCTGACTTTTCAGCTGTAACTGACTTTCTGACTTTCATGTTGTTCTTCTGTCGCTTCTTTAGAACTTGTACATCATCTTTTATGCATTTGCTGCTTTCCTGATCTTTGTTCGCCAACTCGTCAAGCCGTCAATTCGCCAGTTTGCCAGTCAGCCAGCCAGCTGCCGTTTTACAGGTTGTGCCAACTGCACTCGGAATATTATTATGCAAGACCCTTCATGTCAGTTAAGCTTTAAAAAAAAAACCCCCCTCAAGTATAAATTGTGTTCTTAACGTGGCCAAAACTGACATGCCAATTGTTCAAGTGATCCCTAAGTACACGGAAATAACTTAAGTATCGTTAAGTGATTGGTTTCTGGACAATTTTATTTTCTTTTTCATACTATCAGTTGGTATCTTCTGATGTCGGCTGGCGAGCTTAGCGTTTAGAGATTATCGTTAGTATTAGGCACATTAATAGGAATGCTGTTTATCGATAATTGAAAAAAACGTAGCTTTCTTATGACAGTGTCATATCTGCTGCACGCTTTCTCTTACAGATGGCATACTATCGATAGTAATATGCACTTATCGAATTAGTTTAAGACGGAATAATACACACTGACATGCTATAGATAGTATTCTACTACTATCGAATGCAGTTTAGAAAACCTATAGAACACTGAGACTGTATATCTTCTGTAAACTTATGTTGAACTTTCGTAACATAACAACCCTTATGTTATCGATAGTATTACGAAACTACCGAATACAGTTAAATATAAAATATTGTCAAATCTGAGTTAAAAAACTCCTGAAAATCAGTGGCAATATAACTTTCAAGACTGGATTTTGACATACTATCGATAGACTGTTATCGTTAGCGTGTAGTGCACTGAATAGCGATAGTACCCAGTAATCATATATTGTGATTTCCTTCAGAGTTCGAGACGCTTCTCTAGTCAATTCAATTGTCAATAACAATATCAATATCAATACAATACAAATCAATCAGGGATATATAGACAGGCAGACGGACGGACACATAGACCAGGCTAGACTTCCTCAAGCGTGTGCGTCTTAGTCAAAGTCAACGTCTGAGTCTGCGTCTGCGTCAGTGTCTGGCTTATCAATAAAGCTTCATCTAAAGCCCAAACAGCCATAAAACGTCAGAGAACCAGACCAGCTTGCTACTCCCCTCTGATCTCTGCTCTCTGATCTGGCGATCGATCGCACCTCCTACATGTGAAATAACACAAAGCAACAACAACAACAAAAGCAACAACAACAGTTGTATGTTCAGCATACATTTTGCTCGACAAAAATTGAACAGCAAAAGGCATAAATTTTCAGCGTCGAGAACGTAATTAAAGCGAACTATGAACGAGTTTCAAAAGGCGAACATAAAAGGCAAATATGTGCACAGAGACACAGAGCGAGAAATACGGCAACAGATACGCAGATATACAGATACAAAGATACACAAATACATGCGCACTGCTAAAGATACAATAGCCATAGCTAAAGATACTTCGCTTGGCATTTGTTGTTAGTCATGTAGCAGTTGAAACAGTTTTTCAAAACAATTCCAAAAAAGAGACAAAACTTCTTGGAAATAAACAAACCACATAACTGAATATATGTGTGTTTGCCAAGTCAGCAAATACTTGCCAAATGCTCATGCTCTTCGAATGGATGATCAGTGCGAAGACTCAAGACTAATGATTGAAGAAAACATATCTCAGTTGTTGGCTAGAAAATGTTCTCACTATTAGTAGTGTGTAGCTTTTTCGGTTTCCAAATGATTGTGTATTTATCTCTCGATCTTGATCTTAATATTCTATGAAAGTTCTTCTCTTCGCAAGGTCAGCTGGTTGTTGCTTTTGTATCCGGCTGGCCAAAAGCTACAACTGTCACATTAAGTTTGATGAGCTGCGATCCGAGAGAGATACGAGATCTGCGAGTAACCGAAAGTAATCGCTGGAAACTCGAGAGGCGCTCGTTTGAAAACTCTCTGTGTGTTTGTGTGTGTGTGTGTGTGTGTGTGTGTGTGTGTGTGTGGGGCAAGCACAAATCGAAAGAAGAAATTAACTTTCACCGCAGCAGCGACAAGCCGGCGGCAAAAAACGCTACTAAAACGCGACAGTCAAATGCGCATTAGAAGTCATCAAAAAAAAAAAGAAAAAAAAATAAAATAACATTAAAATTGCGATCACTATCGTTATCGACATGCCTATCGATCTTCATGTATGTGTGTGGCTGCCAGTGCCTAATAGGGAAGCGAAAAGAACAAAGATTTGTATAACAAGTGAATGTTTCGACCCAAAACGCCCCTGTGCAATCTTAGAAAGTTTTGATAGGCCCCACGCTTGCCTTATAAACACACATGGGGAAACCAAATACGCAAGTGTGTGAATATATTGTGAAGCGGGGAGTGGGTGAGCAAGGAGAGACAAGGGAGCTAAGCGCGCATACCAAGTGAAGGTTTTCCAAGCCCCAATGTGGCAATGAACTTTGCCACACTGCATGCTTGGCCCCTTCAAACGAATGAATGAATGAATGGATGAACGGACAGACGAATAGATGGATAAATGGATGAATGAGTGGATGGACGGATGGATGGATCATCCAACGCACGTTTTGCTAATGACCGGCAAGCTGGCAGCTAGCTCCACTTATTAGCACTGACTGTGATTTCTCTTTTGCATACGATTTGCATGCAATAGTGGAAGATGTCATCGTAACTTTTCACATGATGATCAATTGTTTTTATCATGTTTTATCGATAGCTCGTTTGAGTTATCTCAACACATACGGAAATGAACGCAGGCCTACAATAACAGAAAGAACGAGAGAGAGAGAGAGGGAGAGGGAGCTTGATGACTTGCCCAACTTTCAGTTCTAAGCGCAGAGCACAGCAACAGCAGCAAAAGGAACAGCAGACAGACAGACAAAGAAAATCTCATTGCTTGCTGGCTTTTGCTCTCCTTCGTTCACATATGTAAACAAATTGCATGCATAAACACACGCACACATATGCACACATGCACACATGCGAGAGACACTCGCATACGTGTTCAACCACCGAGTGACCTTAGCACTCAACAGCCGCAGCAGCAGTAGCAGCAGCAGCAGCAGCAACAACAACAACTGCAGCTCGAGATCAACGCAAAGACGAGAGCACGAAACAGACAGAGAGAGAGAGCGAGAGAGAGAACGACTGAGCGAAGTTTGCACAATGGCGGCTTGTTAACAATTTTTGTATGGTCTGCATATGTATATGTTTATGTGTGTGTGTGTGTGTGTGTGTGTCACGGCGTTGGTTCACAAAGCTCTTTTCCCCGTCTTGTTCTTCTTCTTCTACTTCTTTTTAGTAAACAAAAGACCGTTAATTGACATAGAATTTTAAGTTCGCTTGCTGTGCTTGTTATTATTGTTGTTGTTGTTGTTGCTGTTGCTGTTGCTGTGCGACACACGATCAACATGTTGAATGACTTCTCTTCTTCTTCGTATTCCTTCACTTGTTGCTGCCTCGTTGCTGTCCAAAAATAATTTCCATAATGTTGTGGCTGCTTAGCGGTCATATACCTGCATAATTTCTTCTTGTTTTGTCTTGTTTTCCCTCCTCTCTCCCCCCCCCCCCTCTCTCTCTCTCTCTCTGTCACTGCTTCTTTAGCTTAAAACAAAAGCCTCGGCCCCTGACCCGCCCCTTACCTACCGCTGTGTGCGTTACCGCTCAGTTCAATAGCCTCTTGAACTGCCAAACAAACGAGGCGGTCGCAGTGCTGCGGGGGGAAATACCCTACATATAGAGTGCCATTGTAGTTGGTAACCTGCATGAATACGAATCCAAAACAAATTTTACATACAAATCGACCCAAATTTATGGTGACAGCAACAACAAAATACAGAAAATAAAACAAAAAAAAACAATAACAACAACAACTAAATGCTGATTGCATGACACAACAGGTGGGCGACTTTGCAAGTTACAGGGGGGGTTGCTGAAGTAGAAGGAGGAAGAATTGTTCGCATTCACAAACAGAATAATACACCACAAATCCAAAAAAGAGACCGAAATTCTTGACTCAATTCTTAATTCGATATTTTATGAGTTTGCCTTTTCTTGTTCTTTTTGTTTATCGTTATCATTAAAATCGATAATTAAGCAAAGAGCAAAATATCAGCTTAAGAAACCTGTCTTATATATTTTCATTTGCAGCAATTAAAGATTTTATAGAGATTTAATTAGATTCGAATTTTTTATTTCATTTTAGTGCAATTTTTATATAATTTAATTAGATTTTTTATGGATTCGCATCGAAAATATTTTATAAACCAGTTTTAAGCACTTAACGTATGTATCGATAGAATAATATTCTTAAGTAAATAAACATGGTAACTGCCAAATTTATCGTTCCACTATATTTTTTGTCAATTTATTGCATAAGTGTAAAAATTCGCGTTATCAAATTAAAAAAAAAAATTTATAAAGTGCCGTTCAATTACAATTATTCGATCATTTAATTAGCCCGAAGATCATTATAAATCATTATAAATAAATGTAAATATCAAAAGGCGGCCGCAGCAATAATTTATGCAGATTTGTTATTGTTGTTGCGCGCGTGAAGTAAACAAAAGCGCACATGAATGAACATGTATGCAACAATATATCGCATTGGGAATGATCCGTTAATTATGACTAATTAGGCGTCAAAAGCAAAAATCAAAAAATAAAAGCAAGCGATTTTTTTTTTGTATTTGCTGTTGAGTTATTTGTTGTTGTTGTTGCTGTTGCTTTTTTTTTAATAATAAGTTGCGATTACGTCTATATAAGTGCAGGGAGTACATAAACAATCGACAATTGGAGAGACAGGAGGAGGGGCAAGAAATGCGAATGAATCAACAACGAGTTCTGTTGACCTTTGGTTAAAATAGCAATTTATTTTATCCATAAAAATATACAAAAAAAAAAAAAAAAAAACAGCAGAAAATAATGCTAAAGAAAGATAGAGCGAGGGAGTTTGCCTGGAGGGGAATAGAGTGGGGGAGGGGGGTGGGGAGAGAGAGATTGCTGAATAGCAATTTGATTGCAAAACAAATTGAATTTGTTGCTTACTTATGGCATTAAAATTGTTTATTTTATCGAACTAGGAAACTGTGCGACATTTGAAAATGCGCTTACAAACTCGGAGTATCATAATAAAAATGATTAAATGCAAATAAAATGCAATCAAATGCGTTTTGATTGAAGGTTAGCAACAGCCAGAGCAATGCATAAGCAAAGCAAAAAATATGTAGTAATAAAATTCATAATAATAATAATAATAAGCAATTGTAATAGAAATTGAACAAAATAAACTATGCAAATGAACTTGAAATTTATAGTTTACTTATATTTATTTTTATTGCTCATAAATAAATCTGTATAATTTGCATATTTATCCCGGAATTTAAAGTGCCTCTGTGCCTCTCTATGTGTGTGTGTCTGTGTGTGTGGGGGCGTGGCACTCGCGCTCAACTCGCGACCCAATAACAATCAATTATCGCCTGTCAATTGCGAGTCTTGTAAATGTATCTGCAATATCTTCAACATTTTGTCGCTGCATTTTATTGCGAAATTATGAGTGTTATTATTAATTAATTGTGGTTATTATAATGAGCCCCCACAGTCAATGATTGCATAATAATTCGAAACCAAAATGAAAAATCAAAAATAAAATATAAAAAACAAAAAAACAAAAACAAAAACTTGTGAAAGGTAACAAAAATAAAACAGTTGAAAGGCCAACGGCGCCACGGGAAGTTGAAAGCTTCAACTGGAACTGGAACTGAAACTGAACTCGGAGTCAGAGTCAGAGTTGGAGTTGGAGTTGGAACTGAAACTGGAAATTGTTTCAGTTACAGTTCAATAAACTGCACGGAATTCCGCTCTATTGACCCAAAAATAATACACAAACCAAACAAAACACAGCCAAAAAATTGTCTATAAAACCCAAAACGACGGAAAAAAAACCAGCATGCAAAATCATTAAGCAAACAATGAGCAAAAAAATATTTGAGAAAAAAAGAAGAAAAAGAAAAAACCGCCAATCACTCAAAAGGGAGACCCAAAACGATAGGCAAACAGAGGGGGAGGGGGATAGGAAGAGGGGTGATGAGAGGCGACGAGTTGGCCAGGCCAAGGCCAAAAACAGCAGGAAGAAAAGCTAACGCAATCCGCAATCACACATAACACATAACACATGAGACGATGCTGAAAATACACTTAGCCATGATACAAAACTACAGACAGGCCAAGGTGAGAGATCCATAGCGCAATCCATTGCCCGAGCTTCAAGCCAAAATGCCACACGGAATGAATATAAAAAAAAAAACAAAAAAAAACCAGCTAAAACAAAAAAGAAGCTGAAAATGATCGGACAGCAATCAAGGGGGATTCATATATGTTGAGTGCATGAAGTGATTAACAATCTCTAAAATTAAATGTGTCTATTAAAAAAGCACAAAAAAAAAGTCATAACATCGAGTTTGTTTTGAAATTCAACTGAAGCTTCAAGCTCATTGAGAGAATAGACGAAAAACTGTAGCTTTAACTGAAGAATGATTTGCAATTGTAGCTGAAACAGAAGAATAAACTTTGACTTTAGCTTCAACTGTGGAATTCACTCTATTGGAATGTTTATTTCTGTTTGACTTTAGCTATTTCATTAAGTGAAGCTGCAGTATAAGCCTGATCAAAATGCATGCAAATGCAACATTGCAAACTTCACTGCATCTAGCAAACATTGCAACATTGCAGACTTCACTGCAACGTGTAAATCTTGTACTTAGTCCTACAATACGTTCTACTTGTCATTTTGCCTGCTCCATCTGCTGAACCTCAACTGAAGAAATAATCTACTAATTTAAATGTAATTTAATTATGAATTTATATAACGATTTCATCAACTTTATCGTATAAACATACATCTCGAACTGGTAGGCAAACGTTTGTTTTTCTTATTTTGTTCTCACTCTAAACGAACTTTGCTCAAAATTCAAAAAGAGATCTGAGTTTTATCTTTGATTTAGCTTCATCGAAATGCACTCAAATCAGACTCAGGTTAATAAAAGTTTCATCGTGTAAACCTCTTACTTGGGCATGCATGTAAAACAAACATGGCCTCTCTCACGTCGCGTCTGGTCTCGCTCACTCAGGTCTCAGAAATCGTGAGTGTTCTACAAGTTTTATTAGTATAAATTTATGATCCTCATGATTAAAACCTCCGCATTTAAAATGTTGTAAATGAAGGTTTTATGCCGATTATGACAATTCTTGTTGAATGTTTATGACTGATTATTATTGTGTATAGAAATATATACATATCTATGTGCATATATGTACATATATTTGATATAATCGCTCGTAATCTAAAAAACATATATAACATCAATAATCGAGTCGAGTGGGTTAATTGTGTATCGAGAACAATAACAAGTTTCTGTAAGATTACTTCAAATTGCTCATGAGAGAGAAAGCGACAGGGAGACAGAGAGACAGAGAGGAGAGAGAGAGAGTGAGAGAAGAAGATGAAGCAGAACCCTTGACCCAAATGGAAAACTTGAAGCAATTTGAAATGCGAAATGTGTAGAGTTATTGTTATTGGGCCATGTTAACACCTTGGCAGATCTTTAGGTTTTGGCGCCTCCTCATTGATACGCACATTGGGTACGACAAATTGCGCATACGCAGCGTGCGCCGTCGCACGTTGCTAACAAAATCGTTAGTGTTTGCTGCTTTTGGGTCGTTAAACATTTGTGGACTACCTTGAACGACCTTGGCGCCGTTAAGGCGCCCCGTTTAACGACAAATCTGGCGGCGGCGGCGGCTGCTTTAGACAAACTTGGTCAAAATGCATTTAAAGCGAAAATCGAAAATCACATTTAACATTTTTTTTTTTTTTTTCGTTTCGCTTTGCTTCGATTTTGTGCACCTGCTTGTTGTTGTTGTTAGTGTTGTTAATTTTGTTAAATGTTATTTATTTCTTCGATTTGAGCTCTCAGTTGTTGTGTGGGCTTGAAATGGAGCTGCAAATGGAAATGGAGATGGGAGATGGAGATTGAGATTGAGATGACGATCGATGGTGGTGTCATCATTGACACCAAGACAAGAGACTCGAGACTCGAGACAAGGCGCCCGCCTACAGCGAGGGGCCCTCCCTCTCTTGCCCAGTCTTTCAATCACTTACTCATTTACTTGTACAACATGTTGCAATACCTACATGCGTCCTTGCAATCGAAACAAAGCACAATTTTGTTAGCTTTTTAGCTTTCTCAATTGAAATTGGTAGAGGCGTCATATCTATCGATCTCAACTGTGCACAGTAAGTGGGTTAATTCTCACAATGGGGGGCGTTTCTTAACTTATCAATAGGTATACTAAGAGTTGTTGTAATTAAAAGAACTCTAACGGTTAACTAGTATAGAATGACAGAGAATTGTGTTAATCAGTTGCCATTCTACATACATACAAATTTGAAAAGGCAACTTTCGCTGCAAAGACAACAACAACAATAACGAATGATCAATGCCAAATAAACGATTCGTAACCGTTACAATTTCTATTTATTTACAAGAAAGAGAGGGAAACAGACCCAGAGAAAGAGAGCGAGGGACAGATACAAATTCGAAGCACGCGCGAAATGTTTGCCAATTGCAATTTTGTTTGTAGCTTGAAATTGGCTATGAAATTGCCTTTATATATATAAATATATATATATATATTTGTTTGGTAAGACAGTCAGCTTTTTGCGGCCTTGAACTTCAGCTGGTAGCTTCAACTTGCATTTGAATTTGAATTTGAAATTGGAATTTAATTACGTTGCGAGTTTTTGCTTTTTTTTTAATTTTTTTTTGGCACACAGAGAGAATCGTGACAAAATATTTGGCAAATGTCGAGCAATCATTTGACAGCGAATTGTAACTCGTGTTTGTTATAAACAAAAGCCGACTACGCGACGTCAACTGACAAACAAACTGTTTATAGTAATAACAACAACAAAATCAGCTTAAACTTTGTATCGATTTGGCAATCAAAAGTTCGTCACAAATCACATCAAGTTGGCGCCCCACTAAAGTTGGCAAATGTTTTTTGTTTTTGGAGCACAATCACAATGGAAAATGTTCTAGAACTGTCGCACTTTGTAGCTAAACTTGGTAACATTTTGTGTGGATGGAAGCTTTGAATGCAAAGGAAACTGTCAGTGGCTTGAAACTGGTTTCATTTCATGTGGAAATTACAAAAAAAAAAAAATTATAGAAAAGTTTGCATTTTAGCAAATGAAATGCCAGAAAGTTGCTTTGAACTTTCATATTATAAATATCTAATATACATATATATATAAACTGTATAAAGAGGCTTTTATACAAAATTTAAGTGTTGGAAAATTCAACAAATATAATTTAAATACTAACTCTTTAATAAAATATGCCATTTAATTAAGAAAATCAAATATTAAATTATTGAAGGAAAAACTATTATATTTCTAAAATTGTAAGCAATTATCTTCATCAAATAGTATTAACTAAACTTCCAACAACTTGTTACTTAGACAACTGAGATAAGAGTTATAAAATTAATTTAATAAAATATAAAATAAAATAAAGTAAACATAAATAAAATCAAATATGTTATATAAGCGCGCAGTTCAATTTATTAAAGATATTTATTTGAAAATAATGCAAGTTGTTGAAAAATCATTGTCAAGTCGTTGTGCTGCCCACTTTATATGGGCACATGTTGTAGGAAAAGAAATCTTGCAGCCAGAGTTGACAACAAAGAGCAAAGCAAACCAAGCCGAAGCTAACTGAAACGAGCAGACGGATTGACAGACAGTTAGCGACGGGCCAACGGGCCAACACCTATGCCAATATTATTAACGTGTTTTTGTATAGTTTTAATTAGCATAATTTACATGCAAATGCTAAATAGAATGCGAAGAGAGATACAGACAGACAGAGAGAGGGGATGGAGGCAAGCAACCCATATATACACAGAGAGAAGAACTGAGCTTTTCAAATGTGGAGAGGCTGGCATCTACCGAGCGGGGAGGGGAGCTTGCCTCATTGTGAAATGTGTCGAGTGGTTTTGAAGTTTGATTTGACAGCTGAGACGGCAACGATTGCGACGATCTCAGGCGTGTTCCAGTGTCAAATTAGCCGCCATTATGGAGAATGCCTGAGGTGGTGCAACGCAACGCAAAGGGGTGTGGGGGAAGATGGTTGGGTTGGGAAAGGGGGTGGGGGGGGGGGGTGTAAGAAGAGATTGAATTGAAGACGTGGGTAATAACAATAATAACAGTCGATGATAAATCATAAACAATAAACGCTTTTCATTGCAACTACAACGTATTTAATTGTAATTGCAATGCAAGCGCACACAGCAACAACAACAACAACAACAACAAAGTATAATCATAGTGAAAAAAATACAGAATATTAAGAGAAATAAAAAACGCGCGCGTGTTTTTGGCGCGGCGGCCACCCGCACAATAAAACGCGATCAAAGACGGCGTCGTCTCTCCAGATCCAAATTGGAGATACGCTCTCGTTGCCTGGCAATTGTCAAGCTGGGTTCTCATTGCCTTTTCCGTGTTGCCGCACCGCCAAAAGTGGCAGCAACTACAGCTCTGGCTCTTAAGTCGCGACCTGGCGCCGTAAAAACGCTTGCAAAACGCGCGCGACATTTGCATGCAATGCGACAAAAAACGCGTTGCAGTTGCAAATGCTGTTGTTTGTCTTAGTTGTTGCTGTTGTTGTCAAACTTCAATTAGCTTTTAACTTATAAACTTAAACGTTCAATAAATTGTTGTCCCCCTTCACCGCACCCCGCTCCCTCAGCCCGTTTTAACAACTCACGCTGTTGAATTCCACAAATGTCGTGAAACAAGTTTCAACTGCTGGACTAGGAAAGGTGTAGGGTAGTGTGTGTGTGTGTGTGTGTGTGTGGGGGAGGGAGGGGGGTTTCTTGATTTATGCATGCAAAGAGCGTCGAGGAAATAAAGTGAGTTAGTAACTCAACAACTGATGCCACTGATTAGCCAGCTGATCAATTGTGGCCTAAACTGAGCATCCATTTTCCAGGCGGAACTTGCGCTGTTTTCCCCTACCACATTTTCACGCCTCTGCAGAGAGAGTTTCTCTTTAGAAGGCGGCAGTTAACATACAACTGAGCTGATTGACTGACTGATTGATTGACTGGCTGACTGACTGACTTATAGACTTGGTGACTGGGCCAACTGCTGTTGGCAAGAGAGCGGGTCAACAGTTGCCTGGGCCTAAATTGAAATTTCGCACGCGTCGCTGCCGCACCGCCGGACATCAGTTGACCCGCTGTGGCAGCAGCAGCAACAATAACAACAACAACAACATTAACATTGTAGGCGTTGGCAACCATAGAAATTTGGTGTGTTGCAACTTTAAATGGCGGTGAAAATTGATTGCAACTAACTTTGACCTCATTTCCAAATGCGAATATATCAAATTGTATATGAATCGAGTGAATACAATGGTGAATAACGACCTGAATAGCATGAACAAGCTGCAAAAAAAACAAAACATCATTAAAACGTTCAACAAAAATTGTAATTGTGGTTTTGTAAAGTAGTCAATATTGAATAGTGAGTAGTAGTCATGAATGATTCGTGAGTGCCAGCTGTGTGCCAACAAGTGCACTCAACGAGCCAAGCCACCTTCATGTTTAAACCAATTTGGACAGCATAAAAAAACTATCGTACAATCGTAAAATTGTAACAAAAACCAACAATAAAAAAACAGCAACAACAACAATTAATTTAGAACAAATGTTTTAGCTGCAAAAACTAAATAAACAAATAAGGAAAACCTTAAAAAAAAAGAGAGAGAACATTATAGCGCGGCCATATACGAGTAAAAACAGCAGCAGCAATGGCTGTTAATATTGTTATTATTTCGGTATACCCTGTAAACATAGCAAGTGGGTGTAACATGCTACAGCAACTATGTGTTGGTATTAATGTACTATATGCATATTCTTAAACTTGCATTGACGCATGTTTGTTGACTATCGATAACCTCGATTACCAGCTATCGAAATTATCGATACTTATATTAGTTGTATTGCACATTTTGTTATATATGTCGAGCGTTTCTATATTATCGATAACATTTATCGATGTATTTATCGATAACCGCTATAGATATAATTATCGATAACATTTGTGCCAAAACGATAAACAATAAACAACAGCAGCAGATATTTATCACTTAAAGTGTACTTTTACCATTTAAATTTGTTGAAATAGCAATTCTATCATGCACTGGGTATCTATAGAGTCGTATACACTCAACAAGATCCCATTTACTTGCTTGGCTTTTACGACATTTGCTTTACAGTCGGTTAGGTCTACGCAACTGGTCAGTGAAGAGCAGCATGTGGATGAGGGGTGGGGAGAGTACGGAAGGGGAGCTGGTCAAAAGGCTTTCAAGTGGCGTCGCTCACTTGGTTCGCTAGTCGCAAGGGGGCAGGGGGTGGCAGGCAGAGGTCGCTGGGGCGTCTAACAAGCGGCCTTTGTTAATTTGCCGACAACAACAACAGCTATAAATGTGCAGAGGCAATATTTATTGTCTTGACAATATATTTATGCAATAATTGCATTAAAGTGGTTCCATTAATTATATTTTTGCCACGCCAAAGCGACCCCTCCCTCTCTTTCTCCTTGCGCCCACGCAGTTTACCTTAAAAGTGGTTTGTGTCCCAACTAACTGAGTAAACGAGTGGCGATTACACAACAGCTACAGCCTGGGTTCTTGCACCCACTAAACCAGCGCCTGCTGCGTTTTGGCCGCATTTACAGCGCTGTTGGCCAATTTGTTTGCCAAATTGTGTTTAGTGAATACAAGAAGGGAGGGGGGAATGGAGGAAGGCAGCCATTGCGGGTGGTCGTCACTTACGAGTTACAACTGTAGCTGGGGCGTAGCCCCCAAAAAGGTGATAAAGGGAAGGGGGAGTAAAAAGTTCTCTTCGTTTTAGCCAAAGTCGTGCGCCGTTTGTTCTCCATACACGTCGTCGGAGGCTGTCAATAAAAAAGTAACAACAACAATAACTACAACAAAATCAATACGAATACAAATAAAAAGAAGAAAAAAATAAATAAATAAAAATACAATTTTCATTGAGTTTCCTTCGCTTCGATTTGTTTCTTGTCTTGTTGCGCATTTTATTTAAATTGAAACTAAAACTAAACAAAAAGCAAACGCTTTGAAGTTGCGCCGACGCCATAACAAGCGGACATTTCTGATGTTGTTCTCGTTGCTGTTGCTGTTGTTGTTGTTGCTAAATGCAAATTAAAAGACGACAAACGGCAACAGTAAGAACAGCAGCAACAACAACAACAACAGCCACAAGTCACCCACAAGACTAGCGAGACCTAGTTTGCAAGAGGGAGCACGAAAGAGAGACAAGCTATAGGCACTATATGGACATGTTATCACACCAATACACACACCCAACATGGAAGCGACTCTGTCAATTATGCGTCGATTCACTTGAAGCTGATTCTGCAGCTGAAGACGCCGGCAGCTACTGACACGAGTCGGGCATATCGATTTAAGCGCAGAGTTTGTTCTCACAGAGTCTTACAATGAATGAAATAACTAATTTATCGAATATGCATCAAATATGAATGTTCTTCATTAATCAAATGTGTCGAATATATTTATTCAGTTATTGAATAGACAATAGTTCAATTGTTACTTCACAAGACGAGTATTTATATTCATATATCGAATACTTAGTCATACATTAATGTATTTGCAACCATTCATAAAATGAAGTCGCTAGATTATTGTTTCTATTGCGTATAGCTACAAATCGAATTTCGAATATTCATATTAATACATATATCGAATATTAATATACATGCTATCGAATATTTATATATTTTCAATTCAAGCATATATGTTCATTTACATAAAAAGAATATATATTATAATAATACTATCGATTACAATACTATCGATTAGTAATATTCATATATTGATTACCTTTATTCACTTTATCGAATAGTTTTCAATTGTGTGTGCAGAATTCGTTGAATTCGTTGCGTGTTTGTGAAGTTTGTGGCGCGTTTGTTGCGCCGCCGATAACAATGTGACTTTGTTATCGTTGCAGTCATGCCATGACACGATCCCGCTACCCATGCCCCACACCACACTACCCCCTCGGTTTGTGTGTGATATGGAGTGGCAGAGTGGAAACTTGCGACTTGGCAACTTGGCGACTCACTCTTAAGCGTCTCGCAACAACTGCGACTCTTGCTGCATTTTAATTTATTTCGTTGTGCCATTTTACGCAAATTGAGGACAGCAACAACAACAATAGCAACAACAACAACAGCAACAATATCAACATCAACAACAACAACGGACACGCAATGCGGGCGTATTTTTTTCTTCTTTATTTTTTGTAGTTCTTGTTATTTGATAAGAAATTGTCATTTGCCATGATTACGAGAGACTTGAAAGAAGTACGCTGACTGTGACTGCAACTGTGACTTCAATTGTGACTGTAACACTGCTCAACCAAATTGCGAAACATTTAATTATCATCTCTGTACATATAAACTCTGCTTTCTTTATGCTTTTTATTTAAATTACTTATTATATTTATTTGCATTTTTTTAATAATATCTTTAATTCTTCTTTTTGCAGGTAAGAAACTTAACCGCTCTTAAAATCACACTGTGCAACACAACTGATGGCAACTTGGGTAACAATTGCAGCTTAATAAGAAAACTATTTTAAATTATAGTGATTTTTATTATTACTCTATAATCATTTTAAATATCGATAACTTATCGGTATATTTAGGAGCTATTATGATTATCTCATCACTTTTTCGTTGAAGCAGCTAAGTTCTGTCTAGTTTATTGTTCTATTCAAAATCCAACGAAATTGCTTTGAATACAAAACACGAAATATCGATAACGTGTCGATATGAGCAGCAGCTCTTTTGATGTTCTCCTCATTATCTCGCTGCTCAACCTGAAATCTCTTTGCTTTTTCCTCTAAATCCAATTATTTGTTTTAAATTTTAGCTTAATTATAAGAATTATCGATAAGATATCGAAGTAACCAGTCACTCCCATGTTCTTCAGCTTAGTTTTTCTTGCCTTTCCCTCTAAATTAAATTGAATTGCTTTAAATATGCATTAAAAATTATAAACAAAAATATCGATAACACACCGATATAAGCAGCTACTCTTTTGATCTTCTCGTCATTATCTCACTGAATTATTATATGCCCTCTAAATCCAATTTATTGCATTAAAAGTTATATCATATATCGATAACATTTCGATATCTGCAACAGCTCTTAGGAATGATTGCTCAGCTTCCGCTTAAAAATCGCATTCTTTATTGATTTGTGAATATCTAGCTGACAACGAGGGTTCGCTAAACTTCAAACACAGACACGCCTCTACAACAAGTCGTAGCTCCCCAACCCGTTACAGCACTGCCGCACTACCCCTATGGAGCCTCCCCCTATTTGAGTCATTTGAATTGTGCTAATTGAATTTGGTTTGTGTGTGTTTTTGCCAATTTGCCTGTCATCTGTGATCACGTTTTAGTTGTCTTTGAGACACGCCCACCTTTTTTTTAGCGAGGGGAGATTTTAGGGGGATTACCCGATTGCCCATAACTCTGCCCCTCGTGCTCCTTGCCCCTCCACGTTAAGCCGTTTGTTGCGCAAAACCACGTTTAACACATTTTGGCCAACAATTTGAACGCTTGCTAATTTGGCACCTTTTGTTGCCTTGTTTTTGTGGGTCAACAGCAATTGAAAACTTTACCAATTGCAGTTAACCAATTAGCGAGCCACAGCACCACCTTCATGCGCTTCCCTCCCTCTCTCGCCAGCTCAATCAAAAGGAAAAAAGGGGAATAGGGTTTGTTGTTGTTGTTGCGAATCGCTTTTCACTTACACTGACCGCAAATATTTCTACCAACGGCCAATAATTGTTTTTGTGGTGGTTGTTGTTTAAAAAAACCTTTAAAGGTACAGCGAGAGATAAAGGTAGAGAGAGAGAGAGAGAGAGAGAGAGAGCGAGCGAGCAAAATAAAGAGACAGCGAACGTTGGCAATTGAGTTTCGAGCCGTCTCGTCTTGGTCTTTGTCAGTTCTTGGCCTAAATATTTTGGGCCATTCGCTGGCCGTTGCCCATCATTGCTATATCCCCCCATCCTCCTCCTCTCCCCCTCCCCCTTGACTAATGTGTGGCCGGTCGCGCTCTTTATTATAAAATAATTGACAACTTGTGCGCTTTTATGGCCCGACAACAATGAGAGCAACAAAAAGTCGTCAAGTAAAAGCGAAAAAACAACAACAGCAAAAAATGAAATAACATGAGAGACCACAACAGAAATGAAAAGCGCGAAAAGCACAAGGAGTACGATGCTAAAGGGGGGTGATGGGAGAGTGGGGGACACCAGAAGGAAGGCAGCTAAATAAAAGTTGGTACCAACTGCATGTAGAAGTCGCATTGGCTCGAAAAAGAAAGTATGTAGCTTTTAAAAGAGTCGCGTAGAAACTTTCTGTTTGTCCAAAAGCAACAAAGATCAGAAGACTGTAGACTGTAGTCTGTAGACTGTAAATTGTAGATTGTAGACTGCAACCAGACGACGAATGCAAAAGATTTGAGCAGCAATAACAACAAAATGCCGACGAGCAGAGCATCTAAATATTGAAAGCAATTGTTGTTCTACTTGAGAGTGTCGTTGGTGCTGCCAACTTGTTTGAAAATGTGTCAACGAGAAGAAGATGAGTTGCACAACAAAGCTTAAACGACATCTTTGTCTGTATGCGCTAATTACGTTTAACGAGTGGATAGTTCTTTGGGGCTGTCAAATCGTTCATAAATATATGTTGTGTATCTTAAAGCACTATTTTCAATAAGACTTGCACAGAGTTTAACGTTTTCTGCAGGTGGTACTGGCGATTAACGAGTGGACAACACTTTGAGGCTGCCAACTTGCTTGAAAATCTATCAGAAGTGTCAATTGCAACAGCAATAGAACATATCACACCAAATAATTAAACAAAGCTTTGAGATCTATGAATGACTCTACGTATTGACAGCGCTGCGGGGCTGCCAACTTACTCGATTATAACTAGGTTCAAAATACATTAATAAATTATCTTAATGGCAATTTGCGACTGCTTTTATTGCGATTAACGAGTGGATAGTACTTTGGAGCTGCCAACTTGCTTGTAAATATGCTAACAACAGCAACAAAGCAACATAAAAACTATTTACAATTTGGTTTTTGGCAACTATTTTCACTACACATAAAACTACAACTTCAGACAAACTGATAACATGTTGGAGCTGCCAACTGTTTTCAAAATTGAGCCAAAAGCAATAAAATAACTGCATAGATAGCATTTACTATATGGTTTTGGCAAAGCATTGCAATTGAGAGCGATAACAGAACACAATAACACAGTGGAGCTGCCAACTTGTGCGAATGTTTGCAATTGTGCAAATACATGCTCTGTAGACAACAGGTTCAATCAACACACGAAAAATTGCATGAAAACAATTTACAACAAGGTTTTTTTTTTGGCGGCGCATTTGTTGCTATTATCTAATGGGCGGATAGGCGTGACCGAACCGCCGGACGGACGGACGGACGTCGACTCGGGGGCGCACTACATACGTTGTCGACGGTGCTCGTAAGTGGCTTTTGAGTCCAAAGCCAAAACGCACAATGACTACGATGGCAAAACTGAAAAAAAAAACTGCAAAATAATGTGAAAACCAAATGATTTACAACGGCAACTGTTTTGTAAGGGTGTGCTCGACTTGGAGATACCCGTTACCAAGGGAAGAAACTGCATATCCTTATAATTACCAAGCTAAGAAGGATAATTATTAAATGCACAAATAGTTGTTTGCACTTTGTTGATGACACTTTTACAGGGTATGACTATAGGGTATATATGTTGAAGTACATATTCGCATTTCATGGTTCAATGCCAAGCTACGGCCAAACCCAAAAGGAAACATTTCAAGTTACAGCTACAGATTTGTTGCTCGGTTGTTTAGTTGTTAGGTTGTTGTTGTAGTTATTTGAGTTGTTTAGTTGTTGGTTGTTTGCTTGCTTGGCTGGTTGATTGTCTTAGTAGGTCTTTTGGTAGGTGGTTCGTTGCTGACGATTAGCTGACAAACGGTTGGGCAACCTGTCGAGGCGCTGACCGAACACAGCTGGGTGGGAAATTGAAGAGGGTGGTGGGGAGGGAAGTGTGCAGCTACAAACTGTTGTCGCTAAGTTGCGGTAATTATTATGTCAGTGTTTGGACAAAAGCGTCTGAGACGCCGACTGACAGAACTGAGACGACAAGAGACAGCGATCGACAACGACGCCTGCGGCATTTGCAATTAGCTTTGATTTGCATACGGAACGTGAGCGGAGAAGGTGTCCACACCACAGAGGAAGAACGGGGTGGAGGGGCGGTTGGACGGCAATAAACAACAAAAGTGAATTTAATGCATTTACATAAACATTGACACATTGAGGAAGACTTCTTCATGGACTTGCAATGCAAAATCGAGTTGGCAGCACCAATTATTCAAGTCAACTCAAGTCACATTCCATCGACAATCCATTCTTATAATCCATACAATTTTCAGAGTCATTGCGGCATCTTTTATTGGATGCCGTAATCCTGCAGTCGACTCAGAAATGCAAGCGGTAGAGGAGGCGGTTAAAAACGCGCAGAAAACGCGTTGGCGTCGCCCGTTGTCGATGGCGCCACTTGGACAGCGAGTTAAACACACACAACTATAATTTGTTAACTAAATTGCCGCATGCACAATTTATTTACGATGCAAAATAATTAATCTGACGTCTGGCCAAGTAATGGGGGGGGGACACAATCAGCAGTGGATCGTGGCCAGGCGGGGCGGGCGGGTTGGCTGGGAAAGGCATTCGGTGCGGCACCTGAAGGACAAACCAAGCTGTGGTTTTTTATTTAACACAGTTATTGTATTTCAACGAATACGTTTACATACACAACACACACACAGCAGACAAGCAACAACGTTGAGTATCCGTGTTGGCCAACTTCAATTAGAATGGCAAGAACCTTACCAAGTTTGATCTCAATAAATCACAATTATGTTATCGAATTATCTATAGAAATGCTTGATAATTTGGATAATTTGCATGGAATGCGATAAATCAAAGATGCAAAACTATTAATCGATAATCTCGTTAGGTTCTATCGATTGCTGAGCAAATAATATGTGGGAATATTTCAACAATCGCAAGATCTTTAAATCTTAATTTGAAGATGTTACTGAACAATAGATTCTATCGATAACTTTTCTAATCTATCGGTAGTAAATTTAAATTACTTCTCGTTAATTAATAGCTCAAGTGACTAGAGATTTCAAAAGTATTTCGATTTATTGGATTGCCATAATATAAAAATCTAATGATTTGTGCTTTCAAAGTACATTGTCCATCTTCTTTAAAGCTTTAATTCAAAACTTTGAAATATTAAAATGTCTTTAAAGCTTTCGGCAAACTTTTTTCTTCTGAATATGAACTTGAAGTTTTAGTGATAGCTCATTTCTTAAAGTAATCATACATTTAAAGATATTTTTGTGTTTTTCAACGAAAGCACATCTGCGGCTTCATTTAAAGCTTTGCTTGAAAGCACATTAAAAGCTTCTTCTTTTTTATTCCTTTTATTTAAAACATCGACAAAATGTTGCTCAACTTTATGAAGCTGTTCTTAAAGCAAAGTTGCCAACTTTTGCTTGACCCTCCTCCCTCGCTCTCCTACCCACACACCTCGCTTTTCTCGCTCTCTCTTGCTCTTACACACAAACCACATACGCACTTCAAGGCCGTTGCAAGCTGCCACAAAATAATGATGAATGAATGAAAGGCAGAGACAAATGACAAAGGAAAACGAAGCACATGATAAAGCTGTTGATGAAGATGGAGATGAAAACTAAGTAAAGCAATTTTCCCTCATAAATTATGCAACAAACACATTTCCTACTTGCAACGCGAGCTATTTATATTGTTGTTGTTGTCAGTAGGGCCCTGCAACAGCCGGCAAAGCCACAAGCGGATGGATGCCACAGCAACAACAACAATAACGGCAAAGACAACACGTTGTTGCCCATCTTGTGGTTGTTGCTGATGATGATGAAAAAAATGCGGACACTGCTGCGAAAGTCGCGTCGAAGTCGCCGCGCAACCGCAAATAAAATTGCAAGCAAAAGCGTTGCTGTTGTTGTTGCTGTTGTTGTTGGTGCTGCTGCTGTTGGCCAACTCCATTTTGGGCCACAACATTCCATTGTCTATTTTGTATTGCGCTTTGTCTTCGCCTGAATTGCCGCCAGTCTTCCCTTAGTGAAGCACTCAAGCAACCTACTCCCACAATCCCCTACTCCTCCCCCTTCCTGTGGGGTCTGCCCTCCCCTCCCCGTTTCTGTTGACTGGCACCCTTGCCCTACCCCGCAGCCCAGCAGCAGCTCATTGAGCTAATATGTAACAATGTTGGCAAGAGACTTTTCTTTTTTGGCCAACATCGTTGGCGCTGTGTGAAATGCAATGCAAATGTTGCAAGCGGCAAACAAGCGGCGAGACGACACCCCATGAAAGCAACCGCAAGGGTTTTCACTATGCAGCAACCTCCTTTCCTATGTTGCTGCCTGCCACACTAGCTGACCGCTGCTTGCAACCAGCTGCTGTTGTTGCAACATGTTTAACTTTCGCCACATTTTAGCACTTGAAACAATCAAGAAGTTTATGCGATAAGTTAACAAGAAGCAGGCACATCATTAGAGAGGGGATAAGTGTGTAAAACACACACACACACAGAGAGAGAAAGGGAGAGAGAGAAAGAGAGAGCGAGAGCGAGAGACACCCACACAACAAACAACAAATAAAATTCGTTAAAATAATAAACGAAAATTTTGAATTTTAATTACGTAAAACCAATAACAATATTGTTGTTATTGCTGTGTTGATAATATCAACAAAGCTATAGTAGAGGAAGACGGAATGACAGACATAAAGAGCGAGAGAGATAGAGAGAGAAGACGGCGGCTCAGGAAGAAATTCAAATTGAATTTTAATTGAAAAAATGGCGACGACAATCGAAGAAGCGTGGCAAAAAATACAATAAAAAAATAGGGGGAGTAGGAAGAAGTGTAGGGGGCAGAAGAAGAGGAAGAAGAAGAAAAAGATGAGGAAGCAGACAACAACAACAAATGTGAACTAAGAAAGAAAACCGAGCCAAGAATAAATAAACATTAATTTGTGTTGCTTGAAAACAAATTTTTACTAGAAAATGTGCAAGTGTGCGTGCGGGTGTGTGTGTGTGTGTGTGCATGTGTGTGTGTGTGTGTGTGTGCGTCGCTCAAATTGTGCATATGAATGGAAGATCGTGCGCATGAATGAACATGGAACATGGAATACGAGACATTGCCGTTGCAAGCAGAGGGAAGAGGGGTTAGAGAGAGAGGGAGTGAGAGTCAGAGAGAGAGAGAGAAAAGAATAAGAGAGTAAAGTGTGGGGAAGCAAGGGGAACAAGAGGCGCATCGGGAGACAGTAGAAGGCAACAAACTGTTGTTAATTTGTAGCAATGCGTGTGTGTGTGCCTGTGTGTTTGTGTGTGTGTGAATCAATGAATGAATTACAAACACTCACAAACAGTTGCAATTGCATGAATGAATGAGCTTCAATATATATACAAACGAAAAAGAACACAAATAATATACAAATACATTTCATTCAAATGAAATGATCAATGAGTTGATTGATTGAATGAATGAATAACCTGAACCTGAGATAAGCAACAGTTGACGATCACCAGTGAGTGTGTAAACCAATCCCAACATTCTGAAATGAATGAAATGCTGTGAATAATTCATAGCAATAGTTTGATAGAATCACAAGTTTTATATTTCAAATATTCCAATTCAACAATGATTCGTCTTCAGTTTTCAGTGTGAATATAATGAATATAAAAACAATTTGATGAACGTTCTTATGAACTTCTTATTCATTATCAAAGCAATCACAATTTGAGATGGAAATCTTTTATTTATATAGAAAATTGAAAGTTCAATTTGCAAAACAATTTACTATTAAAAGGAAAAGTCATTCCAGACTATCGATGTTATCGATATTTGCTCAGTTTGAAGAATATTTGCACTTGTTGTAGTCAACAAATTAAGAAATTGTTAACTTTGTGTTTAAGGCTTAAGTGTTGTTTTCGCCTAGCCGAATTATGTTTAGAAATCGATACAAGTGTTATCGATAACATACTGATTGCTGTTTATGAAAGAAGTCGCATCTTAGCCTTTTCGTTCAACTCAATGGTTAACTGTACAGCACGGTGCGAATGGTGCAGTACAGTTGTCTGTCGCTATGAATGGACACTGGGAGACCATTGAGTAAACCACTTGGACAACTCATGCAGGCCTACGCGATCGGTTGACCCATTTGCGGGGCAGCGATCGTGTCTGTGGCACGTAGTTGTTGTTGTTGTCCAGAACGGAAATAGCAACGCGTGCTGCACACACACACACACACGCACGCACACGCACATACACCAACACACAACACAACAGAACAGAACAGAAGAGAACAGATTCTGAATGCAGGCACATGTTGAAAATCTTTACGCATGATTTTGCCTCATTTGTTGCTATTGTTGCCGTTGTTGTTGTTGTTGCAACAACGCGGCGTCACGCCAAGTGACCCTCCCACACCCCCTGACGAGAGACCATCCGCTGTCTCCACCTCCTCCTCTTGCGCCTCATGCTACTTCTTCGACTGCATTGATTGGTTTCATTGCGTTGCACGCACGAACTGCATGGGCAACTGTAAGTGGGATTGGGGGCGGCACGGCGTGGCATGGAGCGGAACATGATGCTACGTGACGCGCATTAATGCAACAGCCAGTCCCCCTGTCTCATGTGCGCGTGTGGCACATTCAAGAGCTCAGTGCGCCCTTGTGTTGTTGGTGCGTAATGAGTCCAATGCCAGGCGGGCGGCAACTATAAGTTGCAGCTCTTTGTTGTTGCAACTTATGGCTGCATTCAATTAGCGAAACCAACCAAGCAGCCAAGCAACCAACCAACCACCCACCTACACATTCAGAGCTGGACAATCCAATCCAATCCAGACAAGACGAGACGATACGATACGATACGAAACCCGTCCACAACGTGGCCACATCAGCTCCAAGTCCAAGTCGAGGTTGCAGTACCGGGAGTAAAAGCAAAGAAATAATAATAATAATAATAAAAACAGGCGACAGTTAATCGAAAATAAAACTTCACTTCACTTTTACTTCAGTCAACCGGCAACAACGAGATGCCACAAAACGCGGCAGCCCGTACCGAAGCGTGCAACACTTTGCTGCAAGTCATTCACTGCCAATATTTGTAAAGTAAAAGCTGCCTGGTCAGCACATGTTTGACCCATTTTAAAGCGCTGTGCTTTAACTCCTGCCTAACTGACATCATCATCATCGTAATCATCATCATCACCAACATCCTCAACTTCATCATCATCGTCCTCATCATCATCAGCTTCATTAGCTGGCCATGATCTTGGTCAGAGCTCTGCCGTCAACTTCCTTGCCATTCATCAGCCCGAAATAAATTGATATAAAACGAGGGAAAAAAACACATAAAAATAAATAAATAATTAATTAACAATTAATTTTGTTCGCACGGGGCGTGGCACTGGCAGGGCGGGGCAGTTCATTGTATTGATAGTAAAAACAAAATTCCAGCGTGAGTTCTACGACCGGCAAATGAGAAGGTTGTCGCTTGTCGGCTCAGCTTACTCAGAGTTACTTTTAACGAGTTTAACATTCATCGATAACAATGTCCTATACTATCGATAACTAAACATGCATACACTAATGTATACAACTTAAACGTTATTTGCATACTTTAAGCAAGTAAATGTGCAAATTTGTAATCGACCAAGTTATCGATAACAACAACATGTCACCAGTTATTGAGTTGTAGCTGTGCTAGTTGTACCACAGACTATTCTAAGAGAACAGGGCTTGAAGCAAACTACAGCTGATTGATATATGCAACTGCAGATTTATCGATAATATATCGATTTGTTATTAGTCAAGCTGTAACAGTTGAAATGTCGCGGAGCATTGACTTTTTATCGAAAACGATAGACATGTTTTAGTTATCGATCATCAAATCGATCGATACTTCAAATTATATCGATTAATGATTGTTAACTACATTAACGAAGACGTTATCAACCTTATGTTTTGGTTTTACAGATTTGTATATACTGAAACTGAATCGATATATTATCGATAACTGTACGAATGACGCAATCGAAACAATAGAAATGCGTATTAATTTGCACTTATCGCTAATTAACGCTTTCGATGGTCTTATCGTTCAATGAGTGATTCAGTTAATGGCCAAGTTGTGCCACTGCCACTGCAACGGAGTGTTGCATGCAACGCACGAAGCAACGCCGTGTGCAAATGGTGGCAAGTAGAAAGGCGAACAAACGCTGACGGACAGCGTCAGTCTTAACTCTTTCTTTCACTTGGCCAAGACAGAAGGCAGCCAGTCAGTCAGTCGGTGAGTCGGTGAGTCGAACCGGAGATGGAGTTAGAGATGGAGATCTGGCTAGACAGGCTTCCAGTTGGACTTTGAGGTTGCGTGCCAGCAGTTTTTTTTCCATTTTATAAATATTATTATTATTATTAATATTATTGCAACGAGTTGTGGTTTTTTCTTTTGTTTTGTGTTTATATTTTTGCATTTATTTTCTAATATGCACACAATTTATTTGTGTGTCGCTGCGTTTCGTTTCGTTTCGTTTCGTGTCTCTTTTTGCTTTGCAGCTTTTCATTAATTTCTAATGCATTAACTGAGTTTATTATGACGGCCAGTAGTGCCAAGTGCAGCAAGCGAGACAAGGCAAGCGCAACATAGACAGAAAGAGAGAGGGAGATGGAGAGAGAGACAGGCAATTGATTATCATTATCATCATTACAATCATCATCATTTCACCTGGCAAATAGTTAGGCATTTGATGCATGTTCACAGATAAACGATTAATTGCACTTTTGGCTCTCATTGTCGGCACCAATTGATGATCACCGTCCAGTTTCACTACTCTGCTCTGGAGGAGACTGAACTGGACTGATCTCTTCCAGGAAGGCATTCCTGCTTCTTTTGAAATGCAGCGTCAACAATTCAATCGTCGCATCGCATCGCGTCGCTTTTGCTTTTGCTTTGCCTTGGTTTGCTTTGCTTTTCTTTCACAATCTCTCGCCTCAGCTATTTTCAAAGCCACCCAGAGTTGGCCTCCAACTACTCCAACTACAGCTGCATCGGGTTCTGGCTAAAGAGACGCGCTAATGGCTCAACTAACCGACAGTCGAGACGGCGATCGAGATGGTCGAGACGTCGAGACGATCGAGACGTGAGAACCTTTTTGCGGGGCCAATGGCCAAGCAATTAACAACAACGACAACAAAGTAAAAGCTGTCAGCTCAACGGGGTCTACTGGCAATTGAGCATGCGGCTGGGGGAGGAGCTGCGGGGGGGTTTATAACTTTTGCGTCTGCTTCTGCATTTTCGCCTCCTACTTCTCTCTCGCAGTCTTCTATAAATCTCTCTACTCTATAAATCGCGCGGTGTATTTCATTATGCGATAAAGCTTTAGCTCTCTCTCTCTCTCTCTCTCTCTCTCTCTCTGTTTCCCTGTCTTTCTCTCTCGCTCTCGCGCTGCATTCTCTGAGACTTTTAAAGCCTTTAACAACGAAAAATTGTTTCCATGAATTTCCCACATTTTCCGCGACGCCGCAACAACAACGACAACAACAACAAACTCGTTTCCATCAAACACACACAAAAAAAACTTTCAATGGCCGTCACCCCCCCTCTGCCCCCAACTCTTGCGCCCTCCGCCGCAACCCTCCACTCTGCCCGCCCCCTCTCACCGCCCCCGTTTTCAACGTGCAATGCATTCGCTCGCATTCATGTGTGAAAAGCATTTCATTTCCACTTTTCCATTTTATTTGTATTTTTTGCTGCTTATTTTCTTGCTTCTTCCCAGGCTTCAACGAAAAAAATTAGCATAATTGCAACAATGGAGAGCAGAGTTGCCACCGCCATGGAAAAGTTCCCTCCCGCTGTGAGTTTGTCGCGTTGCACTCTTGACCTCTGCCCCCAAAACAAAATCAACAGAAGTAAAAAATCAAGTAAATGCATTGCAATCAAGAGTGATCGACTAGGAGTTACCCTCGCAAATACCACATACATATTTCTTGTGTTTCTAATGAAATTTTAGAATTATTTTAGCTTATGAAGCTGCTTAATCAAGTCTAGATAATAAGTAAAAAGGCTCTAGCCGAGTAAGCACGACTCAAAAGTACCCAGCTTTCCCACATTTAGAATACAAGCTTATGCTCGGTACTCAATTTCAATTGATCATACCTCTGATAGCTTCTCTATAATACAACTGTCCTCAAAATTCAATCATAAAAGTATATAAGACATTTTCAAATGCACAATCTGTTGAATTGGTTGAAACAATCAAGTTGTTTATACCAAATAACTATTTTTCCGATGTTATCGATCGTTCCTGTATTAGCTATATGATATAGTAACCCAGTCCGACTGTTCTCAACTCATATACTACCTTTAGCAAAGAGAAGGAACTGTAATAAGTTTCATTAAAATAGCTTTAAAACTGAGTTTCGCATTTGCAGAAAAAACAGAAGGAAATACACACATAAGTCTATCAACTCAGTTCGTAGTCCTGTTCAAGAAGATATATACTTGTATCACGGCTCCTTTAAACATTACTGAATAACATTCTAATACCCTCTACAGGGGTATAGCAAAACTAAAATACCCTCTGCAAAGGTATACAAATCTCGTGTTTAATGCACTTTGATGACGGTTTTTATAGCGTGTGTTAAGTTTTTATATGTATATGTATGTTTGTGTGTATTTTGGTTGCTTCATTTAAACTGATTCATTTGGTTTTTCTCTGTTTTATTTCTCTTGGGTTTTTTCTCTGTTTTGGCCAACAACAATAAGCCAAAGTGAAAGAAGAAGCGATGAAAATGCGCTTGAAATGAACTTTAAAATATTATTTAGTTGGACACTTGACTGCAATTTGTTGCATTTGATCTTATTGTTGTTGTTGTCGTTGTTGGGGGAGCCTTTCCCTTTGTTGTTGCTGCCATTATTGTTTTTGTTGTTGTTGTTGTTATTAATACTTTGACTTTGGCCTTTTGTGGTTAACATAATCCAAACAAAACGCTTGGCACCCACAAAAAAACGCAGTTGATTGACAGAATTGGGACGCGTACACACACACGCACACTCACACACACACACACACATCGGCAACATTTGAAATCTGCATGCGTGAAACTTAACGAAGCGTTAAAGTTCAAAGCGTTGAATTACACGACGAAACACTGTGTTGGCAAAGGGGACGGGCGGCAGGGCAGGGGCGGGGGATTGTAACGGTGACGCCTTGGTTTTGACTTTGGGCTCAATTCGGCAGCATCAGCAACAGTGGCAACCCACACGCAACATGCAAAAAAAGTAACACACACACGCACACACACAACAGCAGCACAACAACTGCAACAACAGTAACAACAACAACAACAACAACGGCCTTGGACGACCCTTTCAAGTTGCCAAGCGAACGCTTTGATTACATCATAGGTCAAAACAAGAAACCAAATTGACGCTGTCGACTTCTTGGAAGCAGCTCACAGTCCAGCAGCAGCAGCAGCATCAGCAGCTGCTGCCACAGCGTTGCCACTGTGCTCAACGCTGCTGCTGTCGCCGTCGCTGCCTCCGTCGCTGCTCAACTGAGATGAACAGTTAGCACAGCGCTTTGGCCATGACTCATGCAATGGGAACGCTTCTGCTGTAGAGTTGCGCGCTGTGCAGCATCACTTTCTTGCATCCCCCAACCCCTGCACTCTCTCACTCTCTTTTCCCTTACTCCCCCCGTCTCTTTCGCTGTTGCTCTCCCTCTCTTTGAGTTTTAACTGAAGATTTGGCTGCTGGGCATTTGGACTGCGTCACCTGCGTTGATGACTCAGCGCACAGCAATGATCTGACATAGTTGTTGTTGTCGCTGCTGTTTATGTTGTTGTTGTTGTCGCTGTTGCTGTGACTCTCTGACTTGGCATGGAATTTATGCGACGCCCCTTTTCCTTTGCATTTGCATTTTGCATTTGCTCTTTCAGTGAACTAGCTCAAAGCGTCGCCTTGCTGAGTCAGTTGCTCACGTTGCTGCAGTTCATCTGAACTAACACCACGTTCGCATTACTTTACTGCTCTTTTGCGATTATGGCAACTTGTCCATCATTTTGTTAGAGTTCTTACTTAATTTAATAATAGTTTTTTAAATAAATTAATTAATTAATTCCCTTAACATTTACAATAACATTTTAGCATCTTTAAAGTATTTTAACTTTAGGGAATACCACATGTGCTTATCGAATCTTTTGCCAATTTCGGCAACACATTGTTCATATTTAATTAAGAAACTATCTGTTATTTGAGACACATCCTTGTTCAATTCAAGTACAGTTAGCTTAACTGTAGAACACTTTTTAATTGTTTTCGATCATTTGAAATAATTTCATCTATTCCTAATTTATATTTTTCTAGCTCCTATTCGTTCTTAGATATACCTAATGGTAATAACTTTAAGGTGCTTATTTATTTGCTTTATAGGGTGCCACAAAACGTACAGGGTACATCACAGTTGAGCATACTTTTGCCACACCATACGCATTTGATGAACTTTTAAAGTTTTATTCTATTGCATTCGCTGCTGTTATATTGCAAATGTTTGCAGAGTTGCCACCTGGCATCTGCTGCACAATTGGCAACGCCAAACAAGGAAGTAATGTAATAAGAGAAAATCGTTGCAATAAGCTTAGTTAAATGCAATTGAAGTCGAATGCTATTAACTTGATGTCAGATATGGTTAATCAATCTAGATGATTGCCACTTCTACTGCTGCCTCCACTTTCTTTAAACTTCTCCAACTGAAGAGCTATGAGAACTTCAAACTACTTAGTTCTAATCCTAGGAACCAAACTTAAGCTCTCTCATTAATTTTGTTCGCGATAACAACGAGAGTATCTTGAAAGTATTTCTGTGTTCAATCAAGCAAGGATTTTGTGCGCTGTTCGCTAATCTGCTTAGTGGCGGCGGCAACACAGTAGCACAGGGCGACTACGTTAATGGTGGCATGCAACAACCGTTAGCCTCTGTACATACATACCTCATATCGTATGGCAAGAGTCGCATTAGTTGAATTGCCGATTTTGTCGGTTTATGTAACGCTTAATCGGCTTATAAATGATACTTGAAGTCAACATGGATGGACGACGACGATGCTCTTGGTTTGACCTTCACTTGCAGACAGTTGATACGAGGTTTTGATACACATACGCCGCATAAGCCAGCTGTGCAACAGTGTGGCAACAACGGCAACAACAACAACAGCAAAAGCAGCAGCAGCAGCAACATCTCTTGCGGATTTCCGAAGAAACTCAACAATGCTGACAACGTCGAAGACTGCATTTCGCTCTGCATGCAAAGCAGCAGCAATAACAACAACAACAACAACAACTGTTTCCCCTACCTCTAGGCATATCCGCATTATGAACATGCAACAACAACAACAACAGCAGCAACAATCATAACACAAAAAGGCAGCAGCAACAATTATAATAATAATAACAACAATAATCATAAAACATACACAGACACATAAAGTTGATGAAACTTTGTTGTTGCTGTTGTTATTGTTGTTGTTGTTGTTATTATCGCTGTTGTTGTTTGTTGTTGTTGTTGCTGCTTGGTTACTTGAGACCTTGATTATGTGCTGATGACACGTACAACATGTTGAGTCTCTTCAAGTCTGTCCTCTGATTTTTATGAGCGGAAGGGTGGCAGCTACTACAGTCATGCCTGCCTACATGTGAGCCAGCAACTCTTTCGAACTGAAATCACTTGGTTAACTCAGTAGCTTAAATCTATAAAAAGTATTTGTAGAATTAGCAAGGAAATTTCATTTTCAATTTTCAGTTTACAATTTCTAAACAATTCGCATTTGTGCGAGTTTCACTTTGTCAGTGTCTACTGTAGCAACTTTTACACTCTTTTCTTTTTGCTACAAATTTTATACACATATTTTGGCATTTTTACACATTTTTGTTCATTATTAAGATATGTACATTTGTTGTCTGCACAATTATCAACAAATGTACATTTTTAAGAATTCCAAAAAAATGTGTAAAAACTGTGAAAAATGTACATCGAACAGAAACCGTAATTACAGCTATTGTGTGATCTGTTAGTTTCCAAGTTGTCGCATGTGGCATGTCTATCAATTGATCAGAGACTGAAACAGAGAGAGAGACAGAGAGGGGGGGGGGGAGAGAGAGACAAAGAGAGGTAGAGCAAGCTCCTAACGCCAGCTCATTCAGTTTAATGGAAGGTCGACATAAAGAACATTGGCAACAAAAATAACAAAAGCAAATCTCAGACGTGGCAGCAACAACAATGGCAACAACGACAGCAGCTGCCAATGACCAATAAATTCGTTTTGCGACTGCGGCAACTTATGGACATGTAGCATGTGGCAAGCGGCGTGGCAAAGACAACAGTCGCCATAAAGCTTGCGGAATGCGTCTTATCAATAGACAGACAATCTCAGCCAGCAACGACAACAACAACAACTACTGAGTGGCAACTCAAGGATAACAGCAGCTGAAATTGAAGTTGTGCCAGCTGCCGCAGCAGTTGTTGTTGTTGTTGTTGTAGTAGTTGTTATTGTTGTTGCCTGCCAATTGCCAGCTAATTTATCATAATTAAAACAGCACTGCGAATGCAGCTAAAGTAATCACTCGAGGGAGGAGTTAAAGGAAAAGGTGCGAAGAGGCGGGAAATAAGCACTCTGGAGAGGAAGGAAGGAAGGAAGGAACGAATGAATAACACAGAGAGCCAGT
The DNA here is from genome assembly GCA_035042075.1 of Drosophila macrospina. Taxonomy (NCBI): domain Eukaryota; kingdom Metazoa; phylum Arthropoda; class Insecta; order Diptera; family Drosophilidae; genus Drosophila; species Drosophila macrospina. Next base: position 1,633,030 of record JAWNLW010000500.1, on the reverse strand, counting down.
GAGTGGAAGAGAGAAAGCAATAAGTGAGTGAGTGGGGGAGACAGGAAGACAGGGTGGCGGGGTGGCGAGGAGTGCTAAACTAACTAACGAGCCTGACACAATTTCAAGTGAGTGTCGGTGTCGCCTTTGAATGGGCTTTCTGTACGCTATGTGTGTGTGTGTGTGTGTGAGTGCAAGTGTGTATAAATGTCTCTATCTGTATGTGTGTGTATGTGAATGGGACTACGCTTAAGGATGTAACAGGATAACCTGCTGTGAGCAACGTGCAGTGCATACAGTGAAGCAGAAAAGTATGCGCTTACGGCCAAGCAAACTGACGAATATTTCATAATAATAATACAAATAAAAAAATAAACTTAAACTGTAAACATTTTAAACATTTTATCATAAAACAAATTGAGTTTTCAATTGAATAGATAAAAGAAAAAATAATATTCTTAATAAAGAACTAAGAAAGTGTTTAAAACTTTGGAATAGAATTAAAAGTAGAAATATAATTTAGAATATATAAATTTATGAACAAATATATGCAAAAGAAAAGCAAGTAAGAGTGAAAGGAATTTTGAGATTTTCAGTTTTAATCTTATACAGTAGAACTTCTGTATAGCAAACGTCTATACGCATAAATAATCTTTATTCTTTCAATTATATGAAATAATATGAAATGATTTTCTGTTTTTCTTTTTATTTTCCTAATTGAGATTTTAGAATATTTTAAAAGGTGCTAAAAAAATGCTAAAACTGTTTTGCATTGGATTAAATATATAAATATAAATACATAAACATATTTTTTTAATAATAAAATAAACAGTTAAATAAAAATACTAATAAAATGTACAAAATATAACTTAAAATTATAAAATGTTTACAAATGTATATCTAAGAAAAGAAAACTAGGGGAACTTACGATACTCCATCTATCATTAGGTAGATGAGTTATCGATAGTCCAGTCCAGTGCTGCATTAAACAGTTCTCAAGCAATTTGTGCGCATACTGACACTAAGCACTGTGCTCTGTCGACTGCGCGTGCTTCCTTCCTGTCTATGCATAATGAAAAGGATGTCAAGTGTTTAAAGCCAAGGCAATTTTTTGCACTGGCCAGAATGAGATTCTGGCAAATGGGCCCACATGGCCCACTGTGGATTGTGGCTTGTGGATGGAGTTGGAAGGTGGATGGTGGATGTTGAATGCTGAATGTTGAATGTTGGAATACTGAATGCTGTTGACGTTGAGGCGTCGACAACCCCTTGAAGTGTCTTGACATGAGCTTAATTAAAATCACAGTGAATTGTTGTTGTTGTTGTTGCTGCTGCTGTTGTTGTTGGTGCCTTAAATGGGATTTGCATTTTGCATTTGCAGGCAAACAACAAAATAAATGAAAACAAACACGCAAACAATCCTTGGCTCAAGCGGCGTATGCGTAATTATTTAGCGTATTTTGCGCCGAAATACGAAATGCAAAATTATTAAATTAATTGTATACATTAAGCGAATGTTGTGGCTACTTTTTTCTCGCATTTTATTTTATACTATACGTTTTTTTTTTTTTTGCTTATCTTTTTGTGACCAAATTTGTTCACAATTAAAAACAAAGCGCGCGTATCGCCCACGCGTTTTGAGCGCGTTTTGTGCGCGGTTTTGAGCTGTTTAATTTTTTCAGTTTTTTTTTTTTTTTTATTGGTTTTTTTGTTGCTCTCTGTTGTTTTTGAGCTTACCAAAAAAGGCAGCGAGCGTCAAAAGTTTTTGCGTGTTTGCTAAGACGCATTAACAATTGGCACATTTAACGGAAGTTATTGATGTCAATTTGCAAAATGGGGAAAGCTGACAAAATGACGAGCGTACGAAATGATGAAATGACATTAAATCCAAATCGGAAATTAGAATGGTTTGCGGTTCAACAAACAGCACGAGACAAAGACAGGGAGGCAGATAGAGAGAGAGAGAGAGAGAGAGAGAGTGGGAGGGAAACAGAGAGAGAAAGGGAGATATTTATGTGGAGATGCAACTGTTCAAAGAGAGAAAGAGAGAGAGGTAGAAGAAAACAAGATAGAAGACAGGGAGATAGATAGGGAATAATCTATTCTATTATAATATAATCATAATTCTATTCTAAGTGATTCCAATTAATGTAAAATATGGAGAGAAGAAGTAAAGCAACTAAGGAGAAGGAGTTAAAGAGAGAGATAGAGAGAGATAGACACAGAGAGAGAGAGAGAGAGTGGGAGGGAAACAGAGAGAGAAAGGGAGATTTTTATGTGGAGGTGCAACTGTGCTAAGAGAGAGAGAGAGAGAGAGAAGAAGAAAACAAGATAGAAGACAGGGAGATAGATAGGGAGAAATAATCTGAATTCTATGGAAGGATAAACTTTAACAATTCCGTTCTCTGTCTCTAAGACAGGGAGAGAGGGAGAGAGAGAGATACAGAAAAAACCTATAAGCATATAAAATATTCTGATGACAACATTTCGCTAGTAACTCTAGGAATACAAGAAGAGAAGGCAGATATATAAAGAAAGAAAGGGACTGAGAAAAGGATCAAAAAGCTTTGATCTATTATAAAGATAAACTTAGAAATGCACAGAATCGTGAGGGAAATCGGTTTTTAGAAGTAAACCCTGAATATATTTAAGGGATTAACAAATGTTTTTCTACAATTAAAAATAAAAGCAAATTTATTTAATAAATTTAAAAAAAAAAGAAGACAAAGTGCAATTGCCTCTGTCGTCCGTTGTCCGTCGTTCGTGACGAGTGTTCACTGTAAACATTTAGCAATTCCAATTCGTTCAGCTCGTTCATTTGAGCGATTTGTTTGTTGACATTCTGTGGGTCAAGCGATGCGCTGTGAGTTCAACTAAAAGTGTTGCAGCTAGTTTGTTGCACTGTTGCAAGCAGCGGACGCTGCGTCATCCAATATGCCTGGGGCATTGTTGCACTGCTCTGGGCAATTTAATTGTCACATTAGTGAGGCAGCCGCCAAATGAGCGGCACATGGGAGTGTGCAGCTCACTGAAGGGAAGGGCAAGGGGAAGGGGGTAGGGGATAGGGGATAGAAGGGAAAGGTCTGTCCGTGTCTAGTTAGTCACCTTAAGGGCAACTATTTGCCTGCGAGGCAAAGTCAGACAGCCAGATGATTTCACTCGCAACGCACTCAGCAAAATGCGACGCACAAAACTTGGAGGCGACTCCCGGTGGCAACAGCGGGCAACGGACAACGTGCAACAGCCACTCTATGGTTCAATGCACCCGCTTGCACTAAAAGCAGCAAACACTTTAACCACACTTTGTCGTCATCCGCATCCTTGTCATCAACATCAGCAACAAGAATATCATCATGATGATGATGATGATGATGATGATGATAATGATGATTGTCGTCATCGTCATATCGTCGTCTGTCAAAGGCAAAATGAAAGATTCTTGAGCTGCCGCCAGTTGTTGAAGTGAGTGTTGCAAGCTGCCAGCTCTGTTATTCTTGCTGTTGTTGTTTAGTACATGAAGAGAGTGAGAGAGAGAGGGGGAGGGGAGAGGGGGTGCAGCTACTGAGTGCACTTTAAGCAAACTAACAAATGCATTTTTCACCCACACGGAAGAAACGTATGCAATGTAAGCAACGTAAGGTGAATACACAAACCTTCCACCTGCCACTTGCCACCCCCTGCGTTGTTAGCTTGCAACTGCCGCATTTGGGCAACTAGAGCTGCTGCTTGCTAACCTTTTGGCTACTTGTCAACGAGCAGCCAACGGCAACAAGGGGCAGCAACGAGGGGCAAGCACAACACCCGCCTAGCAATTTGCACCTTGTTAACAAAAACGTTTTTCTCATTTGCAATACAAATTTGCGTAGTGTGACATTGTTGTTACTATTTGTTATTGTTGTTGTTGTTATTGTTGTTGTTATTATTACTATTTGTTGCTGTTCCGGTTGGGTGGGCGCCATCGACATTGTTGGCACTCAATTTGTTTGCACAATGCGTTTGATTTTCCTCGAGAAGATTTCAATATTTGCAACTGCAACTGCAACTCAAAGCAACAACAACAACATCAAGAACAACAACAGAAACTGACCCGCCACAAGAATGCGTAAACAACGGCAAGAAAAACTCAATTTGTATTCAAAACAAAAACAAAAATAAAAAACAAGAAAATCTGAAAATTTAAAATCAAAATTAAAAGACTTTAAAACGAAGAAGAAGAAGGAGCCGAAGAAGAAGAAGAAGTCAAACCACGCAGAAACTTCAAAGGGAAGAGATCGTGGAATGAAATGAAATGCTGTTTATTCAATTGAGAAAGTAAACAAAAACAGGCTGCAGATGAAGAGGAAGACAGCGAAAACACTTGAGGATTTTACAGTTTTGTAGAGAATGAGCACAAGCGAGCGACTATCGAATGTGCTATCGAATGCGATTAAAGTGAATTGTTAATTGTAGATATAGACTACCGTAAAGTTGTAAGGCATTCAAAAATTAATTACCTGTTAAATAGTTATTTAATTCAATTTCAACTGTTGATGAAAAGCATACGATTACAGTCTATCGATATGTTTAATCATAGTAAATAATGCCATAATCGTTGATAAATTATAGTTTAGTTACATTACAAGGGTCTATTAAACAAAGAGTTGTTAATGCAAACTTTATTCTATATACAACACAAACGATAACTGCCTATCGATAGGTGTATTTATCGTTATTACTATTGTAAACTTTATTCAAAATTTCACACTTAAACAGAATAACGCAGCTGCATATGTCTAAATATATAAAAACTCGATTCCATTAATGACTATCGATAACAGTAGTTCTAATACTTGTAATTGAATTACAAATGTTATCACTCGATATGAGTTAAAGCTCATAAGTAGCAACATTTACAAACACAATTTAGCATTTTTGAAAAGAGCAACTAAAATCGATTGTTTGATTCATCTATGTCGATAGCTAAGATAGCTTAATTATCGATAATATGAATTTAATTTGTAGTGTAATTGTAATGGCATAACTGTTAGTTAATTTACATGATGCTACATTGTAATTCCTTTGCCTATCGAAACTATCGATAACATTGTATCAACTAACCCAAACGCCTGCAATTTTTGCCCCAAAGCCTTTCGATGAAGTTCTTTGATCTGCATTAGCAGGAACAATAACAACAACAACAACAACAACAGCATCAACTCGTTGTTGATTTCATTTAGCGCTGTCAAATATCTCCAGCCCCGCCTCCACACCCCCCAACTCCCGTGTTTTGAACGTTGCAGCCAAACAAACAACGCAAATTGTGCAATAATTTAACTTCTTCATACCCCATTCACATTCCCAATCCCATTCCCCAATCTCGAATGTAAATATTGAAGCTGCTTGCGCAAATCTTTTCATTCTGCTCTCTCTCTCCTCTCCTCCTCCTCGCCTCCCTTTTGCCAGCCCCCTGCTCGATGCCGAACCGCACGTGCACACGCTTGACGCGTTTTGCGCGCGTTTTTAAACGCCACCTTATTTGGTTGTACACCGAAATTGTGCGTCAGCAACAGAACCGAGATCAAAGATCGCAGCAACAATGCCTTGTATGTATGTGCCGCAGTCGAAGTCGAAGTCGATGTCGATGTCGTTGTCAAATCTGTATCTGAGTCTAAAACTCAAATGCAAAAACACAAATGGAATCTGGGATGGATCGATGGCTGACTGTCGAAATGGTCAAATGGCCCAAAGCTGACCATTTTAGAAGTCGCACTCGATGCTCGATACTCGTAACGCGATAGTCAAATTCACACTCGAGATCGTTGAACGACGCGACGCATGTACAGTGGACACATGCTATAAATGCCAAATATGCACGCCAACGTGTTGGGCGTTCTTAGTGAGCTACTACTGTACAGCGATTCGATTCGATTTAATGAAGCATTAAAAAAGGGCAATGAGCGTGGGAGTGGCCTGGCCAAAACAACGCGCAAAAAGAAAAAAAAACAACAACGCTAGCGACCAACCATGAACTCGACCAACGGCAGCAACAACAACAAACGGTTAACACTGTATGTGCATGTGTGTATGTGTAGCTACAGTGGAACCCCTGCCCTGCGACAAGGCCTTAGGCTAACCTTTTAAAGTTCACTAACCATGCTGCTGGGCAGGCAAAACGCCCACGCCTCAAACTCAGCCCCATTCCCCTCTGGCCGCCGTCTCCATTCCCTGCCGTTGCCACAGCCTCTGGCAACATCTGCAGTCATGAGCTCAGCTTCAGCTACAGCTTCGTGCCAACTGCCAACTTACGTAACAACAAAACAAAACTTTATGATCGACAACAACAATTGGAAGAAGACCTTGCCCAATTAGTTGTTATTTAGTTAACAAAAGAAAACAACAATAAAAGGTAAACAAAGAACTGAAAATGCAATTGCAAACAAGCAATGTTGACAGCGCTTGTGGCAACATGTTGCCATAGCTTATATGCAAATGTTGCTAACTTTGAATGAATATCAATAGATCATGTTGCTGCTGATAATGATGATGATAATGCTAATGCTAAAGATAATGATAATGATAATAATAATGATAATGCGAATGATGATTATAATGATGATGGTAATGATAATGATAATTTTAATGATAATGATAATCATAATGCTAATAAAGATGATAATGATAATGCTAATGCCAATGATGATTATAATGATAATACTAATTCTATTAATGATGATGATAATGATTATACTAATGCTAATAATGATGATGATAATGATAATAATAATGAAAATAATAATGCTAATAATGCTGATAATGATGATGATAATGATAATGATAATGATAATGATAATGATAATGATAATGATAATGATAATGATAATGATAATGATAATGATAATAAAGATGATAATGATATGCTAATGATGATTATAATGATGATAATGATGATGGTAAAGATAATAATGTTAATGATAATGATAATGATAATAAAAAGGATAGAGACGATGCTGATGTTGCATGATAATGAAAAGGATGAAGATGATGATGATGATGAAGCACATACATCTTCATCGCATGGCAAGTACCAAATATTTCACTTACATCAGTTGCAACAGCAGCTGCCCCGTTGGCCAGTTGCCTTGCCACTTGGTTGCACCTCAAGCGACACATTTGACAATTTGTGGACGTTGCAACAGCAAACATGCTGCCAGCATCTCCACTCTTCCAAGGCGTTGTCCATTTCATTGACTGTCAATGTTGGCCAAAAACTTGGCCAAGCGATTGCTAATGGCAGGGAAGGGGAGGCGATGCAACAATTAAAAACCAGTTCAGCGTGAAGGCGACGACAGCCTTACCGCTTATGTCGTTCATTATTTCATTGCCCCATCCCCAAACTGGGCATATCACATAGTGCCCCTCCGTTTGGCAAGTGAAATGGAAACGGAATGGAATGAAACACGTGGAATTGAAATCTTGCATAAAGAAATATGTAAATTGTCAATTGTTAAATGATTTATTGTATACAATTAAATTGTTAAATTAATAATTTAAGAATTATAAATTAATAATTATTATAAAAAATAGAAATTTGTTAATTGTTGCGATATTACTTAATAGTTTATAACACAGAAATCTCTGTCAAATCGCTTATATTATACGATAGATGCCATAGCTCTGATTGCTTTTTCTCAGTAAGAGTAAACAAAAGTCGTTGTGGCTTGACTTCAGCTGGGACATTCTTGTTAGAAGCGAAGAGATGTCTTCTCAAGGCTTGCGTGACGCGTCTTCGCCGTCGTCGTCGTCGTCGTGTTCTGCCTGTTTAGCCGCTGTCTGTCTGGCTTCTTCTGGCCTTCTGGCTCCTGTTGGCCAACTACTTACTTACTTATTTGGTATGCCAGATTTGTCGCTCGTTGTTGTTGTTGTTGTTGCTGTTGTGGCTGTTGTTAGTGGTTGCCGGAAGCGCAATTGCTTCATTATGGCACGTACTTTGTCAAAGGCGTTTCGACGACGCGACGTCAACGTTCCGCTTCCCCCCCTCCAATCTTATGCTTATATCCCAAATCCCCCGCGAGCCGCTCTCCACTCCCTTGTCATTCAGTTGAATTCTTCGATGAGTCGTTGAGTCACTTTGGATGTCTCCAACAATTGGGCAATCTTATGAATGAAAATCCATTGGCGTGTGGCGTGTGTCGTGTGGGCCGTAAAGTTGTTGCCCAGTTGCCCAGTTGGCCAGTTAGTTAGTGAGTTAACCAGTCCGGTTTTCCTTTTATTTCGAGACCAACAACTAATCCGATTTATATTTTCTTTCTATTGTTGCAGGGGCAAATTTGCGGCTGTTCGCCGGGCGATACACAAGAATACCGGTTTGCATTTCGCTGCGAAATTCCTAAAGCGACGCCGACGCGCACAGAGCAGCGACAAGGAGATCAAGCATGAGATTGCCGTCCTAATGCTCTGCGAGGGCGAGGACAACATTGTCAATCTGAATGCCGTCCACGAGACGCGCTCCGACACGGCCCTGCTCCTCGAGCTGTAAGTCATCTTTTGATTGATTCATATCAATCACATATTAATTGATCTCTCTTTCTCCTCCTCCTCCTCCGCCTCCTCCTCCATCATCATCCTAGGGCCACTGGCGGTGAACTGCAAACGATATTGGACAACGAGGAGTGTTTGACGGAGGCCCATGCTCGCCACTGCATGCGTGAAGTTCTCAAGGCTCTCAAATTCTTGCATGATCGCTCCATTGCCCATTTGGATCTGAAGCCACAGAATATATTGTTGGCTGGCGAACGCATTGAGGGTGAGTTGTCTACAACAAGTTAAAAGAAAAATTATAAAAAACAAAATCTGCAAAATTTCAAAATACATCAACTAAAAAAAATGCAATTTATAAAATAAAATCTCAAAAATTTATAATAATTAAAACTAAACTTCTAAACATGAAAAATAAAAAAAAATATAAATGAAAACAAAGCAAATATGTTAAACAATTACAATATATGACGCTAAATGAAGGAGAGAAAAAGATGGTAAAAATAATAATATTAATTAATTAAAAAGAATTTTCTTAGCTTAAAAATAAGCTTTAAAAAAATATCTTGTTTGCATATAAAATAAATCTATCAGAAACATATCACAAAAATAGGGAAAATTAACAAACAAATAAGTAAAAAAAATGCCAAATTAAAAATAAAAATTATATTTTTTGAAATACATAAAAAAAAGTATATTTAGATAAAAAGAAACATCAAAAATTTTAAAATTAAAACAAATTTATAAATTATTTAAAAAATTCAAAGTTACGAAAAAGAAAATAATATTATATAAAAAAGTATTAAAAATAATATAAAAAATTAGAGAAAATAAATAAAAAAATAAATTATAAATTAATTAATTAATTAAATTAGAAATATACAAAGTTTCCAAACCTAAATTAATAAAGAACATTAAAAAAGGAAACAAATTATGCTATATAAATATCTTTAATTTACCATCAATAAATTCCAAGAAAATTTCAAACTTTTATTACAATTAATAAGAAAATGTTTTATACAAAACTAAAAAATAGCTATAAAATAATATTTAATAAAAAGAGCAATTAAAAAAGAAAACTCATTAACTTAAAATCATCGAATAATAAATTTTGCAATTGGTTGATTAATTAATTAAATGTTGTTAACTCATTTAATACTCGAGAATTAAATGCTTTTCTCAGCCGTTGCTCACTCTCTTTCTGTTTGTTTGTCTCCCCCGCTCTCCCCGTGTAGATGGCTTGAAACTCTGCGATTTTGGCATCTCGCGCGTCGTCTGCGAGGGCATCAACGTGCGTGAAATGGCGGGCACTCCGGATTATGTGGCCCCGGAGGTGTTGCAATATGAGCCGCTGTCGCTGCTGACGGACATTTGGTCGGTGGGCGTGTTGGCGTATGTGCTGCTATCGGGATTCTCACCATTCGGCGGCGATACGAAGCAGGAGACGTTCCTCAATATCTCTCAGTGCGCCCTCACCTTTCCCGACAATCTCTTTGGCGGCGTCTCCCAAGCGGCAATCGATTTCATACGTCGCGCATTGCGAATTAAGCCAAAGTGAGTAACTGAGTAACATCTGAAGAGAATCTGTCAATCTAAATGAATTCTTTCTCTTTAAACGCTTAGCGATCGCATGAATGCCGCCGGCTGCCTGGAGCATGTCTGGCTGAAGGATGAGTGTGCGTTGAACAGACAAATCTATTTGCAGAGTCAGCACGATGCTGACTTTGTGCAGGACGAGGATGATGGGGATGATGATGAAGATGAAGATGATGAGGAGGAGGAAGAGGAGGAGGTGGAACTGCAAGAGGAGGAGGAGGAGGAGGAAGAGCATGTAGAGGAGGAGCAACAGCAGCAGCAGCAACAACAACAACAGCCTCAGCAACAGAGCAGCACAACAGCAACAGCAACAACACCAACAATAACAACAACTAAAACGTTGACTCCCAACAACAACAACAGCAACAAAGTCACGCACAACGGACACAAGGCACATTCAAGCTCGAAAATACCAATTGCCACTAGCCACAAGCTAAGTCCGAGCACAGAGACAACAACAGCCATACATACACTGCCCCAAGCGCTGGCCATGTCACCAGCCACAGCAACGCCAACAACAACAACAACAACAGCAACATCAGCAGCAGCTTCGGCATCAGCTTCTGCGAAGCCCACACAGATTGTGACGCCAACGCGTCGTGCCTCAGATTCGGACAAAGAGAACACATATACGGCGACATTTGTTAAGAAGCCGGTGGCCAGCACAGCGACCATACAGATTGGCAGCAATGGCCTGGAGGAATCAACGGTGATTGCCACATTGGCCCTATTTCCGGATGCACCCACCACGCCCAAAGTCATACGCAAGACGCCCGCAACGGAGGCAAGTTCAGCGACATCGGTGAAGGCGCTCGTCAAGAAGTTCCAACTGGAGGAGCTTGAGGCGCACAATTCAGCTAACTGCAATGCCGCATCCTCCAACAATGCCTCCTTCCACCCACTCCAACTCCAGCTCCAGCTCCACCTCATCATTGTCCCCGCAATTGCAGCTGCAGCAGTCACGCAAATGCTCAGTGCCCAGCGTTGTGCTGCCAACTGGTGGCAACACCAACACCAACAGCAACAGCAACATGCGTCGCAGCATTAGTGGCACGGCCAGCAGCAACTGCAGCAACGGCAGCAACATCAATAACAGCTGTGGCAACAACACGCGTCGCGCATCGGAGCCATTGACAGCCGTGCACAAGAAGCAACACAATCTAAGCTCAAGCAACAACAGCAGCTCTGTGTCCAGTGGCAGCCCAAGTCCGAGTGCCACAAGCAATGGCACAGCTGGCAGCAGCAGCAGCAGCAGCAACAACAGCAACAACAGCAGCAGCAGCAGCAACAACAGCAGCAGCACAGCATTGTTGCTGAATACACGTTCGGCAGCGCATCATTTGCATCATCATCATATGCATCATCATCACCACCATCATCATCATCATGTGGTGATTGCCGCCAAGAATGCCGCTGCTGCCGCCACCAACAATCTGACCCTGGATCAGGGCATCATCTGTTAGCTAAGGGCCAACCGTGTGCGCCGCAATGCCAAAAGTTTCTTTCACCGCTTCCTTTGTTGCATGTAACAGTGCTTGAACGTGTAGGCATGGTGGTCCGAGCCCTAGCTGCTGGTCCACTAAGGGTTTAACCAACAACAAGCTGCAGCTGCAACGCACGCTTGCAACATCTGCAACATCCGCTATCTTCTACCTAACCCCCCCGCCGCCGCCAACCCCAAAAGCCGCCAACATGCCTGCACGTGCGGAAGTCTTGTTTGATTTGAGTTTCGTAGTTAATGTTATTAGCGTCTAGTTGATCTAATTACCATACTGTACCCAATAATTACCCCTTCTCTGCCCCCTACCCCCCTACTCTATATAAGATTAATGCAAAATATACATATATATATATATATATACTAAACTATGTATGTATGTTGAAGTTTGGAGTATTCAAAAGTTGATTGATAAAAGTTGAAAATGAGCGAGACAAGCAGCTGAAAAGCATAGAAAAGAATGAGAGAGAGAGAGCGCGTGCAAGAGAGGGAGCGAGAGAGCGAACGAGAGCTTAAAGTGAAGAACAATTTGGATTTAAGGGAAAACAAACAAAATAAAACGTTGCAAGTTATTTGATAAACATAAATCATTTCAAACATATCAGTCATTGTGTTGTGCGTGTGTGTGTGTGTGTGTGCGTGTGTGTGCGAAATAGTTTACTTTAATCGATCGATAGACAAAAGTTTCAAGTGTTTCAACGAATTCGAAAGCAAACAAAATATGTCAATTCACAACATCTGCATAGCATAAATTACAATAATTACAACAATATATATATATTTATATATATTAAACATTATACATATACCAAAAAAAAAGAAGAAAAGAAGTTAGAATTGAATTGTGGATCGCATGTGGATTGTGTGCGTTTTTTTTTTAATTTTGCAAATTATCGTAAACAATTACATATATATACATATATAAAATGTTAAATGCCAATTGGTAAATTGTTTGTTAAAAAATAAAAGGAAATAAAATAATGCATAATACATACAGTCGATACTCGCTATGTGCGACGGTCGACTGTACATACTTATTAACCAAATGAATTAATCATACATATACATATACATACATACATATATATATATGTGCATATATATACATATACTTATACAAATATACATACATATTCATATGTAGTCGAAGTTGTTCGCATTGATTGTTCAAGAGTTACTTATAGGCAAGACGAAGAGAGAGATGTAGAGCGAGGGGAATGAGGTAGAAAATGTTGTTGGGTGTTTTGCAAAATTAACAATTGTTAAATATGTGTATCTCTTTGTGTGTGCGTGTGTGTAAGTGTGTGTGTGTTCGTTCGTGTTGCATAAATATCGCCTAGAGTACATACATAGATAAACATATATATATATATATATATATTATATATATATATATATATACAACTTACAATCTACAATATTATCACAGAACAACGTTTTCAGTTTGTATCCCCAAAATGTTTCATTTACTTCAGTTTGACTCTCTCATCCTGCTCCAGCCCCGCCCGTCTCCCTGTCTCCTTCACAGTCGCCTCCTTACATACAACTACTATAATAATACTTACCTTGTTTTTAGTTACCAAACACTTTTAAAGCCACAATCGGTTATTTTGTACATATGTATTCTTCAGCTTGCGAATGTTTTTCATTTTCTTATTAATTATTTCTTCAAATTATTATTATTATTTTTTTTTTCAACATAAAATAAACATAAACAATTGAATAAAAGTTGTATTTATTAGGTCAAAGTTTTTAGAGAGAGAGAGAGAGAGGTGTTTGTGTGTGGTCAACGACGGTCAGTTAATTGTTAAAGAGAAATAATTAATTTATATGATAATATTACGTTTAAAGAAGAACGCGCCTTTCTTATTTTTATTTTTACCATAATATTAATAATAATATTAATAATATTATTATTATATGAAAGATACGAGAACTTCTCTTATATGAAAATAACCTTATACCACAATTATTATTATTATTATTATTATAATTCTTTTTTTTTGCGTCGTCGTTTACTGTATATTAGTAGTTAAATAGAAAGAGAGCGCAACAACAAGAAGATGAAAGAGAAACAAAGAAATATGTGAATTGTGCGTTTTATTTCAGAGTAATTTTAATTGAAATTTGATTGAAATTTGATTTGATGGATATAAAAAAAAACAAAACAAATATAAGAAGAAGAAGAAGAAGAAGTAGAAGCGATGAGAGTAATTCTATTATTTTATTACACATAGTAATTATTTTATAGATAACTAATTTAAAATATATTCAATAAAATTACGAAAAATAAAATCATAAATTGTTGTTCATATTGGAAAGTGGGAAATCGGAAATGGAAAATGCGTAGTTGGAATAATCGATTACTAGGAAATTACCTACATCTCTGGTATCTCATAGTTGGCATGGACACCCCCAAATTTAATCACCCAACCGATGCCATCGTAGTTCACCGACTTGTGGAACCGCAATAGCAACTGACTCCGTTTGCTCTTGTAGACGCGAGGCTCATCCTCGCCGCAAAAGCGTCGCATCTCCTTCCTCTCGCCGGCGTCGTTATCCTCGAGAATCTGCAGATAATCCGTATGGCAGGTGGTCTTCGAGCCCATATTGAAGGCTGCAAGAGATGGAGATTGGATAATGGCTCAGCATTGGGTAAACCAAACTTGACGACTTGACTTACATAGGAACTGAAGCAACACTCGAGTGTTGCTCGGCACTCGGATGGTCCAAGTGCATTCGGAGTTATTGCGCACATTCTGCGGATAGAAGGCGTTGGTGAAGATGCCCTCGGTGTTGTAGATCTCGCCACCGCAGCCGGGTCCATCCTCCATTTTGCTGGCAATGTATGTCATATCCATGGTGCTAAGGAAGCTGCCCGTCTTGTAGTGCAATCGCAGCTCATTGGTCTGCGTGAAGAAACTCTTGCCCGCCTCCAAATAGGAGCACACGTGCTGCAACGACTTGTTGGTCGCCTTGTCAAAGACCTCCAAATATTCCTCACTACATTCGATGGTAGTAAACGATAATTCCGCAAAGTAGAGACTCAAATAATAGTTGGGCGGTGCCACGATATACACATCACAATCAACGGTGGCCGAGAATTTAACGCGTCCTTGGATCCCCCCATAGTTGTGGCGACATCCCGAATCGGGGACCACGCGCAAATGGAAGCCCGTCTTGGTCACGGCAGCATTGCTGTGGAACTTCACATACATCTGCTGTGTTCTCGGATAGTAATCGTCTGGTAATCCTGACCCACAATAAACGTGCTCCGTCGCATAGTCAAAAACTCGATTGTTTGAAGGAGTGTCGCCATTGAAGACCAAGTTGTTTCCAAAGTCCTCGGCCAACCGCAGCGTATTCTGTAAGCAAGCCAGGAATTCACAATCAGTTGATCAGTTAACATGCAAATTACGAGTAAAGGAATATTACCTTGGCTAATTCAAACAAGTTCCACTCGGGAGGGGAGCCGTCTGATGTCAGGGGAACTAGTGAACTGAGCTAGATTCCGTGATGAACTTACCTCGTTGTCGTAGAGTCTAAGATAGTCCGCCTCGCAGCTGCCATTGGCATTGGGTCCCTCCAGGTCGAGGCTGATGAACTTCAGATGGAGCGGCCCATCGCTCTCAATCTTCCAGAGGCAGAAGATGTTATTCTCGTAGTGTCCCTGATCATTGACGGGCGCACGCAAATCCAATGCCTCTTTCCCATCAAACTTGATCAATTGACTGCCACAAGTCAACGGTTTCGCGGTGACAATCAATTCGAATCCTGTGTCTGTTATCTTATCATCGGTAACAAATCGCATTAAGAGCGTATGATGGGAGGATTGCAATTTGGGTGGCAAATCCTGGCCACAGAAGTTGCCAATGTGCTCGGCAAAGGTACCTGAACCATCGTAGAACTCCAGGAAGTCGTCAGTACAATTGGTGGACGCCTCCACATGGAAACTGCGGAACTCCACGGTCAAATGATATCCGTCTGGAGCCTTGAAAACATAACTACAGTCAAGATCATTGGCATATTGTCCGACGAATTTGTTGAACGTATAGCTGGAATTATGTTCGCCAAGGACGATGTGCTCATCACAGTTGGGCTGTAACTGGACGATGGCTTTGAAGCCGCCCGATGCCGTTGAGCTATCGGAAAAACTATGGATGAGGGCACGATTGGTGGGCAAACGCAGGATGGGCAAATAAGTATCGAATTTTCCACAGAAGCGAATTAAACGCTCTTTGTTGTCCGGCACAGGGCTGGCAAAGATCTCGACGCCATCGAAGGAGCAATCCCGATCACCAGCCTCAAAATCAACTTTCTCAAATTTAACGCTGAACTTATGGCCCTCGGGGGCGGTCAGATTCCAATAACAATCACTGTTGTGAGGCATCTTATTATCCTGATGCTGTATTGGTGATTCCACCATCTGTGTGGCATTGATAACTCCGCCGCAGAGACGGGTGCTGTACTCCAATTTAAAGCCATTCGCACCGAAGGTGCTATCCGTCTGGAAGATCATGCTTATCGATTTCTGGGCTCGATACGCATGATTCTGTTTGGTGCCACAAATTATCGATGTCTCATCCCTGTTATAATTGTCCTGAGTCGTAATAGTCACGTTGTCAAAATGACACACGTTCAACGAAGATTTTTCCAACTTAAAATCCAAGAAGCTGATCAGGACACCCGTTGAGGCTGAAGTCAGTGGCAGGAACGTGTAATTGCAATGCAGATTATTGCCATAACCAAGCGGATAGCCTGGACTAGTAAGTGTCTGTGGCTCTGCGTCAGCATAGAAGATGCCGCCGCAATTGCGCTCGAAAAGTGCAATGAATCCATCGCCAGTGATGTTGCCATCCGAGCGAAAGATCAGTCTCATCGTTGAGCTGGTCGAGTTAATGTAGGCGGGGGGATCGCGGCCGCAGATGGTCTGCAGATCAATCCACTTGTCGTTGTCGATATCGGTGTTGTTGCTGCTAGTGCTGCTAATGCTGTTGTTCTCCCTCAGCTGCTGGATACGCAGATAGTCCTTGGTGCATCCATTGCTGTTCTCAATATAGAATCTCTCCTGGAACGAGAGACCCACATGGAAGCCCACACCCGCCTCAATCTCCCAAATGCACTCCACATTATTCTTATACTGCTCAGTGAAATCAATATATCGATACGGATACGTGAGACGTCCGCCACATCCGCTGCCATACTTGACAGTCACATTGAAGGTGGAATTGTGCTTATCAGCTGTCGACTCTGCATGGTATTCGACGAAGAGGCCACGCTCAACGACCTTATTGAGCTCAGTCACCTGATTACAGTAGCGACCCATCAGGGGGGAGTTCTGATCGGGTCCATTGTATACCAATAGGAAATGATCCTGACAGTTGCCAATGAGATTCGCGCTGACTGACACCTCCAGTTGGACCTCCTGAGGTGCGAGCGGCTCCTCGGCTGTTGAATCCGGTCCAACCGCCCACGCACAATCGATTACCTCATTCGTATCGAACGCACCTGGCTGGGTTATGGTAATATTGTCACCAGGCTCGAGGGGCCAGACACCACCACACGGCTGAGAGCTGTAGCTGAGCGTGAGGAGTTTCATGTCATTGCGTTGATTGCCCGTTACGGTCAAATCGATGGGGAAGGGCAAACGTACAGTCCGATTCGTATTTTCCGGACACATGAGGTGCGGCAGCAGTGACTCCGCTTCGTCGGGTCTAATTAGTTTGAGGGGCGACAACACCGAACAGATGTGCTTGATGTTCATCATCACAGATTCGCTGGTGTAGTTGAGCACCTTCAGGACCAAGGTTGTGTTCGATGGCGGACGCAGTTGATAGTTGCAGTAGACAATACTGGACTCATTGGAGTCCCTTCTATAGGTCATTGAGCCCCCAGCACGGAGACCTAGAAGGGTGACGCACTCGCTGTTGCCGTAGGCGGAGAATCGCAGCTTGAAGCCACGATGTTGGACAAACGGCAGGAGGAAGGCATCAATGGCCATTGTGTTATCCGTGGATATAACCTCAGTGGGCGGATCATGCAAATACCGTCCGATGACAGAGGACATCTTGTGATCATTGGCAAGCAACAGACGGCCCCGGAACGACGAATCTGATCCGCCGGTATCAAAGTCAAGTATCTCCACCTTCACCCGACGTCCCTTTGGCACTTCGATGCGCCACACACAATGCGATGGCGTTCGCACACCCGACGGGTAGTTGGGTGTCTGTAAGACACCTAGTGAAGCTGTAATGGTTTCTCCACATCGGGCACCGATGGCCTTGTAATGCAACTGGAAACTGTCTTGTTCATTCAACTGACCGCTGGGCATGCGCAAACGCATCACCACCTTGTTGGTCTCGACAAGGAACTGTCGACTCGCTGTCCCGCAGAGTACAAGACGATCGCTAATCCATTCATTCTGACCGTCCTCCCCAAATGCCTCGAGCTCCTCCAGCAATAGATGCGTTTGCGTCGTGCAATTGTTATCCCCACTCGGCAGCTGCATCGCTGCAAAGTGCAGCTCAATGGTGCTGCCCTTCTCCATTTCGATGGTATAGACACACTCCTTGATCTGTTGCGACTGCATATGTACCTGCAGATCCTTCAGTTTTGGTGAATTGATTATGCCACTGTCGCTGTAGTAGCTGCCACCACAGACGGCCAGCTTAACGATGGCCTGGAAACCAGGACGAGGCTCCAAAACGCCCGTAAAGAACTTTATCCTCAGCTCGCTGCCACTTGAGTGAACAATGTCCGGCTTTCGGGTGCCACAGAAGCGTCCCAGCTCTGGCATCAATTCGGTGCTGCCATCGTTCAACTGAACATACTCCTGATCACAGCCATCGTCCACGTTGTCAGTGGAGTTGCTGTCGGCCGTACTGCTGCTTGGGGTTAGATCAAACTCGTTGATGAACTCAACGGCTATGCGATGCTGGGGCGGCGCCCTGATCCGCCACACGCACTCCGAATACGAATTGGGTAGATTGGGATAGTTGGGTGAGTTGATAATGCGACTGCTGAAGTTACCAGGCCCCTCCTCGAGCACTATTTGGCCAGAGCAGGCGTGTCCCAGCTCCTCGTACTTGAAGGCAGCACGGAAGCGTAGAAACGCGTTTCTTTGGAACTTCACGTATGCCCGATTCGATGTGGTTTCCAGCACATCGGTTATGTTATTCGCACAGTACTTGCCGCGTCCCAGGAAAGGTGAATCCTCGGCATGACCATTGCGCAGCAGAAAGAACACCCAGCACTGGCCTGCGGGGCTACCAAGCGTGTTCATCTTCAGCTGCGATTCGAGGAACGTAATCCGTATGCGCTTGCCCTGACGTACACGTATTTTCCAGATGCATTCGTGTGGCGGCACAGAGGCACTGTCCGTCAGTTCGGTGATGTTGACCACACCCTGTCTGCCCGTCAACTCGGAGCCACAGACGCTGCGAACCATGCTGCTGAAGCCCGTCTTATTGTAACTGTCATCGGTGGTGAGCTCCACCCGTAGATACGGTTGCCCATGGAACGTTTTCGATTCGTTTAGCGGCCGACAGATCTTATCCAGCTTCGTCCAGCTTTGCATATCGGTGCTGCTCGATATGGTCACATAGTCGGCGTAGCACGTAGTGCTATAAACCTCCAAGTCCAGGTTAAGCAGCTTAACGACCACATGCTTCGCCGGATTCGATGGCACCAGATCCCAGACACAGCGCAGACCCTGTGCATAACCCCACGGATAACCCGGTGAGTTGAAGCTGATCATCTGATCGATGTTAACCAATTGATGGCCACATTGTCGAATCTGCAGTTCGGCGCTGCGATTCGATTCCAATGCCGTCTTGGCCAGACGCTCCCAATGCAGCTGGAAGGGACCTTTCGTCGCCGTTATGTACATCACACTCGTGTTGGAGATCAACGGCCTCAACAGCTGCGGCACCAGTTGCACGCCAATGCTGGTGTAGCCATCGTAGAAGTGAATGTGCTGGACATCCACATCCCTCAAATGATCCACATTCACCAGCACCACATAGTCCGTATCCACGGTAATGCGCCAGCTGTAGATCTCGTTGCTCTCGAACTTGCTCGGATAATGCGGTGACTCAATGGTGCCCTCCGTGCCATTCACCTCGCTGTGATGATCTGCAGGGCAAGAGTTACGGCAAATGAAATCCGATAACCGGTAACCGATAACCGATAACCGATAGGCCAGAGGTCAGAGATTACTTACCATAGTTGTAGCTGGCCATGAAGCCCTCGCCCACAACATCGTCATTGCTCTTGAACTTCATCCAGATGCTTCCCTTGGCTTTGATAGCGGGCGGCAGCTGATTGCCACAGTAAACCCCGATGAGTTTGCCGCGTGAGGTGCTCTCACGTAGCTCGAGATAGTCATTGTTGCAGCCATCGGAGAGTTCCAGGTCAAATGATTCGATGGTCAGTGAGAGGGAGTTACCCTCCGATGCTTGGACAATCCACTCGCATTCGATGTTCACCGGATAGCTGGAGGGATAATAGGGTGTGGTAAAGCGACCAGAGAGCGCGTTATAAACGCTGCCACACACCGAATCCATGATCTGATAGTGACCCTCGAATTCGGCGACCAACGACAACGGCACACTGATGGTCAACGCATCGCCATGTGAGATCATAGCCGGCGGATGGGAGCGACAGAACTGTTGGCGAGCTGTTCCCGTTGCCGTAATGCCCTCATAGATTTGAATGCCATGTGGCATGCAATCACCTTCAGTGGGATAGCTGGCCGAGGGTTCCGAATGCAGCTGGACATGCACGGGGGTGAACATGATGTGCTTGGTGGGATCGGCGGCACGCAGCACCCACACGCATGTCTCGTTCCTTTCCACCTGATGGCTAATGCTAATGTACTGAAAGTCCGTCTCATCGATCAACAGACTCTGGCCACACGACTCCCGATAGTGCAGCCGGAAGCCCCTGTGATTTACGGAACTATCGGTAATGAAGCGCACCACAGCTCGGTTCGTAGCCGACTCTTTACGGACATTGGACATTTGCTGCAGTCCACCGCACACTCGGAATAATAAGGCCCCATCAGTGTCGTCCTGCTCGTTGTCTGCGTATATCAAACTATCGCTGGCAGTCAGATCATTCACTGAGAGCTTGTCAAATGTACAAGTGTGGACCCGCTCCATTTCCAGGTCCTCCAAATCAAACAGAATCGTGTGATGGGGCGACACTTCCAACACCCATTCACAATCGCTGTTCGCTGGATACTTACGGGGATAACCCGGTGACTGGATGGTCCCGCTCTTCTTCATCAGCTTCCCACCACAGGCTGCATGAGAAAAGACCCGTAACAACGACGGTTCCTCTGAAGATTCTTGCAAACTCACCGCTCTTGATGCTGCGATAGGTGGCCTGAAAACCGCGTCCATTCGTAGAGCCATCAGTGATAAAGCTAACGTACAATTTGTGGCCAGCGCTAGTGATGATCATCTTGGGATTGTGACCGCAGTGTCTCTCAGTGGGGAAGGGATCTTGCATGCTGTTGGAGATCTGTAGGAGGAGAGATGAAAGCGGTTAGTCCTAGAGTTAACACTCTTTTCCTGGAGTCAACACTTATTTCATGAGGTCAACACTCCTTTCCTGCAGTCAACACTCCTTACCGGGTGTCAACAATAGATTCATCAAGTCAAGACTCCTTTCATGGAATCAAGTACTTCTTTTCGGGAGACAACACTCCTTTCCTAAAGTAAGCACTCCTTTCATGGAATCAAGAACTTCTTTTCGGAGGTCAACACTCCATTCCTGGAGTCAACTTTCCTCTAATCAACACTCCTTTCTTTTCGGAGGTCAACACTCCTTTCCTAAAGTAAACACTCCTTTCATGGAATCTTTTCGGGAGTCAACATTCCATGTATAGAATCAACATTCCTTAGTAAATCCTTCTTTTCGGAAGTCAACACTTCTTTCCTCTAGTCAACACTCCTTTCTTTTCGGAGGTCAACACTCCTTTCCTAAAGTAAACACTCCTTTCATGGAATCTTTTCGGGAGTCAATATTCCATGTATAGAATAAATCACTTCTTTTCGGAAGTCAACACTCATTCCTGGAGTCAACATTCCATTTATAGAATACTTTTCGGAAGTCAACACTTCTTTCCTCTAGTCAACACTCCTTTCTTTTCGGAAGTCAACACTTCTTTCCTCTAGTCAACACTCCTTTCTTTTCGGAGGTCAACACTCCTTTCCTAAAGTAAACACTCCTTACATGGAATCGAGAACTTCTTTTCGGGAGTCAACACTCCATTCCTGGAGTCAACTTTCCTCTAATCAACACTCCTTTCTTTTCGGGAGACAACACTCCTTTCCTAAAGTAAACACTCCTTTCATGGAATCAAGAACTTCTTTCCTCTAGATCAACACTTCTTTCCTCTAGCCTCAGTCAACACTCCTTTCTTTTCGGAAGTCAACACTCCTTTCCTAAAGTAAACACTCCTTTCATGGAATCTCGGAGTTCTTTCCTCGGAAGTCAACACTTCTTTCCTCTAGTCAACACTCCTTTCTTTTCGGAGGTCAACACTCCTTTCCTAAAGTAAACACTCCTTTCATGGAATCTTTTCGGGAGTCAATATTCCATGTATAGAATAAATCACTTCTTTTCGGAAGTCAACACTTCTTTCCTCTAGTCAACACTCCTTTCTTTTCGGAAGTCAACACTCCTTTCCTAAAGTAAACACTCCTTTCATGGAATCTTTTCGGGAGTCAACACTCCTTTCCTAGAGTCAACATCCATTTATGCAATCTTCCTCTAGTCAACACTCCTTTCTTTTCGGAAGTCAACACTTCTTTCCTCTAGTCAACACTCCTTTCTTTTCGGAGGTCAACACTTCTTTCCTCTAGTCAACACTCCTTTCTTTTCGGAAGTCAACACTTCTTTCCTCTAGTCAACACTCCTTTCTTTTCGGAGTCAACACTTCTTTCCTCTAGTCAACACTCCTTTCTTTTCGGAAGTCAACACTCCTTTCCTAAAGTAAGCACTCCTTTCATGAAGAACTTCTTTTCGGAAGTCAACACTTCTTTCCTCTAATCAACACTCCTTTCCTTTCGGAGGTCAACACTCCTTTCCTGGAGTTAGCATTGCACTATTCATGGAATCAATACACCTCTTCTAGAGTCAACACTCCGTACACATTACTCACCACAAGAGCGTCCTTAGTGCAATTGCTTGTCTCCTCAATGTCCATGTCCGTCACAGTCAGCTCAATGACATTTCCGACCGTTGCATGAATCTGCCAATAGCATGCAATGTCATTGGGATACACTTTCGGATAGTTCAGAGAGCTGAAGGATCCTCGCTCTCCCCGCAGCTCGTAGAAACAGCCATCGATGCGATACTCCAGTCGGAAGTTAATCCTACTCGTGTTGTGCACTATTGTAATGTGGTCATCACTAAAGTTGTGGGCACTTAGATCCACAATGGGCAGCATGGTTTTGCCATTGAACGCATAGAGACCACCGTCAGCATCTTGGGGCTGTGCCTCCAGGCGGCGATCCAAGTGTGAAATCTCCAC
Organism: Drosophila macrospina; assembly: GCA_035042075.1. Classification (NCBI taxonomy): domain Eukaryota; kingdom Metazoa; phylum Arthropoda; class Insecta; order Diptera; family Drosophilidae; genus Drosophila; species Drosophila macrospina. Next base: position 1,609,901 of record JAWNLW010000500.1, on the reverse strand, counting down.
GAGAATGCGATTGCCACGAGGAGCACGGATATGCCAGCTGCAATTGATGGGCCCCTCGTAGTGGAGCTCGCCATAGTTGATGCTCTCAACGATGCCATGATTGGCATCCAATTCAACCTGACAGTTGACCGTGTACGAAATGCGGAAGCCACGATATGGTTGATTCACATCCGAACGGAAAGAGACCTTCGCCTTGTTGCTGTCCAAGTTGATGACACTGTTATTCCCCTCGGGCATGCGGCAGAAGATATAGGACGCTGATGTGCCCCATCGTTCATTGGTATCCATTGTTTCAATGTTGATGTTATCAAAGGCACAATTGTCTGACTCCTCCATGGACAAATCCTCAATAGTTATCCGTAGTTTGGAGCCATAATGCACGCTCAATTGCCACTCACAGTACACACTGTTGGGATACATATTTGGATAATTGGGTGAGGTGATAACACCCGAATTCCCTGTCAATTGCCCGCCACATCCACTGGCAAACATGCGCCACTTTAAGCGAAAACCGCGGGCAGCCGCCACATCATCCGAGTGAAAGTGTAGATAGAGCTCATGGAAGAAACTGGGAATGCGTTGGGGGATTGTTGTGCCGCAGTAGCGTCCAATTAGCGCAGAGTTGTTGTTACCCCCATTGCGGATTTCCAACCAATCGCCACTGCATCCCACTGTTTTATCCAGCTCGAAGAGCTCAATCTGCAGCTCCATTTGACTGCGGAGCGGTGCACTCAGTTGCCAGATGCAGTCCTGGCTATTGCTATAGTTCAGCGGATACAAGGGGGAGTTCAGCATGCCCGTGGAGCCGTGAATGTGGCCACCGCAAGACTCCTGTGCAACAAACCGATAGGACAGCTCGAATCCACTGCCCGAAATCGTAGTGTCCGATTCGAACTTAATGGTCAGCATGCGGACATGAGTTAACATATCCTCGGGCAATTGGCTGCCGCAGAAGCGACTCAGTGGGCTCTTCTCGGCACTCTCTCCCGTTAGGAGCTCATCATAGACCTCAACAAAGTCGTAACTGCAATCATTGTCCTCCAGATCTAAGCTGAGCCAGTGTAGGAGTATTGTCTTGCCCGGCGGTGCCATGATGATCCAATAGCATGTCAAATTGTTCTGGTAGCTATCCTCCGATTCCATAGGGGGGCGTATATTGAGACCCTCCTTGCTATAGACGCCACCGCATTGAGCGCTGGTCAAGGGCATCGATCGGTACTCGAACTTGAAACCCCTGCCCGACATATTCGGTCCACTCAAGATATTCAAATGGATTATCAACATATTCGACTTGCTCACGTACTCCGCCGGCGGCATACTGGCGCCACAGAAGGGTCCAAGTATGGCCTGATTGAGGCCATCATTGATGGTCACACTGGTAAACGTAGCGCACGAGTCTGAGTTAGGTTTGTCTTTAGGTTCCTCATCATAGTCTCCCTCCTCCGAGCTAAATATGCTAGGTAGCTCAATCAATTGAAAGTCAATTCTCTTGAGATTGATAATGGTATTGGGGGCCGTGATGATTTTGTAGGTGCACATTCCCGATTGAGTCATATTCGGGTAGCCAGGTGAAGTGATCGTTCCCCCTCCGCATCGAACGTGTGCAAGCAATCCCTGTGATAGTTGAGCTTAAACTGATTACCTGCGTCATGGTCGTTGCGGCTTGTGTAGAACTTGATGCGAAGACGATTGTAGAGGGAGTTGTAGCTGGGTGGCAAGGTGTTGCCACTGATGCCACAGTGTTTGGTCGCAAGGATATCGTCGCTGGAACCCTGTCGATTGTTCGGCACATCGTATATCTCCAGGCAGGAGTCCGGCGACAATTTGAAGGTCACAAACTCAAGCGCAATGGTCTCATCTATGCCCAGACGTATCTCATAGTCGCAGGCGATAAGGCCATCGTCCGATGTGTAGACGGGGGAGCTGATGGATCCCTCCGGACTGGTGTAGATGCCTCCGCATCCCGGCAAACTCTCCTCCACAGAGTAATGCAATTGGAAACCCAAATCGCTGCCCGTCTCATCCGAATGGAAGCGAATGATGGCCTCATGCGTCGAGAGCAACAGCGGCGCCGGCTGTTGGCTGCTGCAATATTTGTAAAGTTCCGATCCTGAGATGGCATCGCTAATCTGTAAGTGAAATGGTTAGGAAGCAGCACAGTCGCCATTGCAGCCTGAACATTTACCAGCACAAAGTCAAAGTTACAGTTCTCATGCTGCTCCAGCTGCAGACTGAAGAAGGTGAGCTTAATCTTCTTGTTGCTGGGTGCCTTCAGATGCCATTCGCAGTCGCGATTCTTCGGATAGTTGCCCGGTGATCCGGGCGATGCTAAGGTGCCATGTGTCTCGAACTCGAGCAAGCCACCGCATTGCGGCTCCATTGACTGCCAGGTGAGGTCGAATCCCTCGTGGGCCGTTGAGTTGTCCGATCGGAACCAGAGATAGAGCTGATTGCTTGAGGAGATGATGTTGCCGCCATGGGGTATACGATTGCCACAATAGCGACCAATTATCTGGGAAGCCGCCGAGCGTCCGTCGTTGATCTGCAGCCAGTCGAAGCGGCACTCTGTTGAGTCCTCCAGATGAAAACTATGGAACGTCACATTCAACACCAGAGACTCATTCGTCCGAATCACCCAGGCACATTGCGCATTATGCTGATAGCTGCTGCCACCCGGCGGATAATGCAATCGTCCCGTCTGTGCGACAAGCATGCCATTGCAGCTGCTGAATTGGGACTCGCATAGGCGGCCCCGATAACCAGGTCGGCACTGGCAGACGAAGTCTCCGCTCGAGGGCGTTAGACTGCAGCGACCGCCGTTCTGGCAGGGCTGCGATGTGCACAGATTGGGCAGCGGATCACAGTTTGGCCCATGGAAGCCACTTTTACAAATGCACGTATAGTTGGACGGTCCAGTGTCCAGACAGACGCCGCCGTTCTACGATCACCAAGCGATTAGGATCACTCATTCACCACAAGGAATGGGCACTTACCAGACAGGGCAGATCATTGCAATTGTTGTTGGTGCCACGTATGCAACCGTTCTCACCGTAGCCAGTGCCCACCATGCCGCGGGGGCAGCTGCAGATGATCGTGTTTGAGATCTCCGAACAGATCGCCGAGGGATGACAGAGGCCAGCACGTTGCGAGCAGCTGGTCAAGCCAATGGCAGTCGGGTGACCAGAAGGTGAATCGCTGGAGCTACTGCTGCTGCTGCTGCTGCCACCGTTACTGCTCCTCGTGCAGCTGCGGCCATCGCCCGTCCAGCCGAGCGGGCAGTCAGCACAGTGACTCGAGCCATAGCTATTGATGCACTCCACCCGCGGGCTGAGGCTACAGCCGCCATTGTTTGTCTCACACTCGTTGATGTCCCGACAGTTGACCCCGTTGCCAGTGAGGCCGGCGGCACAGGGAGCACAGGTGAAGCTGCCGGGCAGATTGATGCATTTGGTGGAGCATGGCGTATGGGCGGCGGCGCTGCACTCATCCACATCCTCGTTGCACGTGGGAGTTAAGCCATTGCTCTTCCAGCCGGGCTCACAGAGGCAGCGATAGCCCAGCGCATCGCTGCTGGCCACGCAGCTACCATGGCCACACAGCTCCCAGGCGCTTGCCGCACCACAGTCCCCCTTACGTTGGCTGCAGTGCATCCCATGCCAGCCGGGCATGCATTGGCAACTGAACGAACCAAACATGTTCACGCACAGTCCGCCATTTTGACAGCCCAGATCTGTGCCATCAAAGAGCGCACACTCGTCCACATCTCGCTCGCACTTGGTGCCCTGAGAGAGACGGGCGAGAGAGAGAGAGAGAGAGAGAGAGAGAGAGAGAGAGAGAGAGAGACACGGAGTGTGCAAGAGGAAGAGAGCTGTTAGCAACTGCGACTCGCAGACGCCCCTCAATACGCCCCATGCTTACCTCGAAGGAACTACGACACTGGCATCTAAACCCATTGTACGTATTGTAGCATGTGCCTCCGTTCTCGCAGGGATTGCTCTGGCAATTGTTCAGCTCCAGCTTTGTGCTCAGCCGCTGCGCCTTGTTCTCCACCTCACGCAGTCGCACCTGCAGACGCCGCAACAGCACTCGACTTGCCCTTGTTCTGTCCGCAACAACAACAGTAATAATATAATATATATATATATATATATATATATATATATATATTACATTATATATATATATATATATATATATATCTATATATATATATAATATATATAATCATATTAAACAATGTATGCCACCATATGAGGCAAGTGTGGCAGCCACTGTGAGCTGTGCAACAAGACAGCTTCAGCTTCAGCTTTTAGTTAAGATTTATAAACATTTATCTTCTATATATACAAACCAGTTTCATCTAGATCTAGATGCTGAGTCCACATTTCAAATTGTTATGAGTTTTACTCATTGACTTTGAATCATTTTCTTTTAATATAAATTAATTAATTTCTTTTAATATAAATTTTAATTATAAATTATTATATAAATATTCTATAATTATATAACATTATATTTAGCTACAATCATATATATTCTATATTCTACTTTCATATCTGAGTTCCCCTAGAATATTTGAATTAATTCCCCACTATTCAAAAATTTCCTTTACTTCATTGCTAGTGAAATTATTCCCTCACATTGTGCATAGTTTCCAAAAATATCTGTAATTTTAAATAATATCTAATATTATTTAACATTTCTATATATTATAAACATATATATCGTTTTCGATAACTATTTATTCTACAATGTTTCTGTTGATCTCCGTTTTAGCTTTGGAATTCATTTCATTTTTATCTACAAATATTTTGTTTTTCTTGCAGAAATTCAAGTCTAACAGAACCTTATTATATGTTTATGATAAATACAAACAATTCAACGTTAACTTCTTGCATATAAAACAATTTCCATCCATTGCCTAACTAAACAAAATAATAATAAAATAAACTAAAGTTTTTCTACATCATGTTTGAAGTCGAACTTTAAAGACAGCGAAGTGAACTCGAGTACTCTGTGCTGATTATAATAAACTTTTTCATGTATTTAGCTCAGAGTCCTCTCTTCCCAGTATCAAGTGGCTCATCCTAAACTATTTAGCTAACTAACTAACTAACTACATTTATATACTTTGTGATCTGATTGGGTATTTCTGGGTTTTCCCCAATCGCCGCAACAAATGTTGGATCAATCAACGCTTTTTTGATTTTCCCGGATTTGAAATTTGAAATTGAAATTGAAATTAATCTTATTTTAAACTTAAATTTTAAACTCATTTTTACACTTAAATTTCATTTGTAATTATTTTTAATTTAATTATCATAAGAGTTTGATTTTATACTTGGCTCGACTGCTGTTAGTCGACGTTAAATAAATAAATAAATACATAAATTTTGCCATCAATCGTTCAATAAAACTTTGCGCAATTTATTGTTGCAATATCAATTGTCATTTTGCACTAATTTATTGGCAATGGCAATTTAGCTACAGAGTTACCAAGCTTAACTTAATCAAATTTGGAAACTCTATATATTAGAGTTATATATATATAGAAACGAATAACACCCACAACTTTTGGAGATATATACTACCTCTGGAATTGCAATATTATAGTTAAACAAATAATAATAAATTTGATTGCAGCAACTCTCTTTCAATGAGCTTAAGTAATTAGTTGCTTAGCAAATGTTAATTATACATAAGTTAATTTAGCTCTTCGCATTCCCCTTACCTGTTCTGCAGTATTCGCAGCATCGCGTTCGGACCAGTTGGGCCAAGTGCCTGGGATTTGAGCTCGTTTAACTGATCGCTGAGATCGCGTAGATCGACAAAGTCGTCGGGTGCCGTCCATTCGTCCTTTGAAGCGCCAGCTGGACGCTTCTTGTTGCCGCTGATGGGCAGCAAGAGATCCAAAATATCGTATTCCTCATTGATGATCAGGCGAGCGTTGCCATGTAGTCGAAAACTGATGTTACGATTCGCGCCAGACTCAAATATCAGATTGCCATCCTTGCTGATGATCTTCGGTCTGTGCGATGTACCGCGAACGTGTGGAGAGGGGAAGTGGGGAATGAGGGGTGAACAAAGCGATTTGCATCGTTGCCATTTCACTTACGAGTTGACAAAACTCTGCACGGAGCACAGTAAACTCAGCAGCAGCAACTGCAGCAGCTGAAGGCGTCCTTCCATGCCTGTCCTACACTTGCATGCGACACACACACACATGCACACACACACACATACACAAGTCACACTTTACACCACAAGAAAAAAATAGTATATATACGCATATATATCACAGCTATATCCAAATTTCCGTTGATCCACACGACGTTCACAGCTCTGCGATTTGAACTCGACTCTGAAATTCTCCGGCTTCGCTGCTGCCAACGTCAACTGCGGGGCGTTTCTGCGCCGGCAGCGCATCAGCTCCGGGTTTACGCCCATCGAGTGGCCCAAGTGATCCCAGCAAACCCAGGGCTTATCGATGAGATGCACCATCAATATGTGGTTTATGTGTAACTATCAACTCTCTATAGCACACATTTAGTAGCAAAGGCTACAATCGAGTGAGTACGACTGTGAGAGGCCCTGTACTATGGTTAACTTTGACTCAGAGCGAGTGTGCACAGATTCTCGAGACCCCAATATGTATTTGCTCATGTAGAAGCATAGAAACATACATTGTACACTTACACTGTAATGTCTCTGTTGTCTTCTTCTTGTGTGTTGTTATTTTCAGCATACATTAAGACTAAAGTACTTAACATATGTGAAAAGAGCTTTTCTATTTGCGTAAGCCCAAGAAAAACTCAAAACTCTCAAGAGTATACGAGTGTAATAAATGTGTGTTAATGTAGTTACGAGTGCAGGGTATTACACAGTCGATGACACTCGACAGCAGTTTTCTTATGCTTGCATTTCTGACACACGTAACAATAAGCACAATGTAGTTACGAGTGCAGGGTATTACACAGTCGATGACACTCGACTGCAGTTTTCTTATGCTTGCATTTCTGACACAATAGACAATAAGCACAATGTAGTTACGAGTGCAGGGTATTACACAGTCGATGACACTCGGCTGCAGTTTTCTTATTCTTTCATTTCTGACACAATAAACAATAAGCACAACAATTGCTTCAATAATTTCGGATGAAAAATGTGAAAATGAGATAAATTATGGCCAAGTTGACTAGGGAAATGTGGAGCGCTTAAATCAAGAATGCGTCTAAAATGCCTTACCCGGCTGATGCCGGGCAACACTATGAGTATATACATATTTCATAAGTAAATGATTATTGGAGTTTGTTGCTTAAAAGGTACACATTTATTTATTTGAGCAGATCTCTCAACCGGATGTAACGTTTGCTAACAATAATAATATCTGTTATAAGTATATAATATAATAGCACATACATTGTTAGATAATATCATGTACAATAAGGGTATCCAATACATACATATACATATAAATATATATATTGTAATTGTAAATATATGTATATATGTGCGTGGGGTAAATTCCTTAATTTCAAACAACGTCTGCATCTATGCAAATTCACCAAGGATCTATCAACTATGGACTTCATCTTTCCAGCGATTACAGAATCTTTTGTATAGTTACAATTAAATATTTACAGAAATACATTTCAAAACAAAATTAAATAGAATAGCATATTAACATAATTGCACAAATTTCAATTATATAACAAACAAAAGAAAATAATAATGAAATAATATTATGTAAATTATATTATTATTATTATTATTAATATTATTATTATTAGATCCGCGTGGAGAAAGAGCATAAAAGTGTTTTTGTTTCATTTTCTGCTAAATAATATAACATATTGTATCTATGCATGTGTGTGTATGAGTATGTGTGTGTGCGTATGTGTGTGTGTGTGTGTGTGTGCCTGTGTGTGTGTGTGTGTGTGTGAGTCTACAACTGTTGCTTGCTGCTAACTAGCTCTGTCTCTAGGCATAAGTCTATGGGTTGCTTAAGTACAGCTAGTCTCTAAGTTTGATTGGATTCGGGATTGCCGAGGGGTGCTCAAGTAGTGCCCGAAAGTCTATGTTCGCGTGTAAGTTACAAATGCACAAGAAGTATGTATAATATGGCAAATTGCAAATACCATAAAGATGCTGTTAAATCAAAGAAAAAGTAATAGATATAGAAATAGAAATAGAAATACAAATAGACTAACTTATGGCTGAAACATTGCTGAGGGTTCGAGTGTATTCTTAGGAGGTTCTTTTTGGCATTCATTTCATTTGATTTCTATTCATTTCTACACATTTCTATTCACTGGCTGATCGTATAGACTATGGTAAGAGATAAAGATAAAACATGGCATTGTTATCAATACAAATAAGGGATTGCTGTCGGCATGGAATACGAGTCTGTTTGGTGTTTGCTGTTTCCTAAAGATATAACATACATAGATTGATAGCTAAATAGATACATACATATATATATATATATATATGTCGATAGTTACATAGATAGATAGGTGTGTATGTATGTAAATAAGATGTAGAATCACAATTATGAAATGACTTGCGTTAAGTGTTAAAGTACAAGTACACATAAGGGTTAAGGGTTTAAAATTCATCTGTTGACAGGCCAAATTCGAGTTATTCGCCCATTTCAACCTGCCTCAAGTTAAACAAATCTAATTACAGTTGGCAACAAACACAATACACAATAAATAAATTAAATATTACAAAATATATATATAGATATATATGTTATATATATATATATATATATATATATACATATATTCACACATATATATACACATATATATATATAAATATATGCATAGCTTACAATTGAACTTTTTGCTTAGTTTGATGTTCACTTTGCTTTCAATTACGTTATGCAAAACGTACTACGTTAAGATACTCTCTCTCTCTCCTCTCTCTCTCCTTCTCTTTCGTTCATTCTTTCTTTGTTTCTCTATCTCTGTCTCTCTCATGTTGCCACTATAGAACTAAAGTGTTTGTTGCAGCCTCCAAAATGCATTTTCGATCTTCTCGCTCAATTGGATGGGACGACAGTTGCCTTTGCAGCATTGTTCTTCGGTCTTCTTATGTGCTCCGACTTGTGATAGAGAAACTTGTAGTTCGTTTGCTTTTCCGTATACTGCGCAAATGTATCTGCAAACCGAAATTGTTATTCAAACTAAAAACCACATTGTTAAGCAGATCGTTAGCTTACCAAATGAAATGTAACCCACATTATCAGTGTCCAGCGTATAGAAGAGCGCTTGTGCCTTTTGTTCGTTCAACTTGCCACCTGCATGTCGCAACAATCGCACAAAGTTCTCTCTTTCAATCTGTTGACTGCTTGGACTGTACAGCTGCAATGGAAATGTGCCGTATAATGTACAATGTCAAAGATTGAAGGACTTGAACTGAACTCACCTTGATCAAAGCTCGCAGAAATGTGATAATATCGCAGTTCTTCAATTTGCAAAATAGCGAACAGAGCAGAAAGCTCTTCAAGCTCACTGTACCCTTGCGACTCTACAAAATGAAAGAGTCACATTTAAGGTTAATCTATTGGGGGGATTATCCATATATCTTGTTGCCACTCACATGGTCTAACAGTGCAAACAATTTGTGCAGTTCGGAGTTCTGGAAATCAACTTGAAGCAGCTCAGTAAATGTAAGAATGTCCACTTTGTCTGTGTTGGGTATGGAAAGGAAGCTCTCGCACAGTTCCATGTCACGCTTTGAGTCCAAAAGTCCTAGGGAATCGAGCGTATGCTCAATTTCCACAATATCACCGGGAAATGGGATTTTCATCTCGCGTGCACGACTCATAATGATGACATCCTCAAACGAATAGTCCGATGTGGGCACTTCCAATGCTCTAGGGGATACATATATAAATGTAATTACCAACTGAGATGAGAGACATTTGAATAATTTGAATAACTCACTTGGCCATCACTTCGCGGACATTGTGGGCATAGAGATTGGCATCGGCCACCTCAGCTGGCGAAGGTGTGTACACGGGCAGATATTCAACCTCGCAACGGTTATAGAACTGTGTCATTGTCAGCCAAAGCAGACGCAACCTGTGGCATTGATTCGATTAATATACTTTAGATTCGGGCAACAGAATAAGCATCGATTACTTACACTCCTGGTCCATCCCAGGTCCAGGTGAATGTGTCATATTTGTTGGGATAACGCAGCAGCACCGGCTGCACGGGTACGCCAGGATAGAAGGCGCCTGGCTTGAATTTAATCAATGCGGTGCGATTGGTGCACGTGCCCTCGGCAAAGATAACAACCTGGGGCCAATCATCCGTGGAACGTGTGCGATCAACAATTTGCTTTATGGTATTCTGCCTCGAATTGGGATCCTCTCGCTGCACATAGATGGGCTGGGCATAGTTAATGATGCGACCCAACAGCGGAATATCTGCCGTCTCGCGCTTGGCTACAATCGATGGCGGATGTCCGGATACAACAAAGATGGAATCAACGTAAGACGAATGCGGTGCCACAACCAAAATGGGTGCCTCCTTTGGAGTGGCGGGAGTGCCCTTGAAATTGATATAATGAAACGATCCGGATGTGTAAACCATGCGCATGGCACGCGCTGTCAAATACTGAACATGCCTATCAATCAATTCAATACGATTAATATTGTATGCATTAAGATCAATCGCATCAACTCACCTGCGCCAACCGGTGAGCGGCCTGGCCTGCAGGTCCTCCAGGGTTAGGCCATACAGGCCAATGTAGGCAAACATCCAGGCTGAAAGCAACGAGAGCACACATCCCACCACGCGTATCGGCAGCAGAAGCACCGTCAGCACATAGATCTATAAAAAAAAAACAAAAACAAAAAAGAAACATTTACAATCATATTCGTGATTCCAAACGTAATCGTCTTTTGCGTTTCCTTATCAGCCATCGACTGAGACGAGTAATAAGCGCTTAATGATAGCAATAACGTCAATGTTGCTGAACTTTGAAATTGCACATCAACAAACGATTTGTATTTTGTTTTCTTTTTTTGTTTTTTAAATAAAGAAGAAAGAAAAAACGAAAGTAAATAAATAGATAGAACCCGCTGAGCCGTGAATCGCTCGATCGGGGACTTGGGGGATTTCTACGTAAGTCGAGTGAAACAATCAAACGGTTATTTGATTTATTGATTTGATCTTGAATTACTAGATTATTTACATTATGGCAAAAGATGACTCAACGTTGTGCGAAATGGAAACAATTTAATTATATAAATAAATAAGACAAATAATTCTCATATGACTTATTGCTTTACTAATAATTAAATAATATATTTTATTTATAATATTCAGAAATAACCGAAAATAAAACTAATCATTAACTCTGTGAATAATAACGATTTATACAAGGTTTATTTTTATAACAACATTTACAAAATATATATTCGCGTTAAACTAAACAAATAGTAAATTCAATATTGTAAAATAAACTCATTTAAAATTGCAAAAACCAATCATTTTGCAAGTGTGCAAATTGAAATGTGCAAAGCAAATGAAATATGCAGGTTTAACCTTTTGTTTTACTTCCCTTTGTACAAAAATGTGTGAATATATTATGTAGGTAGAAACCTATATGTATACTTATTGTATGTGTGCATGTATTTGTATAAATAAGCATGTCATTAACTGACAAAGAGTTGAATGGTGTGAGTGCCCAGCACCTCGACCTTGATTCAGTGATGAGGGCAAATGAAGCGAGCTGAAACTAGTTTCTGGTTTAAGCTTAAGATGATTGCCTGATTGCATTGAAGAAACAGCTGCCTTAACTAATTGGGGGCTGCGCCACATCTGAGTCACCTTCTACATATATATATACATACATACATTCATACATACATACATACATGCATACATATGCGTGCAAGTGTACTAGGTCATTCTAGCTTGCATGACTTATTAATAATATAATCAGTCTGAAGTGATAGTGCATTTTCAATGTGCTCCACTGTGCAGTGGGTATTTTCACTTTCTCTCTTTCTCTTTCGCACACACACACACACACACACACACACACTTTCACTCTATGTCAATGGACATATCGTAAATATGTGCATTTCAAATGATGTTTAACCACTGTCTAAGCTAAGTGAATTATAAAGACCACGAACTATTGAACCGTATCACAGTCTAAATTTAGATTCATTTCATCTGGTGGTCAATATCCAACAGCTCTAATTCCTTCCCTCAATAAATAATACAATGTGATTCACATGGTCAATTTAGGTGCTATTGTGGTTACTGTTGTTGTTTGTGTTCTGCTCCGCTGCCAAAATGCGTGCTACTGTATATCTATCGCCTATCGATAATAACATAGCGCTAGAGTGTGAATGCGTGGGAGTGGGACGGGAAATGTCACATTATGCAGACTATGGCAATTATAATAGAGTGGAACGTGTACAAAACGTTTTGCTCGATTAATATGAAAGTAAAAGGAAGAGAAATGTCTGTAAAGAACGAGGGTGAGTGACTAGGCCCCATACTTATGTGCTTCTGTGTTGTACTTTGGAATGGGAACATTTCATATAACAGCAGAAGCAGAAGCAGAGGAAGCAAAGAGCAAAGCACAAGTTTTGCTACGACAAAAACAACATGCCTACATGTGTAGCTACATAAGTGGCCAAGTAAAAGCAACTACAACGACAGCTACAATACAACTACGAGGCAACAAACGCGCCAAGGAGCCGGCAACGCAAGCAAGAGCAACAACAACAATAAGACAACAAGAAAATCGTACGATTCTCGCTGCTTTTTTCTGCTGTTTTCTTTTCTTTTTGTTTCAACACTGCTCGCTAGTTCGCAGCGACGTTTTCGCTGACGTTAGCAGCGACGTTAACAGAGGCATCGCAAAACTATGACAGAGATAAAACCAGAGAGGAAAGTATCGAGAATGTAGTACGTAGAGTTATCGACATCGTTCACTTGCTCCATTTGTTGAAGCACACACACACTCCCACGTATGCATGCGATGTGTATGTATGCATGTTGCACTTGAAATGTTCATGCGTGTGGGTTAATAGATAAGAATACAACAATAGCAATTCACACGAGTATTTAGCAGAACCATCAGACACACACCCACCCGCCTGCTTACACTCACCCCTTCGCTTTCACCACCTGCCTTCAGTTGACATTAGCATTGCTCATACTTCCCACATATACAATTGCAGCCTACAGCTGTGTTTAAACTGTTTTGCATGAATGAACGAAGCATTGCCTGCGTACGGAAACGTGAAACGGGAAGCTTACCTTGGCCACATCAATGTGACTGTCGATTTGTATGCGATGCACAAACGGATTAATGTAGCTATAGCCCTTGGAAGCCCAGGTATCCTCCTCAGAGTCACGCTTGCCGAGAATGCCCGTGATAGTAATGTTATTGCTGGCATCAGTGGCCAACACGCTGGTGCCATTGTTGTCGGTTTCATTGTCGTTCTCCAGGCCATCCCCGTCATTCGATGCCCGTGCATCGTGTGGGGAACGACGTCGTTTAATAGAAGACGTTGTCATTTCACGCAATCACCCGCTTTTCCCTTAAGCACTTTAACAAATTATTTTTATTTTTTTAACTTATTATGTTTAACTTTTCTTGTGCTGGTTGCTTTAGCGTGTGGCGCAAAAATAAAAAACAACAAGTACTCCCGCTCTTCCGTTTCTTTTTTGCGTTGCCAGAGAACTAGAGTGCTGGCTAACAAGATGAATAGTGTTGTATATGACTAAATGTTATCGATGACACTTCATTCGCCGATAGCACGATAAAGTTTAGCAATGGGACGTTGCCACATCATCCGTACGACAACACTAAAAACAAAGCCTATCTGGTAGCACTAACATTTGGCGCTCATTCAAATTGAATTCACAATTTAAATTAACAAAAATTAACGCGTTGCGCTTATATGTGTAAATATGTCAACTGATGCTGATGGGATTAGTGTGCACGTGCAAGCTATGTGGGTATAGTCAAATATAAATGTAGATTCACATATATAGACACAATTAGATCATGCGATCGCATGTCTCCGGCTCTCTAATCACATGCCTGAACCCGGCAGTTCATGGTCCCATCAAACCTGGCGACTAGGTCGCCGCACATGTGCTTGAAACGTGCTGTTGAAATACAAAAGTCTTCTTACGTTTCCAAGGCGAGCTCTTCTTTTTTTTTTGTTTTTATTATGCTAAGCTCAAATACATACATATACATACATACATGCGTCTATGTATGCTTCATGTGCACATAGCTTTTTTATTGTTGTTATTGCTGTTGAAAAATGTAAACCAACCAGTTTCTAGCAATACGTATCAAAGATATCGCAAACGGATGATAAACGGGTTTTGTCTCTATTTGCGTTTAGTTCAATAGTCATTATTGCAGAACGCGCTTCATACGACATGTGATTAAAGTGGGAGGGATTGACCAGAGGTGCCACATAGCAAAACTGTTACTGTTATACGCGCATGCATTTGACCTTGCCGAAGTTTAAAAGGCTGATGCAATCGGAGTTGGGGCCGTTACTAAAGGGATGAGCTGAAACACAGATATGTGTATATAAATAAAATTAAATTAGCGCAACTGGTTTGTTATGTATGTATGTACATAGGTATGTATGTACATAAATAGGTATGTATGAATATGATGAATAATTTATGGAAATACTTGTAGGGCATAACTGTAATCAGTTTGTCTGATGGCCACGCCTCTTTGACGCTTTATTATTAGCAGCCAGTCAGCGGAAAGATTATCAAGGCTGCACAGAAAATGATTTGCAAAAATATACGTACACACATACATACATATGTATGTACATAAGTATTCGAAAAATTTTGTGAATTTTTGATAGTTTAACTAGCAGATTGTTTTACTTTTGCTACCGATTTGTGGATTGTGCGACAGTTTTTAAGAACAGTTTTTTTTTATTTTTGAATGTGGGCGTCGGCATCAGCAGCAGAAGCGTCACGTGAAATTATTTAAGTTGCCAAAAATTTGAATTTTATAATTAATGGCTTTGGTTTTGAGAGCGAAGGCTTTTTTGGCTAAAGCGACAATTTGGCGTATACGCAATGTGTTCACAAAATTTCCGTTAGCTGGCGCACTGCAATGACCCCTGGACTGCCCGTCCTTGCTGCCCACCCCTGCTGGCTGCCACTGCTGCCAATCCCTTCTGCCCGACTTCGGTGCTTGTTTTTCGAGTTTCACAAAACTTGTCGCTTTCGACGTCATCATCATTGACGTCACAGCCGACTCTGCGCGTGGCCTCACACAGTGAAAGAAATTTGTAATATTAAAAGAGCGACACGATACTAAAAAAAATCAATTATTCTGTGTGTATACACAGAAGCACACACATACATACACGCACCGACAGACATGCATAGGCAGCAGCGATGAGCAAGCGCAAAGCAACGCGACCAACCTCTACACACGCACACACTCATGCACAGGCCGACTGCTTTGTCACTGAACGAGTGTGAATGTGTGTGTGTGTGTGTGTGTACATGTACAACGGGGCGAGCCCCCAAATCTGGATTCCCAATTGCGGACAACAGCAGCAAGGTTGCAGTGCATGTTGTAAGCTGACGTCGCAGTATCGAAATTGAATAAGAAAAATACGCCTCTTATTTTTAGACGCACACATTCATAAATACAAATTCATACATACATGCATACATAGGTGTGTGTGTGTGTGATTTGCTCTTAAGTAGTTCCACGAACTGTTCAAGTTTTACTGGTTACTGGTTCACAATACCACTCCACGAAACTCCTCAACTTTCAGTTACTTACAATATCTCGCAATCCGGTTTCTGGTCAGAAACAGGATTTCATCATTAGTGTTTGTAATTGCCGTTAATGGCACATTCCTGTTGCAACAAAGCGCTGACTCATTGCACCACAGTGTTAATGGGGGCGTGGTTGCGATTACTGCGTATTATAGAGAAATTGTATAAATATTGAAAATTGATACTTATTCCCCCTCCCACCATTGTTTCAGGTCAGTCGACGACGCCCACAGAAATATCGCTGGCGTTTTACATTATGCTTCTAAGCAATTTCCGTAGACAGATAAGAACTATTTAGTTCCTCTTGTATGTAAGTAAGTATGTACATACGTATGTATGTATGTATTTGGGTTTTGAAAGATAAATATTTGTTCAGTTTCTTTTGTGGTCTGATAAGAAACAATAACATAATCAAAGAGAGTAACTTTGTAGCGCTCTTAGAACGCTCTTCTTTTTCTCGCTCTGTGCCGCTTAACGCCAAAATCTAATTTTGTCATGCCTTTGTCCTAACAGTGATCAAACGAAAAGAAGTACGACCACAAATGTAATTACAGTGCTTTGAATTGTAATTTCAGAAAATATTTAATTCATTTAGTATTAAGGAAATAACTTGAGAGCGAAACGCTTTAATAGCTACATACATATATTTAATATCAATATTTAAAAAAATTAGTTGATTTAGTAATAAAGTTATCATTGAAAAACGTTGCATTCGAATGTTCACTGTACCCTTATTATATTTGTACATTAGCAAGTTTGGTTTGTGGTTTGATAAGAAATTGAAACTTTGGTTCTATTTAATTACGCCCGCGCTATAAACGAAATCATGCCCTTTGTTCACCTCCTAAACGGATTATATGTATTATTTTACATATGGATGTATATGTATGTAAATATGTATAAGCATTTGAAATGTTGTTGTTTTGAATTGTTTTGTTTACGGCTACAAGAAAAAAGTGCAAATAAGACACGTGCGTCGTTGGCGCTGTCTCTGTACACCCATACATACATACATATACATACTATGCTTGTATGTGCAACTCATACAAAGGGGCGTGTACCCACACATACACACATACGTAAGTATGCATGCAGTATACATACATACATATGTATAAATATGTGGGCCCGTCTGAATTACTGATTAACTCAAGCAAATGAAATTTCCAGCTGCAAAAGAATATTTCATAATGCTATTAAAATGCATGTACATATGTATGTATGTATGTACATTTGCATGCATGTATACACATACATACATACATATTTACCTGAATGTACCTCTTGAACTCCTTAAGAGAATGCTGTGCTGTCAAATTTTGACACACTTTACAAGACTTGCATAAGCTCAACTAAATTTGCAATCTCTTAAGCGTACTCTTGCATTCATGTTGAAATAAATATACACACTTACATACATATATATACATATACATACTTACATATTTATGTACATTTATGGTCATTCGTTGGTAATTATACATCAGTATTGTACATATGTACATACATATGTATGTATATTACACACACACACAATACATTAGCCAGATCACAGAGCGCTTTCAGCGCAATGCGCTTAGTTGTTGTAATTGAGAGAAAATTGAGTAAAAGAGAAACAAAATGACGAAATAATGGCAAATGCAAATGCAAGAGCAACAGCCAGACGAGCCTCTTTGGACAATAATAACAACAGTGCAACTGCAAACCACAACTACCAATGCATGTGTACATGCATATGTATGTCTGTGTGTGTTACACTATGCGTGTCAAGAAATGACAAATGTGTTTTTTAAACAAACCAATTCTGAGTAACACTTATGTATATAGTAATTAATATAAACATTGAGTGCCAGAAAATTCCTTTTAAATTTGGTATGTGAACGAACGACAGCGTCAAGTGAGTAGCAAGAGCATGTAGGCATAAACAGCGTGAATATGGGAGGGGAGCCTTGGAGTTGCAAATACAAGCACAATCGGCCAGGCAATGCCTTTGTCTGGGTTCTTAGTCGCTGTTGCAGAGCGTACGTCGGTGACGGCACGTAAAATACGTACATACCTCTGTATTAGTATGTATGTATGTATGTTTGCAATTGTACACGTACATATACATACATATGCCCATGCAGTAGCAGAGGGAGGCCAAGCAGCAGCAACAGAAAAAAAATGCGAGACGAGCCCCACGAACGCCAAAAGCAGGCAGCGCGCCTAGAGTCGACCATCAACAACAAATTGTATGCCAAACTCGTACACTCACACTTGCACACACACTCACAGCTATGCAAACTTGTTCCCGATATGTAAACTGAGAGTAAACTGTTATACGCCAGCGTCAACAATAGCAACAACAACTGAAATTACCAACAAGGGCCACAATGAATTTCCATAAGAAGGCAGTCAGTCCATGACGACATTTGAATGAGCTTCGCTGAGCATAAATTTATGTAGAATCTCTTATCTTGAGACTACAGGGGGATAGAGCAACTTTTATATGCCAGCTTGTTTAATAAAAATTCAATATTCATATACTTGTCACACTTTAGTTAATTACACAAACAGTTAACACCTTGCTCATAAAGTCAGTTAATGATTCCATCATGCCGCCAGTGCAGTGTACAATGGCTCGCTGACGATGGCAAAGAGGCAATGCTTTTATAACCAAACGCACACCTGACCGCTCTTATAAAGCTCTCCGTCTTCCTCACTCTCTCTCTTACTCTCTTCGTGACTGTTCGTTGGGAGAACAGTATGGTGACGCTACAGTCTCTGCCTGCGTTGCTGGCCGCCCCTTCATGCAGAGTCCATTCATGAGGCGCGCAACCAAAAATTATGCTCTTTTACTCTCAATTTCGACTGCCAGACTGGCGCTTGCTCTCTGCTACGATATGGTCATATACATACGAACAATAGTGTCATATACATACATATACAAATGTATCTTGAACGCAGGCCCAGCAGAAACAGTTGCTCGCTCCAATATGAATTGTCAATTTTGACCTTCAAGGTTCCTTCAAAGTACACGACGCGCGCAAACACACATGTATGTACATTGTATGTACATATACATACATGCAAACGACGCACAGACGCCGACAGCGACAGCGGCGGCGGCAGCGCACGCTCAGCGTCGGCAGCGTCAGAGTAAAGCAACTGACGAAGCTCCACGGAGAATAATTCCGTAACAACGTTTCACAGCAGTGGACGCGTGCAGCGGACAAAACTAAAACGGCCGAGCCAAAGAAATATAGCAGAAATACAAAAATACAGAAAACACATTTTGTGTGAGTCGGAAGCAACACAAAGTCAAATCGGCAAATAATAAAACAAAAAGCAAAAAAAAAAAAAGAACTACAAGGCAAGCGAAGGTTAAAAAATAAATAAAGAGACAATAAACGCGCACAAAACTAAAATCGAGACGGCCAAAAACGCGTGTGTGAAGGAAATTCGCTCTAGTAGAATTTAAAATACATAAATATAAATATATATACATATATATATATATAACTTTTTTTTTGGGTGCCCAGTGCCTGTGACGAACTGCCAAACAAAACTGAATTGCAATTGCAAGCACAACGACAACGACAACGAGAACGAGATGGACCAAGATCAGCAGCTAAATGGCGCGATGCGCAACGTGTCTATAAATACCAACGGACTAGCCACAAATCTCAATGGCCACAGCAGCAAAGGCAGCGACGAGACGGACAATGTGAGAGTTCAGCAGCAGCAGATTGGTGCAGTAGCGCTGGGCAGCGGCGTTGCAGCGCGTAAAGCGACAAATGCAACGACAGCGACGACTGCGGCGACGAACGCGAATGCGAACGCAAATGTAAATGCAACAGCATTTAAAATACAAACATCAGCAGCAGCTGGTGCAGCGATTGCAGCGAGTGCAGCGGATAAAAAGAAAATGGTGTACGAGTTATGTCAGCAACTGTTGCTAACGGATGAGCAGGTGCAGGAGTTAACCTATCGTATATTGCATGAGCTGCGTCGTGGTTTGGCCAAGGATACGCACCCAATGGCGAATGTCAAGTGCTTTGTCACGTACGTACAGGATCTGCCCAATGGCAATGAGCGCGGCAAGTTCCTTGCCCTTGATCTGGGCGGCACCAATTTCCGTGTGCTACTCATCCATCTGCAGGAGAACAATGACTTTCAAATGGAGTCGCGCATCTATGCGATACCGCAGCACATTATGATCGGTTCGGGAATACAGCTCTTTGATCATATTGCCGAATGCTTGTCCAATTTTATGGCCGAGCATAATGTGTATTCGGAGCGTTTACCACTGGGTTTCACCTTCTCATTCCCGCTCCGTCAATTGGGTCTGACCAAGGGACTGCTGGAGACCTGGACAAAGGGATTCGATTGTGCCGGCGTTGTCAACGAGGATGTGGTTCAGCTGCTTAAGGATGCGATCGCACGGCGTGGCGATGTTCAAATCGATGTCTGCGCCATTCTCAATGATACGACGGGCACTTTAATGAGCTGCGCCTGGAAGAATCATAATTGCAAGATCGGACTGATTGTTGGAACCGGCTCGAATGCCTGCTATGTGGAAAAGGTCGAGGAAGCTGAACTCTTCGATGGCACCGATAACCGCAAACCCCACGTTCTCATCAACACGGAGTGGGGCGCGTTTGGTGATAATGGTGCCCTTGACTTTGTGCGCACCGAGTTCGATAAGGATATCGATAGTCACAGCATCAATCCGGGCAAGCAGACGTTCGAGAAAATGATCTCGGGCATGTACATGGGCGAGTTGGTGCGTCTTGTGCTCGCCAAGATGACCCAGAACGGCATCCTCTTCAATGGCCAGGGATCCGAAGTGCTCTTCACACGCGGCCTCTTCTTTACCAAATATGTCAGCGAAATTGAGGCCGATGAGCCGGGCACTTTCACCAACTGTCGCCTGGTGCTCGAGGAGCTGGGTCTCTCCAATGCCACCGATGGCGATTGCGCCAATGTCCGTTACATCTGTGAGTGCGTCTCAAAGCGTGCGGCACATCTCGTCTCTGCGGGCATCGCCACGCTGATCAACAAGATGGATGAGCCGCATGTGACTGTTGGCGTCGATGGCAGCGTCTATCGTTTCCATCCCAAGTTCCACAATCTGATGGTTGAGAAGATAACGCAGCTGATCAAGCCTGGCATCACCTTCGATCTTATGCTTTCCGAGGATGGATCAGGGCGCGGGGCGGCGCTTGTGGCTGCCGTTGCCTGTCGAGAGGATATACTCAATAGCAAGTAAACGATTGTGCGTCATTGCAGGCAATCGTAATTGTAATCGTTATCGTTATCGTTATCGTAATCCGCAATCGGAATCGGAACCGGAATCGGAGTCAGGATCAGCGTCGCAGTTGCTAAGTAAACAAACCAATCAACCAATCAATTCAGTTCGAAATTCATTCGAACTCGAACGCGAAAATGAGTTAGTTTCCTTTGTAGCCGCTGCGTGCGGTCACCCATAGCCACCGCCAGGTGGTGCCAACGCAGCGTGCTTCTAATTAGTATTTAAATTAGGCAAGTTTAGATAAAAAAAAAAACAACAACAAAACAGAAAAGCAGAAAAATAACAAAACAAGCAACAAACAACAAAGAAAGAAATAACAAATATGCAAAAATGACACAACAGCAAATTGGAATATAATTGCTTTAGCAATTGTTTTTCTTCACTTTTCTCTTTTTCTGTTTTCTGTTATCTGTTTTCCTTTCACTAACTGTTATTTTGCTCTATACATCAATTAAATAAATTATTTTCATGCTTAAGTTAATTGGTTAAATGATCGAATGTCTATATATTTTATTAATATATATATACATATATATATTATATATATATACTTTACATAGACATACACATAAACAATTACACATACATACATACACATACACACACACACACTTATGATATGCTAGTATGCAATTTGTTATTAAAAAGAGCAAAAAAAAAAGTTTAATGAATTTTTCGATTACAAATTGGTATTTCCACAATATATTTTGGAGCATAAGAGAGGCAGAGACAGATGAAGGACACGAAGAAGCAGAGCTGGGAGAAACGTGTAGTTCACTTTCGTTCGCCGCTGTCATAAAGTGTTATACTGTGCTACAAGCATCAGCATATCCCAAAACAGGACAAGAGAAAATGAACATGAAACTAGACAAAATCGCACACTAAACTAAAGGAAAGCAAGAAATACTAAAAATTACAATAAATAAATATAAAAAAAAAATGCATAAGACACTAAGACACAGAGAAAGACGAAGAGCGAAGAATGTGTGTTTTGTTGTATTTGTAAATGTTTATAATATATGCATAAATTGTGAAACGTTATATGATAGTATACAGCTTATTAGCCACTATATTGATTATAATGTAGATCTATACTTTTCTTTCTCACACTCTCTTTCTTATATATATATTGTTTAAATCACTTCCACTTTTTTTTATTATTATTATTATTATTATTTTTTTTTTGTTACTAACGTTTAAGCAGCTAAACAATTGTTTTATATTGTTTCTCTATATATGTATGTACATATATACATGTGTATGCACATGTGCGTTATATGTCTAGTTTAGTGCTTAATTATTATGTAGTTTTAAATGTTATCACAGAAACGAGAGAGCGAGAGAGAAAGAGAGAGTCCTAATTATACGAGACAACCTTATATATGTTTACGAAACACACAAAAAAATGATAAAAGAAGACAACACAGCAAATAAAATATTAAGAAAATTGTATAATTTCTCCTGCTTATTTGAATTTTGGTTATTTTTTTCAGTTGGTATTTTTTTTTTATATATTTTTCAGTTGGTATTTATTTGGTACTTTGGTATTTTAAGACAAGATCTTTAGCAACTGCGCGCAGGCGACGCATGTTGCACGTTTGAAGTAGTTCAAGTATGAGAAAAGTAAAATAATAATTTAAAATCAATGAATATAACCAATTTTTTTGTCAAGTATTTTTAATAAAAATTAGTCAAGCAAAGCGAACAAAAGAAAGAAAAAATATAAAATAATAATAATGACAAAAAACTTGAAAGCCTAAAACGTATAAATCAAGCAAAAAGTGTTTCTATTTTCTCATGAAAATGTAAAATATACTTAGCCATGGATTAATTACTTAGTTATCGCAAGGCAAGCAAATATGAAAAAAATTGACCAGAGGTCGCTGACCGCTGATAGGTTGAGATCAGACCCTAAAACTGAAATAAATTAGACAGAACATCAACAGAACTAACTATTTAAAATGATTTCGAAAATGAAAATAAAAACGATATACAAAAGCAGAAGAAACGGAACAAAAACAAAAACAAAACAACAAAAAATCGGAAGTGTTTCAATTTCTTTTGGGACGGGAATGGGAAATAACTGCGTCATTGTGATATAACATTGGAATCGTGTGATCACAATGATCTATTCACAGAATCAAAAAGGGGAATCGATGTTGTCGTCTCCAATTGATGTGTCCAATTGAAAGCCAATGTATATATTTGTCTATACATATTTATTAATCTAGCATATAAACAATTAAACACCCAGACACAAACAACAACAACAATAGTACTAATAATAATAACAAGAATAACTGTAGCTCTTCAATCGACATCAAGTCTGAGTCAATTTTGTGGCCCAATTCAATTGAAAATGATTCAATTCGTAACGTTTGACGCATTTGCATTGCAGCTTACGATTGAGTCGAGTCAATGTGAGCACTGTGTGGCGGTGGTGCGATAGTGCGATGGTGCGGTGGTGCGGTGGTGTACAACAAAACCCTGCCCCAAACAACACACGCCTATTACAATATTTTAAGAGACAGTGTTCAAATAGATTGATTTATTGTTGTTTGATTTGTTGTACGTTGCACAGTTTTCCACAAGTGCCCCATGTGGTAAAGCGGGAGGCTAGGCGATGGGGAGGGGGGTAACTGAGTTGGAAACTTTCGCAAGTTTCGCGAAAGTTGTTTTTAGAATTGCCAACCACATGTAAATTCCCCGAGACTCGGACAAGAAACTGCATAGCTTCTGGATTGCACAAATATATACATATATGTACATATATACACACATACATATATATATATATGTATATATATTTATATATATATACAAATAGTATTGCATGCCTTATAGACTTACAAATACAGAAATGCACAGCTCACGTTTCATTTAAATATCAAACGCAATAAAAAACAATTTCAAATGCAAATTACAATATGACGACTTCGACGACTCGATTGCCATTTCGCTTTGGGGTTCGCAACTCGTGACCCGTCTCTGGGTATTATTATTAGTATTCATCCAGTATTTCGTCTCACTAAAGAAATCTCTAAGTAAAAGTCAACATGTGATATAGTTAATGCTCATCAGTATTGACGCAAACGGGGAAAATTCCAGAAAACGCTAACGCCTCTTTCAGACTACATTTCTCATTAGGTTCGTAAATGTATACTTAGCCGAAGAAATGCAGTTTAGTTAGTTAATTATATTTCTAATTTATTTTTAGACCTGGCAATTCCAGAAATCGAAATCACCTAGTTCAAGCTAATTTTCTAATTTGAGCTGAGTCTAAGAAATGCAATTAAATTAGTTGATTACATTTTCTAATCAGACGTCATGCTTGCAGAATATTAAAACGCTGTCTTCAGACTACATTTCTAATTTCTTAATTTTAATTTATTACTACACGTTTCGCTTAAAATTCGCTGAAATATGCAAAGCATGCTGTCTAAAGATTCTTAAATAAAGAACAGAATCTCAGTCGAAATTGAAAATGATAAACTGTCTTCATCAATTCTCTTTAGCATAGAGAAATTGGAAATTAATCAATTACCATAAGTGTTCAAAGAAATGCACTTAAGTTTTTTAATTAAGTTTCTAATTAATGAATTTTCGAAATTGTTAAATTTTTAATTAATTATAAGACGTGTTTCGACTTCAAATTTGAGATGAAATTGTTCGTTGGAACGGGGAACAAGTGTCATAAAAGTGTTATCAGTTAATTGTGTTGTCAAATGTCGTCCAAATGCTAATCTGCATAAATATCTACAAAGTCGTACATCCCATTATATATATGTATATATATGCGTTTAAATATATTATGTATAACCGCCTCCTAGACACACTAGTCAATGGGCAAAGAAACTACAAGTATTTATCAGCGAATTCTTCGGTAATTTGTTATTTTGTTTTCGGTTTTATTCTTAATTTTTATCTTTTTTTTTGTGATCTTGAGTTAATTTAGCGGCAATTTAGCAAATATGCTTTGGCCGTTGTTTCGCATTTTGTTTTTGTTTAGCTGTAACAAAAAATATAAAAATAATTATAAATAAATATCTAAATTTAAAGAGCACTATCTTTATTATTCGCGGGCATCTTTTCATTTTCTTTTAGTGAGCATAGAATGAAAACAAAATACGCAATTGACAATGAGAATGTAAATCGTTAAACGCAGACGCAAAACGGAGAACGCGAAACGGAAAGCGACGAGCAAACGAACGGCGAATTGAGAATTCAATTTTGTGATTTTTCGAGTGGGTTTTTGCGAAGGGTGACAAAGCGACAGGCACGCCTACTCGCTGTAGTAAGGGTGCACAGCTGACGTTAGATAGTGTGTATCTATGTAGTGTAAATTATTCAATGTTTATCTGTAAATGATTGTAATCTTGACGTTCTGCGAATCTAGAACTAAGCAAATATTATAATATTACAACTTTTGCAAAATACATTTTTTTTGTTTAGCAATATGTGTTTACAGTTCAGCAATGTTGGTTTTTATCAAACTCATATATTGACAGTCTGGCCACTCGGGCAGACAGCAAATTGCATTTTTCTATTCTCTGTAGTGTGCGCTCTCCCGCTCTCTCACTCTTTCCTTACACTGTTTATCTTCGCTTTTGTGCTGGTTATGCAAATGCTAAATGCAATTTTTTGAAAGTGTGAAAATGTAAACGAATCATGTGAGTGCCAACAACAACAACAACAACAAAAACAGCAGCAGCAGCAACGACAGCAAGAACAACATCCCAACTGATCATATGCATACATAGAAAGTGTGCAATCAGCGATTGGCTGTAGTTGTTGTTGTTGTTGCTGCTGCTGCTGCTGCTGTTTCTCAACTACGCGACGGATGCAGACAACGCAAATTGCAATAACAACAAAATATAGCAACAGCAGCTAGCCAAAACTAATTGCTAACTATTGCTTGAATATGTCAATGCATAAATGTTTGTACATCTGTTTGTATGTATCGGGAAACTTGTTTTCGATACGACAAATGTTTCAACTGTTTTTTCACCTGTTGCAGCCAAACAAAAACGGTCTCAATAGCGGAGAGATAGATAAGTAGTATTTAGAGAGACGAAGACAAAAACAAAGGCGGAAGCGAGTTGCGTGTGTTCAGTGGAGAATTTGCATTGTGAACTGATTCAATGTCAGAATGAATTGAACTGCAGCTCTAATGACGTCAGATCACATAAAAGCTTTGAATAAATAATCCCCATATGGAGACCATATCAGCACTTAATGTCGCTTAAGCTATTTAAATATAACTAATTTCAATATTACTAATACGCGCGTTGGACAATTGATATTATCGATAACAAATCTTATCGCAAATTACTAGTAGCACTTCCAAAAGCAATTAAATTGCTTTATGTTCTTAATATATATTAGATAACATTACATAATATAACTATACTATAGATAAAATATAGAAATGCAAAGCAAAGTATATCAATATTTTAACTGCTTTTTCATCTGTTATTGTTGTTTTTATATTATTTAATCTACACTGCGCAGAAGGCTGAAGAAAATTGAAACTGTGGCTTTTAGAGAAAGATTATTAAGCGAAAATTATTATAATCGGAGCATGACGGCTAAATAACAACAACAATAGAAAATATATAAGCATAGGAGAAACTAATTACGATAAAAAAAATCGTGCAGAGCAACAAGAGAAACAATTAAGCGACTTCAAATTGGCCACTGGGTTGCAAGCTCTTGCCAAAAACAAAACAAAAATGCAATTTATTGAATGCGCGCTAAACAATACCCCGCAAATCAACTTGTATTGATGTTTTCAAGATAATCTAGCGCAAATATTCTTTAGGAATTTGAATAAATGTGTATCTATGAAAAACTATAAACAGATGAACAGGATAAGTTTATATACAGTGGCAGCTAAGGAATGTGAAAGAGTAGAAAGAGAAGAAGAAGAAAGAAGTCGGGAGATCATTGCTTTAGCAGATATTCTGTTGCTAAATTAAAGTATAGACAAGACTATGAATAAACTTGGAGCTTGAAAACATTAAAATGTCGCTTTTACGACATAAAGGGTATAAACAGCAACATCAGCCAAATACAACAACAGATCAAAGCAGCGACGCGTCGCTGCTTCCTCATTGTTGTTGTTGTTATTTTCTTTGAATGATTGCCGTTATTATTTTATTACACAAAACTGCAAATAATTTCATGTGGGTTCGTTTTTGTTGTTTGTTTTTTTTTTAATAGAATGGAAATATTTTTATTGTCAAATTAGATTGTGAGCTGTTTTTAATGTTTAATGGAGGCGCTGCGCTGTCGCGTCGCTGTCGTAGTTGCCGTCTCTGCTTCTGCCTCTGCCTCGACTGACTGCGGCGTCAGCGTTCGTGTTGCTGTTGTTGTTCGTGCTTTGGCTCCATGCAAAAGTTTATAATTAAAAAAAAAAGTATTGCACAAATTGTTAACGAGTTGTTTTTTCTTTGTTTTTTTTTCACATGTTTTCTTGTTTTTATCGTCTTTAAACCACATTTCAATTATTTTCCACAATTAGCTGAGAAAAGTGAAAAATTCATCAAGTCAAGCGAGTAATAGCAAAAACCAAGAAATACCGACGAAAAAATGCTCTACAGAAGAGTGTATTCTAACTCAACTTATTTAATTTTATAAAAACTGGAATTTTCCGGCTTTTTTATGTTTTGAAGTGAAAAATGTTGCTATTATTTATCAATAGATTAATTGATCTAATTTTAATTGATCTAAATTTTTTAATTGCTTGATTTATTTGGATCTGAACTGAAGAAGTAAAGCTTAGCTTAACAAAGTATAAGTAAGCAAGTTACACAACCTTAAAATAAATTAATTTTAGTTTGTACGATAAAGGAATTCGTTATTAATCTGACTGAAATATAGACTATATGCTCAATAGTTTTATGAGTTAAAAACAAATTTAAGTCAGCTAATTTCCTTTGGAAATGAAACTAACGGAGACATTACGTCAATCAACGAAATTGCAATTGAGATAAAAGCTCTATAAGCAATAGTTTTACAAGCTAAAAATGAATCTTTCTATTTGCTAAAATTAAGTTAAATGATTTATAGAATTTGTTTTACAGTCTAAAATGCAATTTGTTCTACAGAAACTCTTTCTTGTAGAACAAATTATTAAATGTGTTATTTGAGATAAAACGACTAAAAACTATTGTTTATTAGCTTGTCTATATAAGCTATTGTTTAGCAATCTGAAAACAAATTTATTTATAATATTATCTGATTTGTTTTTTTCTTTCTAAAAACTAATTATATATTTCGAAATCTCAAATAAAAACGAACTTTTCTCGACTGAATTCATTTGTGAGAAAAGATGATCTGTTTCTGATCTTTATGAGCAAATTTAATTGCCTTTGTATATAAATAAAACAAATGATATTAACTGTAATTTGAGTTATATAAAGTGCTGTTTAAAACAATTGTTTAATTAATTTATAACGAAGTTCTATGTAAGTGATCATAAGCTAATCATTCTGAATCGTTAGAAGGTTATTCATCTGACATTTTACGAGCATTTCAAATAATGGGAATTGAGCGAACATAACCGAGGTCGAAGCATCGGTGGTTCAACAGCCGATAACCGATAACCTATCGACGTTAGACTAAAGTCGACAAGATCTTACAAGATCAGGGTCAGAACAAAACGCTGATTATGATGAATGGAGAGGAATGTCATTCACATTTAATCGTTTAACAAGTCAATTGGTTGGCTACCAATACGAAACAATTGAATGAAAGCAGAATCAGAATAGCTGTCCCTATAGAGCGGAGGGAACCGCCTTGAACTACCGCAGACTCAACCGAAATTTGTTCAATTAATGGCAGCTGTTTCAAAGATCTGGAATAGAGAATTGCATGGCATACAATTTTATTATATCAGCGCAACACTTGAATCAATTTACGACGCTTGTGAAGCCCCGAAACGTAAGACTTGAGTACGGCATGTATAAGTTATATGTCATGCTTAGATATACTATATATAGTATATATATACATTCGCATCTGATGTCGTCTGTGATTCCCCTCGGACGTATGAAATGTGATCTTGTGCTATAACAATAAAAACCGCAAATTGTCTGGGTTAACGTGGGGCATAATTCATACACCTACAAATAAAAGAACGCAAATATCCATAAGAAGTATAATAATAACAAAATAATAATAAAAAGCACCAGCACCAGCAATAAAAATAACAATAACAAACAATCAAACAAAAACAATGGCAAACCGTCGCAATAATAACCAAAACAACCAGCTCATTTGCCCGATAACCACGAAAAGTGTTATTGAGACCCACATGGAATAGATCACGTTTCTGCATTTCTCATACGTATGACCAAGTGCACCACGCTAAGGCATATTGATTTTGTTGAGCTCTATAGAATAGCTTATTTAAGCATATTCTAAACTTAAAGTAAGCGAAATCTAATATAAATACGAGTTCAA
Source organism: Drosophila macrospina (assembly GCA_035042075.1). Taxonomy (NCBI): domain Eukaryota; kingdom Metazoa; phylum Arthropoda; class Insecta; order Diptera; family Drosophilidae; genus Drosophila; species Drosophila macrospina. The sequence goes on along the minus strand of JAWNLW010000500.1, from coordinate 1,580,315 downwards.
CTCAAGTTAAACGCATTTCAGTTCTTAACTCTTTAGATAATCATCTTAGCTTAATTTGTGTCCATACTAACTTCACTCTAACCTCAACTTATTTTAAAGTCATCATCTTAACCTAACTTTTAGCTTAATTGAGTGGAAACTTAGTGAAATCTAACACAAACATAAACCTAACCTAAAACAGGCGAATCAGTCGACTTAATTCTTTCGCGTATGTACACAAAAACTGAGTGCTATGTCACTTCACTTATATATGCATGTATCGCATTCATTCGCTGTCTCGCTCGCACACCTGTGCTGGCCGCACAGAAATGCAACAATTTCGTTTCTTTCTTTTCTGATTATCTTTCTTATTTATAAACTAATCTTGATAAAACTTTCAGCTTTGCTTTCATTTGACATTCTTCAAGCACTTGTTAAGTTAGAAGTGCCTGCGCTGAGATATTTGGATTTAAATAGTTTCTTTTTTTCGAATTTCGGGGGAGGTATTCAAAATAAACTTGAAGTGTGATGGACTATCGAAATCTTTATTCCCCATTTGCTGCCCTTAGCTCTAATAGTTGCCAAGTTCTCTGCGTTCATTCAGACAGACGGACAGACATGGCTCAATCGACTCGGCTATTGATACTGATCAAGAATATATCTGTTCTGTAGGATCTGAGTTAAAATATACTCAAACCTTACCCTAATGTTAGTCCAGCTTTATCTTATCCAAACCTAACCTAGCTTAAACATAAACTTATTCGTAGCATTAACAAAAAAATGAGCTAATAAATCAAACCTAACCTCAATTTACAACTTAACCTAACATAAATCTAAACTGTACTTAAAACAAGTTGATCTTAACCTAACCTAAGCTGGCTAAAGTTAAGAGCCTGCTCTACATTTAGACATCGCGGAAGGTCATTCAATTGTCTTATATGCCCCAAACAGTAAATGCGACTTGGCCAAAAGCATTTATGCATTTATGTAAATGTGTGTGTGTGTGTGTATGATTGTGTGTGTGTGTGTGTGTATATATATATTTGTGTATTATCATTGTTTATAGACAGTCGTACGTCGATTCATTCAGCGAAATTGTTTTGGGTTTGTCATTTCGCAACTATTTGTTATTGTTGTTATTGTTATTGTTATTGTTGTTATTATTGTTATTTGTATTTATTGTCTACGAATGCAATGTGGAAACTGCAATCGAATTGCATTCATTTGAGACGGTTTAAAGAGCAACGGGCAGAAAGCTGGATCGTCCCGCCTCATTGAGATAATCCACAGAGCTCGACACAGAGACGGACAATGAAAGCGAGTGACAGAGAGAGAGAGAGAGAGAGCGAGAGAGAGAGGCAAAGACAATGACAATTATATAATTGCTTGTAATTTCAAGTTCAACTTACGCGCGACAGAGAGATGTCAATGTTGACATGAATTATGCAATTTCGCGACAAGTAATACCCATTAACTGGGAATAAATATAACAACTTGAACAGACAATTAGTCTGTGCTAAAGATTTCTTCTGTTTACGCTATTAATGAGCGACAAAACAAAAAAAATAATAGCTGGAAAACCAAGAAAGCGCAGTTAGTGGGAGAGTTTCCCGTGAAAAGCCCAATAGGAAGTACTGTAAAGTCGGTAAATTGTGATTTATACTATACCACATAATAGAGTATCTATTGGTAACTAATACTACTACTATTATCTACTACTATTTTAAGCTTACGCACAATTTTCACTACGAAAATTTGGTACAAATATGTTGTGCATTTATAATCAAGTAAAAAAAAATGTGTAAAAACGTAGAAAAATGTGCATAAATTTTGCCATGATATGACGGATATTAGATTGAAATTTAAAACAAATAAAATTAAAACAACATGTTTGTAGTATAAGTTGTCAAAGTCAAGTTGTCTTTTAAAATAATGAAGTAGCTTAATAAATTTATATTTCAAAATCTATTATGGATTATTATTAATTTCCAAGTAATTCTTCACTTAAAAGTTGAACTATAAATTGAAATAAATTGAACTAATAAAAATAAAATATCTGTATATTTATACCAATAAATCTAACAATTTATTTTTTGAAGTGAAACAAGACTCAAATATTAGACAATAGGCATTTGTATATCTTTTACTCTGTCTCTTTAACTCACTTTCTCTACTAGCTATCTCTTTCTCTCTTTCTACTATTTGAGAAATCTATATTTTAAATATTTCTCAATGATTTTATATGAATATGTACGAGAATATCAAGTTATTATTGCTATATCGTAGATGAATACTGCAATTTTTAAAGCTTCCACTTCTTGGCTTACGATAGTATCACCTTACTATCGATACAAGTTCTCTATTCACAGTTCCTTTATTTCCAACCCTTTGGGATGGCTACAATCAGTTGTGAGTGATTGTTACTATCAATTGTTGAAATAGTTCTTTAATTCTGAAATTGCTTTTATTTGAGCACGATATTCTGATATTACTATCGATATATCTTAAGGGGTTATCATGAATGCAGCTCTATACAACAACAGCATAGTTTTCCAAGTGCTTACATTTTGATAGATTTTGCAAATGCTAAAATTACACATCCTGACTTACGATAGTATCGAGTTACTATCGATAATAGTTTTTCTTCCATTTTTTTCTCTTTGGGATTGCAATAGTCAGTTGAGTGTGTTCGTTATAATCGAGCTTTTGAATGATTTTATACTTCTAGAAGTGATCTTATTGATTTTGTAAGAAAAATTACTATCGATATATCGATATAACATGAAGACACTCGCAGCTATATAGCATAGCAGAGAAATCCAAGTACCCAAGTAACTAAATGTTTCCTCTCGTTCGATAGTATTATGTTACTATCGATATATTAAATGAATCGATAAATGAAATTCAGCAATTATCACAAGCAGACACCATGCATGCACTCGCAGCTCTATTAGAGGGCATCCAATTTCAATTACTTCCATTCACACTCGTATGACTAATGTGTACCTTTATGGGGTATGGTTACGTCTCGTTGACTCTTTGCGAATGCAATACTCAGTTGAGGTTGTGAGTGATCGCCAGTACGATTGCTTGAGTGGCAATTTTGCAATGGAACTGCGCAATATGTAAGTACCACAGCACTGTTGGTACTACACGAAGGCAAAGTTCATGAACATGACGCGGCCCACTGTAAGCACAACCGCTTGATACTAGTGTGTGTCGATGGCCACAGACGATGCGAGAATAGCAGCACGAGAGTTCTGATCAAGCTCAGGGAACTCGGGAGCTCGGTAATTTTGTATTTTCTTATTTTTTTTTCGTTTTGATAAGCTCGCTTAGACTGTTGTCAGCGGTCGAAAGGCGCGATGAGCTACATTGAGTATACGACGTGTCTGCCATCTCAGTTCAAAATTTATACACAATCTCAGTCGCATATTCGCACCTACATTTGTATAAACACACACACACACACACACACACACACACACACACATGGTTAGACTACATAAACAGCTTGAGGCGCAATGTTGTTTATGATTATGAACAATAAATAGATTTATTGGTGGCCATATAGACAATGCGATCAAGGAATGTTACGCGAATTTCATAATGAGAGTTCCGACTAGTTCATGGGTGGTGGTACTTGTGGGGCTTGTGGCGCTGACAGGGTGGGTCAAGTGGCTCCCTATCGAATCAGCAATGCTATTAAAAATATTGGCGAGTAAGCGAATATCATTAAATATCAACACTTAAAGATTAAGGTTCTGTATAACGTCTAAATGAATCCGACAGTAAAGATAAGTAACGAGTTGATTAAGGACCAAGAGAGAGAGAGAAAGAGAGAGAGATAGAGAGAGAGAGAGATAGAGAGAGAGAGAGAGAGAGAGAGGCAGAGGTTTTTCTCCGATTAAAGCTGCAGAGGATACGAGATTGGTTTAGCAACGAGTAGCGAATAGCAAGTAACGTGTTGGAACTAACGAGTAAATACAAAGAGTACCAAATGCAGGTAAATGCGATCGATAGCGAGTGAACTATAACGAGCAATAGGCAATTACTCGTTGTTAGCTTAGACTAAAAAGTAATTAGATTTGTCAGGAACCATGGCAGGATGATAGATATTAGCATATACAAATATTTAGCGAATAGTTACTATAATAGAATTTTTATCCTGTAATAGCAAAGCTATTTATGACTAGTAACGACTAGTGACTACCGAGTAATCGAATTAAAGTTTATTCTACAGTTAGCCTGTAATTAATAAGGACTATAAGTAAGGTAAGCCCATAACGGTAACGAGGAGCGAGTAACGAGTAAACATTAGTTTTTACTCTCAACAGTAAATATAACTGAAGTATTGTAGAGACTTCATTTAATCTAAACTTGCAATAGCAACGATTAACGAGCAGCGAGTAAATAATAAAGAGCAGCGAGTAAATAATAACGAGCAGCAAGTAAACATTAGTTTATATTCTAAAAAAACTGTAAATTGAGTGGATTTTATGAATTTTAAGCATAACATGTTCTGGAACGAGTAGTAAATAGTAACGAGTAAGTAAGTAAGTAATATTAGTACATGAGTAACGAGCAAAACTTAGTTTCTACTGTTACAGGTTTGTTTTTAGAATGTTAACACACAATAGTGACGAGTTGTACTTAGTAATGAGTAATATGTGCTTACTATAGAATGAATTGTTGGAATTTATGATGGAAATGCCTGTAATACGAGTGCAGGCAACAAGTAACGAGTACTGATTGTATAGTAACGAGTAAACACTAGTATCTAGTGTAACCAGTGAATACATTCGATGCTAAGGAATAAAAGACCTGAATGTTGTCTAAGCGATTAATAGCTATTATACTCTACTCTACTCTTGTCAGGTGGCTAATTAGTATGCATTGATAAGGATCACGTGTGAAAACAACTTACATGTTAAATTAATCTTTCACGGAGAGGTCAATGAAGTAAATGCAATTTGATTGAATTCAATTTGATGCAATCGAAAGTCAATTGCCCTGTAATAACCGAAAGTAAAAGTGCAAAATCCGAGCGTTCGCCTGCGATGAAATATTGATAAGAACATTTACGGTGCGACAACGGTCAGGGATCATTGCGATGATGCCAGTGTGTTTTGGCAAATTAATTCATGTTTTCCATTCACTTTGATAACGACGATAATCTCCGGTTGATGTGCGTACTTAACAAGCTCTCAGTAAAGTAACAAAAAAATAAATAAATAAATAAATAAAACAATAAACAATAAAACATTCAGATCTCTAGGGGGGAAATGATAGCCATATAAATACTTAGATGTTATACACATGTATATATAGTATATATGTATTTTTAGACCTCTCGACGATCGATATAATAGTTGACTGATTACCCAAATATGGCAGTTGTTCAAGTGTCCCGGACGTTTCGCTTATCATTTATCAGTAATCTAAGTGGGGACTCAGCCGGGGGGGACAGAGTAAGTCAAAAATCATTCGAACACAATTGCACAAATCAAGCACTTCTGATAAGTCAATTTCTAGTGAATTCCATATACATAAATGCCACAAAGGAAATAACTAAAATGATGTGAGGCCGGCCTTAGAGAGCTTAGAGACGAGTGATCACTGTAGTTGTCAACCTGACGATGCCGTGTGCAATCAATAGCTACTTGTGCCCGCTTAATGATTGTGAACTTAGCCCAGTTTCTGACGCAACAGGAGCGGGGCAACCACCAAGCAATTGAAGGGTTGCTGTAGTGGTAGTAGGGGGGGGGGGGATAAAAGCAGGGGGGATGACGGAACAGCAGCCTATAGCCGGTTTGTAGTGGTTCCGCTTTCAGTGCGTGCGCAGTGGAAAATTGTATAAAATGCCAAATAAACGCCTTTGGGGAACAGTTAGTTGGCAACACAGACATACAAACATACACACCTACATACATATGTATGTATTTATATCTAAAAATCGAAAAGACACAGACAACAATTACAAACACAGACAGATTGACTGACAATTACACAGGCCGCACTAATGATAAAAGCCGCAAAGCATTAAACGTTTCTGCTGTTCTGCTAATAACTGTGCAATAGATCCCCATAAGTGCAGCAGCAGAGATAAAAAATATATATGTACATACATACATATATACAAAGAAAACGAGGTGATGAATTATTGAGCAGCCTGAATGTAACCTCAAAAGGCAGGAGCCAACAACTACAGACGCACAGAGGCATAAACGTACAAAAACTATGGAGTGACGAGTGAACAGAGAAGAGAGAGAGCAAATGACATTTGAGAGCGGGGAGAGCATGTGGCAGCGCGTGTGTTTAACAATGTGTGTAGGCGGCTTGGCGGCGTGGGCAGAGCGTAAATGCCAAACTCTCCACTCGTGCTTAAAAAAAAGGAACCAAAACTGGGTGGCGCAATGACGTGTGCATTGACCGTTGTATGTCGATTGTGTAATCACACTTCCTGTCCGTCTCTCTCTCTCTCTCTCTGTCTCAATCACTCTCGTAATAGCAGCACTTATGTTTTGCATATGCACTTGCTTGCACTTAACCAACAGTGGGTGTGTGCTATAAAATATTTTTAGATAAATTCGCATTAGATTTTTTTTTCTTTTACATTCAGTCATTTGCCGCACTCCTGACGCGCCTTTGCACAGCCTGAGCAATGGATTGCCCTTGAGTTTGTCCTTTTCGAGCGCCGACGCAGCAAGCCGTAGTCGCAGCAGCAGAGCTTGGCAACGACAGCAACTGTTATACGAGGCGCGTGTAAACTGGTTTGTATAACACCGCCTACTACAAACACATAAGTGCAACTGTGTGCGTGTGTGTAGGAGGCTCGTCACCGGCACTATCAACCATTGCTCTCAATTGCTTTTATATATTTCTTTTTGTTTCTTTTGTTTTTGTTTTTTTTTTCATTTGCTGCCTCTATTAAATGGAGTGTAAAATAGTGAAAAGTAAGTATGTAATTTGTATGTACTACACAGCACATGCATATTTACCCTTGCTTATATCGATCAACATGAATCGTACATAAGCTTAAGGAATAATAAGAGATAATTAAAACTAGTTATTAAGCAAATTTGTAAATTATCTTTCCAATTGTGTTGATATGAAATCTACATTTGTATTGTAGTCTCATTAGCCAATTTTCCTTTTCACACATCCCCTATATTTGTTTCTCTTGACAGGAAGCATTAAGCAATTGCATATTACCTAATGTCTATGGATAAAATTACCAATGTTGACTGACAAGAGAGTCAATATATGGGTAATTTGCTCATGTCTATCAAATTAAATGATAGTTTTAGAAAAGTGTAATCTAATATTATAATGATAAATATGTCTCCGATAAATGAAATTAATAATATCAATTTTCTATTGCAGCTTATTAATGACAGACAAATTGAAATTAACGAGCGTTCAGTTGAACGTATTAAGGTTGCCGGACTATGAGAAAAAGTGCTTGCAAATACCAACATTGCTCAGCACTACTACCAGCAGTCGTTAGCCAATACAGTTATCGGCTGCCGTCAGCTGGGCAATTGATGAAAACGCGAGTTTGCCTGCTTATAAAACACAATGTCTTTTAGCAATTTATTAATGAAAAGCAGTGTAAATGGCGGTTTGCGTGGCACACAAACCGCAGCACTGGGACTACTCAATGTCAGTACACGCCAGGGACACACGCTGCGCGGAAGGCCACCCGGTGTGGCACGTACATTGGAGCAGCGTTTGCGGGGTAAGTTGTGTTGATGTAATCAACGATATCGAAAGCATATAACTAATAAAAATGGTGTAATCTATGGATAGATGAGAACGTCACCGATCCCGAGATCGTAGCACGCGTCAACATTGGGTTTCCACAGTTGAAGCCATCACGTTCGGCACAGCTAAAGCTTCGCCTGGAACATCTAAAGGCGCAGCGTGCCAGCAAAGAGTTGGAAAAGCTGGCACGAAACAATAAGCGTATGTAACCAATTATAATAATCTTGAATCCTGATTGTAACACAACACGCTTGCAGTGGTCATCGACTTTGACAAAGTGCAGGAGGCTTATGTGCAGACAACAGGACAATTCGATTTGCGTCTGCTGGCGGATCACTATGGCATCTTTGAGCATCTGTTTGGCAGCGCCTACTTTGTGCCACGCGTGCCCCTCAACATAAGCTACGAGGTTGATGCGAATACCTTAAGTCCCGTCTACAATGGCAATGTAATAAAGCCTTCCGAGGCGATCAAGGCGCCATTGGTCAGCTTTGATGGCCAGCTGGATCCAATTACGGGCAAGTCGGCGCAAGGTGATAGCTACTGGACGCTGTTAGTCACCAACCCCGATGCACACTATACAAATCCAGCGGCTGAATGTCTACATTGGTTTATGTGGGTTTCGATTGATTGATTGACTGTGATTGTGATGATTGATTGTGTGTCTATTTCATAGCTCCAATATACCCAACGGTAAGATCGCGGAGGGCGATGTTTTGGCTGAGTATCTGCCACCATTTCCGCCCAAAGGTGTGGGCTATCAACGCATGGTGTTTGTGCTGTACAAGCAGGTGTCTCGCTTGGATCTAAGCAAGCACAAGTTGGATGCTAAGGATCACAATAATCTGGAGAAACGTAGCTTTAGCACACTGGAGTTCTATCGCCAGCATCAGGATGAGCTGACACCGGCTGGTCTTGCCTTCTATCAATCCAACTGGGATGAATCATTGACACAATTCTATCATAATGTGTTGAGTAAGTTAAAGGCAATAGTATTCATGATTTGCGCTTATTTCTCTATCAATCATTTGCGAATTTGCAGAGATAAAGGAGCCGGTGTATGAATATGATTTCCCCAAACCATATTTGGCAGATCAAAAGTTCTTCCCACTGAGGCAGGCGTTCAATTTGTACATGGACAAGCATCGCGACATCAAGCAGGTCAACAAGGAGTATCTGCAGCGAAAACTCGCCCAGACACATCCCTTCGATGGGCCCGAAAAATCATTGCGCTTCCCCAATGCCCATCCCATACGAGATGTGCCATCGTGGCTCAAAACGGAAATTCGCAAACGTCGACTGGGAACTGGCCGTGTCCAGGATTACTAAGATCTACGTGACCCTTTTTACCGTTACCCATACCCTTCACTTAAAGAGATGCACATGGTTTCTTTGATTTGATTAGTCGTTGTTTAGTTTCACTTTGTTTGTATTTGGTTAACAAGTTGGAAGTACATGAATTGAATCGATTCATTGAATGAAGTACACGTTGCGTCTTTATAAGTAACATGTGTATGAATTACATAATAGTTGAAATAAATATGTTAACATAAATAATTGAAGAAATCTAAATCTATGGAATCATTTTGATGCGTTTCAACAATCATCTCATCTCTCTCTAAATGCTAAACACTAACAGATGATACAGTTCTGAGACAATATACGTTTTAATAAGTGTTTGATTAATTTACGTTCGTTCGTGAGTTTGTTTGTTTGTTTGTTGGATTTTTGGCACAATGTTTTTGTTAATAAGTTGCTTTTCATAAGTACTCGTATGTTGCGTGGACTTAGCCTACAATGATCTTGAACGATCTTTAACTGGAAGTTCGAATGCATCGAGGTTTTTGCACTTAGGTCTGAGCTTTGCCATAGGCTCCAACTGGTGGCCTATACATGGCCGGCAGCATGATCACCTGTGGCAAATTGAAGGCATACTTGTGCTTGCCAATATTCTTAAAGACGTTATCCATGCGCGTGCCCTCGCTGCAACATAAAAGGAGATATATTAATACAAATTGTGATGTGAATGCAGATTATACAACCTTCGCATGGTGCTCAGCGCATAGGGAACATGTTTAGCGGGCAATTGAAATTCCCGCACGAGCACACGGCATTGCTCGAGGGTAACCGCCATACCGGTGCGATCCTTGGCGCTTTTGCATGATGTGAAACGCAGTCCGCCCATAAGGCGGCACGCATCCTCGGCCAGATGCAGTATCTTCACATTTTTGGTCACATTCGAGCGCAGCTGTTGCTCCATGAAGCCCAGCACCGATTGCAGCGACTCCAATTCCCCGGTACTGACATCCGCCGCGGCTGAGGCATTCAATCCCAACTTGCGGTATCGACTAAAGTATTGATTTAACCTTAAATAGTTGTCCAAATTGGAGCGATGCTGTTCCCGCGTCTGTCCCAACGTCGCCTTCTCGTTAATGCCAATGTTGAAGAAGACGGGCGTTATCTTAAAACTGAACAATGAACAACTGTTGGACAACGCATGCTCCGGCACCGGCAACAGCACTTCCAGCGCCTGACGAGATCCCGTTATGCGCGGCATGGGCGTTGCCTCGCCTTGTGGCGGCAACGTTAGCGTGAAGCTAACCGATGACAAATCCTCAATGGCAATGCACATGTCGCTCCACATGTCTGTCTCCGCTCCGTACAGCGACAGTAATCCCTCAAAGTACGCCAAGGGTCCCAGCTCACGCAGAAGCGTCATATACCCGCTATCCAGCTCGCTGCCCCACAGCCGCAACATCAGAGCGCTCACCAAGGCCGTTAGCTGTGAAAAAGAGAAGAAAGATCGTCTTAATCCATGAAAAATGTTAAAAAGTTCTTTAAACTTCAAATCGGTAGAAAACAAACAGTCGCTGTTATGTTAATGTTAGTTACATCACTTTGTTAGGCATGTTATTAACAGAATACTGCTGACAGTCTACGGGTGACAGTTATGGTACTATTTTGTAAAATTGTACCAAATTTGGTGACTTCTTGTTTGTTGGTACAATTAAAGTCCTTTTATATGAATAAATCAGGAAATACTTTGTTTAACCATTTGATAAGCCCTTATTGACTTATCTTTTCAGATGATAACTAAAATAATTACAAATTACAAAAAGGGTAAAAAAATGTAGATGTACATTCAATTATAAACTATAAATTTCCAGCCATAAACATAGTGTTTTTGTAAATTTGACCAGTTTAAATTTGTTTGTGTTTGTTTCTCAGGCTTTATTTTAGTTTTGTTAACTTTCCATCAAACCATGATAAATCACATCTGTAAGCTAATCTCTCAATAATAAAGCAGTATTACTGATGTAGATATTTATGATATAAATACCCAAATTCCTTAATAATTACAAATATTCAATTCTAGATTATGCCAATTATGTTTACCTTCCATTTTTGCATACCACTTGAATCAATTTGGAATCATATTTAGTTCACAGAACTAGTAAACAGATCTAGTTGCTCATAAGCAAAAACAGTGATCGGAACTAATTAATCTCTGAGATCGGAAGGACCAATTTATCGGAATATAACTACTTGCAAAATGTAAGTTTCGGTTAATACAAATATTAAGTAAGGTTTAACTAATGGGATTAGATAAATCGCTTTGTCTTACCGCTTGGGAGAAGCAGACGTCACGTCGATACATGATGCTCGCCTGCAGCCGATTGCAGCGCACATCCTGCTGGAGACGCTGCACCGAGTGCATCAGCCTTGCAGTTTTGAGCAGACGATCCATGGCATGCCGTAGTTTACGCATGCTGGGACGCAGTTCACCCACCCAGTCAGTGGTCAGCGACAGATCCAAGCCGTCGGTGAATTTGTTACCCCTTTTGGCGGCTGGAACTGCTGTCGCTGTTGCTGCTGAATCTGAAGCTGTCTGTGGCGTCAGATCGAGCTGGAGTTTCCGCTGCTGTGTCTGCTCCTTGGGGGCTGCTATCACATCAGGTGCCTGTTGTTGCGGCACCACTGTGAAGCCCTCACGTTTAATGGGCGCCTTGGGATGACGCAATCGGATGGCGGGGCTATCACTGCGGCCACAAAAGAACTTCAATTTACTGACCAGACACATAACGCTCGCCTCGATATTCAACTGGGTAAGATCTAGCGGCTCTGGCTCCTCTGTGGGCCGATAGTAGTTTGCCGATGGCGAGGAGCTCATCAGCTTGGTGTCCAGAAATCCAGCTGGCAGCTGCCTCGCTCTCACCTGCACTTCATCCAGATCGATGAGTTGTAACGGTGGCACAACTGCCGTCTCCGGCGTGGTACGTCCTGCCAGCTTGGTGGCAGTGATTGATATGTGGCCTCGCCCTGAAGTTCAGTCTGCGTCAGGGCCAACGCTTGATGCTGTTCGAGACCGCGCAGATGTGCATTGTAGCACTTGACCACATGCTGCAGTGAATCGATGGCATTGATGTCCAGCGAACTGGATGGCGATGAGTTACTGGGATGCCAGCTGTTTGAGCGCATCAATGGTTGACCGCGTGGCCAAAGATCTGGTGGCGCCACCACCGGTGTGGCAAAATCCTCCAACTCCGGTGATTTCAACTCCAATGCGCTAAGTTGTTGTGTGATCTTGCGAAACGGTGACATTGGCTCCATAAGCACATTGTCCGGCTCCTCGATTATGCGATGACGTTCTATAAATGTCACCGCCTCCTCCACAATGCTTGGCTCCCAAATGTTAAGCAACGTTCTCGTCTTCGTCACCATCTCATTGCACAGCGGCATCATGTCCCTTGCACTCCGCCGGCTGGCCAACTGCAACAGCTGCGACATCAGCTCCACAATCTCCTTGCGCAGCTGCTTCGTGGCCTGAACTGCATCATTGGCCGCCTGCACTTTGCAAGCATTGCTCTGCTCCAGCTTCCATGCCTTGCTCTCTTGGAGGAGCCTAAGAAATTAAATGGAAAGCATTAAAAAGTGTTATACAACTAGTTGAGCATATAACAGTAGAACAGTGTCATTTGTTTTACGCAACGCTTAGTGGAGTGTGCTCGATTGTGAGAGACCCTGTTATACTCTTATACTGTTATACACTCAATTGCCTTGTCGCTGTTGCCACTTACTTGATCAGCCCGCCACACTTGCGACCCTTGGCATCGTGCCGGGTGAACGCGCCCACAGTGATGATGTCCAGGACACCACGACGCTGGAGCGTATCGTTCTGGGCCCACATGCGTTGCACGTGGAGATTCACAGGCAGAAACTCGAGAGATTCATCGGTTTTGGTTGCGGAACGCTTGTAGAAGACGCCGTCCCGCATTAGCTGCTGAATGTTTTGCTTGGCCTGAGAGTAATCCTTGAGCAGGCGCAGATGCTCTTCGAGCAGGTTCATTTGACGCCAGCGCCACTCGCCGCTCAGCTCGCCCATGCCGGAGATCTCCTGCAGCAGCTCCTTCTCGCGCTGTATCCAAATGGACAAGAGCTGCTGTGGCACCGCACAGCACAGGCGCGACTCCAGCATCGTCTCCAGCACACTTATGTCCGCGCCCAGCGACGAGTGCAATCGATACGAATGCAGGCGAGGATTAGCGCAAACACGCTCCACGCCACCCTGCTGTGGCACAAACAGACGCACGCCCAACTTCGGTGGCAACGATTGCGTGCGACGATGCCCTGACGAAGAATGAAGCGAAGGTAAGTGAATGGAGCACGAGTTGAAGTTCACTTGATACTCACCCCTTTGCCTGCTGCCCGAGTTGTCTCGATCCGCTGGTCCCTGGTCGAACATCTGTGTGCTGGAACGTGGCGGCCGCTGCAGCAAACCAGTTGCACCTCTGGCCATGCCATTGCTGGATTGAGCGAACTCTGAGGCTGCCTCCGGTGCCCAGGAGGCGAGCGTAATGAAGCCACATTCACCACGCGGCGAACTCAATGGCAAACGCAGACGCGTCGCATCCTGGATGACACCGAGCGCCACCTCGGCATGCCCCAAAGGCAGCGATGTCAGCGATACCCGCTCCCGCACATCCTGGACGCTGAAACGCAATCTTGTGGATGCCTTGAAGCCGCCACTGCGCAGAAAGCGTATGGTGCATACAAACTGTGGTGTCCTTGTGCGCTCCAAGAGCTCGGTGCGGGCAAACTGCCGCCAGACGCAGTCTTCGCCCGGTTGCAGCACCGAGCAAATGACACGAGGATTCGGCGAACGACCGACATCGTCCAGCGGCAGATTATCACAAGAGATGGCCGTCTCGCAGATGGGCAGCTCCGAGAGCTCTGAAAGATCTGCAAGACCAAAAGCAATAAAATGTTTTCTTTTTCTTCTTTTCTTATTTTTTTTGGGAGAGGAAAATTAATGGTGGAAACTCACATGCGCAGGACAACAACAATTGGATTAGAACAATTAAATGATAACGAAAATAATAATAATAAATCAATTTTTTGTACAGTTTATGTTTTGTTTCAACAAAATAAAGTTTATTCTTCGAATAAATTTCATTTGAATTCTTTCTAACTAAATATATATATTCTATAAATATATATATAGTCCTCTCTTTCGCACTCACACACACAGCTATAGTTTAAACCGCAACCATTTACAATTAGATTATAAATTATATACACATTTCTTTCTATTTAGTTGTTGGGGTTAATTTTGCATGTAAAATTGGCCAAAAAATTGCAATAAGTTGTTAACTGCTGCTTACAAACTATAAATTCGTAAATTAATGCTACAATGACACTTGCTTGCAGTAACTTGTGATTAATCATGAAATATGCAGACTCTACGCTCTTTCACATTCGCTGTCTCGCTCTAAGCTGTAAGCAGTTACATTAATACACAAGTTTAATGTAATCTTGTTCAGTTTAAGCGAATGTCATCATAGCATAAAGTTCTTTGGTAAATGTGTAAAACAAGGGGTGAGAACATGATTGCCAACTAGGAACTAAATGCGCCGGTGTGTGTGTATCCGTGTGTGTGTTTATGTGTGTGTGTGGGTGGTTTTGGTGTGTTTTGATTAGTGCAAGTATAACATAATTATAAAAAAAAAACTTTGTTGATTTACAAACTTAAAGATTTACAACTTGATCTTTGGTTAGTTGGCGCCATCAACAGCCAAAGAATATTGATGTGTGTGTAAAGGGAAGGGAAAGGGGAATGGTTGAGGTTGTTGGTGGGGGGTAGAGGACAAACAAACAAACAATACATCCAAACAACTTGGGGAAGTATCCAGTTTTATAACTGTATTAGATCACCTTCAAAGGGCACCTCTGCCGTTGCCAACTGTGCACTAGACACCGGACCCAATTCCTGGCCCATGAACTCTGGCAACGGCAGACCCTGATCAATGCGATTGCCCATGTGAGGGACAATGTTTGTACTCTTGTTCGATGTGGCCGCGGCAATCTGTTGCTTCAGCTGTTTGATCTGCAAGTTGATCTGTTCGTTTGAACAAGCCTCAATGCTGCGCACCCAATCAAGGCGATCCGACGCACTGTGCGTGATAATGCGTTGCGACGGACTGTCCTTGAAATCTGCAGGAAAATGAAGATGATCAAACGCAATTAATTGAATGAAATAGATAATATACATACATACACACAGACACTAACCTAAGTCAAAGACGTATCCCTCCAGTTCGGGCTCCTCATGTTGTATTCGCGGCTGGCAATCCTGCAGTACGAGCACACCGGCCACCGATGATTTGGGATTCTTGTCCTTCAGATAGAACAGCAAATTTCCACGCAGTTTGCACCAGCATTCCAGTTTAACTGTAGTTGGAAAGTGGAAGAGCGCAGAGAAAGAGATGGCAAAAGTGCGTAAGCAAACGTGGTGAGTGGTGAGTAAGGTGGGGTGAGTGTGGAGCGTGAACTAGCGAGGATCCAGGGATCCATAGTGGTGTTTTGTATGTGTATGTAGGTGTGTGTGATAAGCAGAAATTATAAATACTTTGTGCTCAGTAGCAAAGCAACAAAGAAACCTTTCTTTGTATACATGTGCATGTGTGAGTGTGTGTGTGTGTGTGTATGCGGATAAGAATGATTGTTGATTAAGGCGTCGTTGCACTCACCATCGGTGCGCCAGAAGATGCCCTCCTGTCGCTCGGTGATTATCAGCAAACCTTCTTTGTCAAATCTGGTTGTGGGATTGGTTGCCAAGCTAGCTAGCTCCGATCTATTGAATCGCATGCTTGAGCCCTACTGGAAGCACTGACGTTGACAATACGTGGATGGGAGGCGACAGCTGTTGGTAATTGTAATTGATAAATTATGCGTTTTATTTATATGGAAGTGAGCACAAATTAATTGATGATAATCAAATTAATTGCTTGAAAATCTCAAGGTTGGACCCACACCACTGATATATACACACACACACACAGACACATTGGGGTCCTATATGAGCGAGCGGCACACACCTTACAATAACTGAAGGTGCGCATTAAATAATTCAAGAAATTACACAGCGAAAAACGGAAAGACAAGAAAGTTGGAATAGAGACGGGGAAGGGGGACGGCGTGGGCGTTGGATGGCAAAGCAAATGCCGCACATTTGCTTGTCTGAAGCAAATGTATTACATACCTTGTTTCCTCTCCTTTTTCCACTAGCACGCGTTCACTGTCACTACCTCTCTCCCTCTCTCGCACACTCTCTTGCTCTCTATCAAAATAGCACAGCTGACGTTGACAACAGCATCGCAAATGGCCAAAAGCGCCGCTTATGGACCACAAACTCTCGTCTCGTATTTGTTTGGACTTGCCACGAAAATGTAGCACGGTGACCTGAGCCCGCAGCCCTGCGCCTTCCTTCACCCAAAAATCGGCTAACTCAACCGTGTTCTTCGTGGTTGCACAGCTGGCAAATCAATGTATGGCCTGCTTCCCTGTATTGGTTTCTAGTTGATATTGTATTCTTTTGATTTTATAGTGTTCACACCTTAGTTGTATTTAAATTTCGAAACTTATTGCTTGGCATTCTTAATTTTCGTAGTTATATGTTCCTCAAGTTTACTTTTTGCATTGAATACAATTTCAATGTTTATGTTAATGCCAGCAAATGTAATGTCATGTAAACTTGCTGTTAATATACTCACAGGGCTGCAAAAGCTAAATTATTTGTGGTTCACAGTTGAGCACACCGGTGTTATAAATTACAAACTTTCTGCTAATATATGTATTGTACTTTATTTATTAAATACTAACGTAAATGAGATATCCATCTGTTTTTTCTATATTCATTACATTTTCTGTAATGTAAGTCTGTAAGTCGGAACTGCTCTTAAATTATTATCGAGCTGGTTCAGAGTTATAAAGTTTCACGCCGCTATAGGCTGTTTAACAGTATCTTAACAAAAGGTTTGAAGATCAGATGGTTTCACATTGCGCAAGTCTGTTTAAGCAGACACTGAAATTACACTGTATTCTGTTAAAACCAAATTGTAAACAACCCATGATATTGGCCTGTCAGACTAAATTTTATTTTTGCATTCAATAATTTAATGTAGATTTATTTTAGTAAAAATTGTTTACATTAAATACGAAGTCTTTGATTTGTTTACATAAAGTAAACATGTGACATAGAGCACCAGTTGCACACATATTTACTTTATTTTAACGAGTTAATAAAATAACTGTTTCATATATTATATTATTAATATATATGCATTGTATCATTTCTATAAATATTTTATTATTATATTAATCGTTAACTGTATATGGCTATTGGATTTGTTTAATTTTAATTTTGAAAATTTCTGCACTTTAAAGGAAAACATTCCGTCGATCGATTTATCGATAACACTTGCCTCTGCCTGCAGCTAACTTCACGGCATTGATGAGTTAATTCGCAGCCAACTTTGCGCGCAAAACAGCTGTTTATGTGGTGAAAACGAATCAGCGATACTGTTTCACATTCGTAAAATGGCGTCGGAGGTAGCGGTTGAACAACAAGACCAAGAATTTGTAAGTGTATAAACAAAGAATTGTTGAACCAATTGGATACATACATATGTATATGCTAGCAACTAAATGACACACGCCCAAATATTGTGCAAATTTAAATGTGTGTAAGCGCAAGACAACAGTAACAATAAAACTATTAAAATTGCGTGCGTGTTTTATACTGTGTGAATGTGTGTGGGTGTGCGTGCACATGTTTTGTGCGTGTGTGTGTTTGTTTATTTGTTTGTGTGAGTGTTTTGAGTTTGTGTGCTATAGTTGTGTATGTTGCAATGTGTTTCATCAAAATCTGTTGCGGTATTCGGCACTTGCAAAATTATTGTGTGTACATTCTCATAAATACATGTGCATGTGTGGTTGCAATAGTATAAGCACGTGCTGCTTTCAAATAAATGAAAACATAACATAACAGTGCCTTCTATGCGACACAATCTAAATAAATTCCAATACAGTCGCTCTCTATGCTGCTATCGGTGTTATCAGACAATAACAACACAACCAAAAACAACAACTGCTATGGGGAAGTGGAAGTTTGTGTCTGTGTGTGCGTATATTTATGTATTTTGTGTTGCTTTACGTTGTGTAGCAAGTGGTTGCAACAACAAATGCTTCACGCTCATTTCGTTATTCTTTCTCTCGCGCTCGCTCTCTTGATTTGTGCTCTTCTTGTTGTTGTTTTAATCGCTGTTAATTTCTTGTGCTTTGCTCTCGCTGCATTTAGTAGGGAAAGTGATTTCCGTTTGCTGCTCTGCGTCGTCTTCTTCTTGTTGTGTTTGTTGTTGTTGTCACTGCTGCATTTTACAGTGCTTGTCAAACTGTTTGCCCACAAAACCAGTTTACAGCTATAAAGTGCAAACATATAAAGAGATCTCTGTATCTCTTCCTCTCTTCGCACTTCTGTCGCGTTTTGGCAACTGTGCCAAATTGCTTCATGCACACAAATCTCGTCACAATTTCTCAGACTTCCTCCAGCTGACGCAAAGTTCATTGTTTGCTTAAAAGTCAGCGCTATTGTAACAGGATCGTCAAGAACGTTGGCGTTTGGGGGGAGGATGGGCAATGGGATTGACCTTGCATGAAGCTGCTTGAAATTCCAACGAGCACACAAACACACACCTGGACCAGCCCAGACACACATCCATGTGTATTATAAATGCGCATTTTTTTTTTATTTATTATTTACTTATTTGTTTAAGGTGCCGTCCATTTAAGTTCTGTTCCATTGAAGTGCCATTTAAATTGATTTCATTTCATTCGAAATTTCTCTACTCTGAAGCCCAACCTGTCCAATTTCCAAATAAAAACCCAACATTTGCCACGCTATTTTCCACTTATTGCAAATTTGTTTAGAGCTCATTTCAAATTCATTCATTTGCTCGCAAATTTGTTTATAAACTCATGACTGTAACGTTTACCAATCAATGCAAACACTTACACACCGACACAGATATATATATATGTGTATATTCCACATACACTTCTGTGAAAAGAACCAATTCTTTGGTTCGCGTTCATTTGGTTCTTTGCAGCGAGTTCTTTGTTGATTTCTATTAAAGTCGCAATTGATTTCTTCGAGATTATCAGTTATTAATAATTATTATTTCAATTATGCAATAATTTACTTTAGCTTTATTTATATTTGTGAGCAAACTGTTTAGCGTTTGTCTTGTCGATCATCTGATAATGATAATCGTTTCATTATCAAGTCGTAAATTGAATTTAGTGAATGATTGCGACTGATTATGATGAAGCTACATAAAGGCAACTGTTTAAACTTGTAATTGTGTTAAAGACCCACTTTAAAAGTGATTTTGAAAACTAAAAATAATCATGATTCCATATAGATCATTAGGTTAATGCCATTCCTATATATATATATATATATATATATATATATATATATATATATATATATATATATATATATATATATATATATATATATATATATTTATATATGTATATATATTAAACTAATTCACAACTGCTTTAAGTCTGGTTTAAACAATTAAACTTGTCATATATCCTGATATTACTCGCAGCTCAAATGAGTCAATGATCTGACTTAGGCATGATTCACTGTATTTGGAATGCTGTTGCAATGAGTCGAGATTCGCTTGCTGAACCGAAGAATCAAGAATATATTTGTATATAACATACTTTTAATAATTAATGCAATATTTATTGCATTTATAAAATTTTATTTGTTAAAGATTAAAACACTCTTTAAAAGTGATATTCATGCTAGAACAAGTTCTTTGTCAATTTATTGGCAATAAATAATTTCCCTGAACATCGAACTCTAAAAAATCAAATTTCTGTCATTTCTGTGTGCTGCTGAATGCAGCCATTGTTTTTTAGACTGGTTCTATCAAGGATTCTCTGTGCTTGAATAAGTTCTTCACCCATTAATTTATGAGCAATAAAATAATATCCATCTTCACTATGTTCTGTCTTATTTGAAATCAAAAATGTTGTTTGGTTTACTTACTAATTTATGATGTCTTTTTGACAATTACAATCACACCGTGACTGCACATCATCATCATCAAATCATCATTCTGTCATTGTTTTTAGGCTGGCTCAATCAAAGATTTCATATGATATTAATTGTTAAAAAAAACTATATATCGTTTCAATAACATTGAAGTGTTTGACATGGGAATGTTTGTAATGCTTTTAACAATTAAAGTGTTTCCATTATTTCGTTGTTATGTCATTTAGATGTTGCTCAATTTGCATATGATGTACAAGCATATACATACATATGTATGTAACTATGTATGTATGTAATTTGTATACATAATTGATTTCACTTGAACTGAAATCATACATATATCATATTACTGTGTGTTGTGTGTGTGTGTGTGTGTGTTGTTATTTGTTTGTTTATGTTGTTTATTAAATTTGTTCGCTTGATGCATAAATCAAATTGCTCATAAAATGCGGCAGACAGCGAGCAGTTCATGCAACAACATGTATGTATGTATGTGAGGTGTGTGTGTGAATGTGTGTGTGTGTGTGTTGCGTCTCTGTGCAGTTATAAAATATTAGCGTCCCATTGCAGTTGACTTTTTGCATTGATTCGTTGTTCATCCTTGTGCACGGACTCTGAACCCAATGCTCTTCACAATGGGGCAGCCACAAAAAGTACAATAACCTTTTTGTGCCACACAGTTGGGGGCGCCTGGCAGCAGGGGGTGTTGTTATTATTATTGTTATTGTTGTTGTTGCTGTTGCTAGGGGTTGCATTTTCTTTTATTTGGTTTTCTTCTTTTTTTGTATATTTTGCAGCCTGTTGCTTTGACCGCGTTTCATATCACAGTGACTGACTGACTGACTGACTGATTGATTGATGAACTGATTGATTGCCTGACGCGCTTCCTCATTTGCACAGATAACAATAAAAACTTTCATTAAAAGCTGAAATAAATATATACGTATATACATATACATATATATTTTTATAAATTAAAACAACAAAATGCAATGTGCACCAACTATACACACACACACTTTCAAGTACACGTACACATACACACTCACACACACAAACACGTGTGTGCTTGTAGTTGAAAATAGGTCAGCGCGCTGTGGTCGTCGCTATCACTAGCAAACACACAACAACAATGCATACACAAGCGAACAAAATGGAGCAACAGCCCCTAAACCCCCTCTCGGACCCTCTCTCTCTCGCTCTGTCTTGCTCGCCCTCTCTCATGTCGTAGCCGTAGCCCAAATTCCCAAACCAAAATGAAGCCGTGTTCCGGGTCCGTCTGGGGGCTTAGACGCTGTGCTCAGCACTCTACGCTCAGGGCCTTAAATGCTTAGTCACTACCTCTACTTCTGCAACCCCCTCCCTCCCCCCTCTCACACACACTCTTTTCCCCTACGGTTGCCTCCTAGCTGTAGCCCTACCTAGCCAAAGTATTCAAAAATAAACAAGCAAAAATAGGCAAAATGCAAACAGCGCAAAGCAAACTTTGCTAATACTCTATAGTGAAATCGTGGAAATTATAAAAATTCCTTATATTATGCATATATGCAAACTTCATTGCACTCAATTTAAATTTTAATTTAATAATTAATAATCTTTATGATATTTGCATTTTCATAACTTTTGTGCAAACGTTTGATTTACTTTAGTGAAAATGATTATCAGGAAAAGCTTTATTTTAATTTTCACGATAAGTACAGGGTCTTTTACAGTCGAGTGCACTCGTTATAAATAAATATTTTCTATACTAATTTGTCAATAATTTATTTAACAAGTTTACAACTTGTTTTGGAGAATAAAGTTAATTTAATTTATTTATTGCAAAAACATTTAGATATTCCGAATTTGCAATTTTCACCGATTTCTGCAATAAACAATTGAAATAAAATTAAAATTTATTTTGGAAATATTTCCAATTTTTCTTTTACATTGAAACATTTTGTAGCTGTATTTCTTAATCCATTCACATGACAAAATTAAGGGACCCGAGTAGAACTCTCGAAAAATGGCACAAAACTGAACCCTTTTAATATCAAAATGTTTCGTCTCTTCTTCTATCGCTGAAGCGCACACACAATGCATGCTTACTTATGTATGTATATCTCTGTGTATTTATAGAACTTTCAAGTACTCGTATATATTTGTATATACATATATATATTATATATATATTTGTACTTTATATAAGGAATTTCATTATATTTTGTTCATTTGCTGCATTTCCATTGTGCTTTCCCCTTTGAGGAGTCGAGAAATATTCTTTTGATATTTCGCTTGTGACTTTTATGCATTTCTCAGAAATAAATAGAAATAAACTTAATGCTGCCTGTTTGTTCCAGTTTTGTGCGTTGCTTACTTTCACTAATTCCAGCTTTACAAGTTGTAAGCAAAGAATTTAAATTACAAAAAAATAATAATAAGTAAAAATGAAAGTTAGCATACAACAGAATAGTTTGTTTATAAATTTGCAGAAGTTTTCACCTAGAAAATATTCGAAATTCTTCGTTGCTTCCGAAAAGGAGCTACTTACCATCCTGCAGAGCTGAAATGATTCCAGACATAATTCAATTTCCAACTTTGCGCTGATTCGAATACAACAACTTACCATCCTGCAGGTTTAATGCTTTATCGTTTTAAGTTTATCGGAACTAGTGGTTCAACTTGCAATTTCTTTTTGTTTGCTTCATATTTATGCATAATTGACGTCGCCCCGTGAGAGCATAACGAATTTTTCTATCGCAATGCTTGTTTGTTATTGTTCTTGTTCTTGCTGTTTGCGTATTTATTCCAATCGCAGGTTGTTGAACCTCACATGTGACCGGCCGAGTGGCTCGAGGCTCTCAGACTACGAGACCTTCGTAGGCTGACGCTGCCGTTGCTGCGCTGCTGCTGCTGCTGCTACTTCTTCATCTTTTGCTGTGCTTCCGCAACGCTTTCTTCTTCTGTTTGAGGCGCTTTATCGCTGCTTTTTTTTTTGTTCTCTCGCTCAGCTCATTTGCGTTCATTTTGGGTTTGTTGTTGTTGTCATTGTTGTAGCTATGTATGTATGAATGTATGTACGTATGCTTCTAGCGTCAGCAACGGCATTGTCTGACGTTTTATTTCCGCTGCCGCTGCTACAGCTGCTGTTCTCATCTCATCACATCTCATAGCTAAGCTGAGCTCTTATCCATTGTGGCGTGCTCAAGTCTTTGTTGCAATAATATTCAATTGCATTTTGTTTGGCCATTGCTTTGGGGTCACTCACTGGGCGACAAACGTGTCCACATCTCTTCCTCTTCCTCAGCCTCGGCCTCTATTTCTCTCTCCTTTTGCTAGCTGTCTCTTGCCCATCTTCAATCATCATCCAAAGCTTTTCAATGCCCCGCGGGGTTTTCTTTTTTTTTTTTGTAAATGGTTGCAAAAAAATGTTGTTAAAACCGAGTTGAAAGAACTCTAATAGAGCGTTGATAATATCGGATGGGCCTTGCTTTTTGTTGTTGTTGTTGTTGGCTGCTGCTGCTGTTGATGTTGTTGTTGCCAATGAGGTTTTTACTCTGCCTTTTTGATTGGTTTGACCGATTTACATTGTGAAAAGAAATGAGTTTTATATGTATTTTTTTTTTATTTTTTATATTTTTTCTCATTTTTGGGCTGTCTAACTTCGCATTCATACGTATGTATGTATATAGAAAAGCTTTTATTTGCGTCTTTTGCCCTACATTGCTATTTTTTTGCCATTTCTGATAATTAAAAAGCAACATTTGCTTTTGCTACTGTAGTTGTTATTATTGTTGCTGTTGTTGTTATTATTGTTATTGTAGTTGTTGCTACCATTATTGTTGCTCTGCTTTTTGGTTTGGTTTGCTTTGATTTGCCTCGGCTCGGTTTTGCTGGCATTTTGCCCAAAGCTTTGAAATAACCGTTACATAGAGCTTTTTGTTTGCTTCAAGTTAATTAAAACTGCTGCTGATTTACCCTGAGAATTTTGTTCTATGTAAAATAGTACAATAAGCGACTAACAATAGGAGCTTTAACTAAGTGATAACTTAAACTTTAGAGTTCTCATTGAAGATAGTTAGAATGATATGCTCTGTAAGTGTAAGGAGTGTGTATAGGGTATGTACGTTTGTTGTTACGATTTGAATGGCTGTTACAATAGATTTCGTTTTTGACATTTCATCAAATTAACTGAATTACAATTATGAAAAGATATAAATTGATGTTTTCAAAAATGTCATAAAAATATCACAAGGTTAATATAAACAAACATATGTACAAATGGGATCCACCATCAATTTCAGAATTTTAGAACTGATTACAGGGTATCTCTGAGGCGATTTGAACGTGCCTACTTCCTTGCATTTCAATGCATAGTTGCATTCTAAATACACACAAACACAGTAAATATTCACGCATACTTGCAAAAGCTGCGTCTCTCCGTCAAATTTGCAGCGTTGCCAAATTGGACCGATGAGACGCGAACAATAATCGAAAGCTTTTGTAATAATCAAAGCTTAGTTCAGAGTTGTGTAACATTTGTCGCTTGATCTAGAGCAGCAGGAGCTGCAGCGTCGATTGCTGGTCACGTTTAACGGCAGCTTGATCAGAAAAATGTCACATCATCTTGTGGCTACAGTTTGCCACTCAATGGCCTCTCCACTTGCGTAACCGGAGCGGACTCCAAAGTGGAGACCCACTAATCCCATTCGGATCACTTTCTAAGTGGGTTGTCGTGGTGTGATGCTGCAGCGGCGACTGATGTATGAATCGCATGTATTTGTCCAATTTAATTTGTGTTGTGGAGATCAAACTTGTTTCGGTTTTATGTATCGAGCATCAGGGCTGCGACAAAACTTTTATTTATAAAAGCTATGTATGTATATACAAATGATGTGATTTCTTTTTAAAGCGGATTTATATACACACATACATACATACACGGGCATATTAATATTTTATTGAAAAGAAAGTTTTTAACCCGAGACAACATAGCAAAACTTTTGTCTAGTGTCAATGTCACGCCCCATGTAAGCTTAAAGCCAGCGTTTTGTTTAAATAATCGATGTGGCCATAAGAAAGCGTAATAATAATAACAATAATCATGCGCAAATGGTAGAAAACAAATCAAAAGCCCAGCACGAGGCCAGACAATACCAACAACAACAAGAACAGCAACAACAACAACTCAGCAGCAGCAGCTGCAAACGGCGGGTGAAATTTTTCTCTTCGCTTTGATGGCGACACTCAAAACGGCGGCGAAATTTCTTAACACTTTCATAAGAAGTCATAAACTAAAGCGTCTGACGAGGCGAGAGTGAGCGAGCAAAGCCAAAGTAAATACATACATACATATGTATATACAAACATACATATGTATATACAACATATGTATCTTCATGTATGCGTACATAAATTAAATGTAGCTCAGCCAGGCGTGTGCTTGACTTTTGACTTGCCAAATGCGCACTTTATTTCGCGTATTACTTTTGTTTTTCTTATTTTTTATATTCATTTTTTTCTGTGTAGTGTATTTTGGAAATGCTACGAATGAATGTATGGGTAACGAAATGCATTAGAATTTTGATGAATAACAGCACGCTGTTAGTTTAACATACATATGTACATAATTTATCCTTAGCTTAACATATGTTGAGCTTTGCTTTACTTTTCCGCTCTCTCTTTCTCTCTCTCTCTCTTATTTCTCTCTTATTGACTGACATTGAACTGTGTCAGTGGCAGCAACAGCAGTAACAAAAGCGTGTAATGGGGCGGGCTGCTGCGTTGCGACGCGTCGGCGCATGCTCTTTTGCTTCGCTGCCTTAGCTGTAGCTGTAGCTTTTGCTGCTGCGCCGCGCGCTCTGTTTGCGTTGTGTTTACGCTGTCAGCTCTGCCTGGTAGCCGCCGCCGCCTGCCCGTTTTTATTGTTTGTTGTTTGCTGGCGGACAACTCTGTTGCTGCCTGCTTCTGGCCCCATCAGTCGTCGTCGTCGTCGCAGCCGCGTCGCGTTGTTCATCTCTTGTCTGGTTGCTGTTGCTGATCGGGCGCGCTTGTCTCTGCCTGCCCGTGCTAGTCTACTTTTTTTTGTTTATGCCGGAGAACTGAAATATAACTACATATAAAACCGAATTTATTGTGCACTTACAGTTGATCAATAATTTGTGTATCTTTATGGCATTCTCATAGTGCTATCCTCGTTTTTTTTTCCTGTTCGTTCGTTTATGAAAAGTGTGTTTGATAAATGTGATTGTGGACGCAAAAATGCAGCATCTTCAGCAGAAAAAGGATAAACAAGGAGGAGACTACGATTATGCTAAAGCCAAAGAGAGCAGCTGTCATCGACGCCTGTTCCTGTGTATTGCAAAGGTGCTTTCTTTCTCTCTCTCTTTCCTTCTCCCTCACACACAGACACACACACACACACGTACCTGCCCCTTCTAAGCTGCCCATTTACATTCATATTTTTATTTACTAACTTTCTCAGTTTTGTCTCAATTTACTTGCACATATTTTTTGCACTGCGGTTTCTTTGCCCATCTCTCTGCCCCTACCCGTCTGCCCCATCTTCTGCTTGATGCTATCCTTCAACTTCACCAAGTCTCTTTGGCTTTAACTTCAGCTTGTCTTCTGCTTTGCTCGCTTCAATCACTTGCAGTTTGCAGTCGCCAGTCTTGTTTTTTTCCCTTCTTTTTTTTGCGCTTTGTTTTTGTTGCGCTATTTATAGACGCGCTTCATTAGTTTTTGTTGCCTTTTGCTACGTTTCTCTACGTTTGCTGTTGCCTACCTTTCTTTGCCTTTGCTCAACTCCGGTCAGCTGTCAGATGCAAACTTGACGCTTGACTCTCTCGTCTGATTCCCTGCTTCTGCTTTAGAATTATGTCTGTATGTACATGTATGATATCTGTATGAGTGTGTATGTGTGTGTAGCTGAAAGTTCAAAGCTTAAGAAAGCTGCATTGATTTGTAGTTGGCTAGTTAATTTATTTACATATGCTTACACTGCTGTTGTTGCTGCTTAAAAGCTTCGATAAAAGTTGTTGTTGTCGTTGCGGCCTAAGACAATAAAACTCTTTGTTAAAAAGAGGATTGTTGATAAATGTGATTTATCTCATTATAAAGAACTTGAAGGCAAAAGAGAAAAAATAGCAACGGTATTAAATATTTGCTCTTAGCTTTAGTTAAAGTCCACGTTTTCTTGCTTTTTATTACATGTTTGTGCAATTTTATTCACAGCTGTGAGAGCAATCTGTTTTCTAATTGATTCGTTTATCTTAACAACTGTCTGGTTTCGTTGTGTTGCGTTTCTTTTTTTGATGTGCAG
Organism: Drosophila macrospina; assembly: GCA_035042075.1. Taxonomy (NCBI): domain Eukaryota; kingdom Metazoa; phylum Arthropoda; class Insecta; order Diptera; family Drosophilidae; genus Drosophila; species Drosophila macrospina. The sequence continues at coordinate 1,552,857 of JAWNLW010000500.1, read as the reverse complement.
TTCCGTTTACTGACTCAACCATGTAATACATCTGTATCTAAATATAACATACATACATACATGTACGTGATGTAGATATGCATGTATGTATGTACATATGTATCTGAACTGGCGAACCGACATCATTTGGCACGCAAATTGAATTTTCTTGAAAATTGTTTGCTCATATGCAAATGAGGCGTTGGAACTGAAGAGCGAGGCAAGCATATTCAGCCTCTGCCTCCGCTTGGCTCCAGTTCCAGTTTGTTGTCCCCCCCACCTACCTCACACACTTCGCTCAACGGTAATAACTGCTCCACTAGTTAGTTATTAATCTACACGCGACTGCGCACAAAGCGGAAGCACATTAAATGTGCTTTCAAAAGCATTTTTGAAAGCTATGCGAAAGTGTTGGCCCCCCCTTTTTGCCTTTACCCCGCCCAATGGTTAAGCAACCACCCCTTTGGGCACGCACAATGCAACCGGCGCCCATTTCCGGTTGATGTTCGTTGATGCCACCGCATGTGGAAACTGTGGAGACTGTGGAAACTCTGGCAAATGGCCGTCAGTTCTCGTGCCGCAGAAATACAACGGATGTGTCGGTGTTGGTGTCAAATGCGGCAATCTGCCAGCAATATCCTGCATGCCACATGCCCCTTGCTGCATGCCGCATGACACTGAATGTGAGAATGAAACAGACTAAACAAATTGTTGAATAATTGCAATTCATTGCTTGCTGAATGAATAAAACTGTGAATGAATGCAATCAGGACTCTATGAGAGATAAGAGAATATCTTTGAGAATAGATCTCATTGGAGAGGAACATGATCTGATCACTATGTGATCGCTCGAATCATTTATTATTAAGGATCACATATTATGAAGGACTTCACCAAACCAAACTTAAGAATCAATAAGAGAGTGAAAGACTTTAGTTATAACTCGACATAGTTCCAGACTGATTCACAGAAGTTCTCGGTATGAATACTCCTTAACCTTTAAGTGATCGCTTAAAAAGATCAGATGAAATTGTCTGTCATAAGTAATAAACTACTTATAATACTCAGTTTTGAGTGATATTACCAGGACTCGACATAGTTTCACAGCAATCGCTAGAAGAGAAAAGATGATAGATAGACCTAACATCGCTCTAATTGAGTACAATGGAAGGATCATTTAACTGAATCGATGGTTGCAGAAGACTCTGATCATTATAGGATTCTATCGTAATTGATCCCTAAAAGGAATGAGTAAAGATTTGTAACTGATCTCTTTTGTATATCTTCAAATTCGCTAGAAGAAATTAGATGCTATTTCTATGTATTGATAAGGTGAATAAGTGATCAAACGAGAAGTTTAATAACACTGATGGCTCGAGTGGATTATATGATAATCTAATCATTAGATGATTCTATCATAACTGATCGCTATAAGAAATACTCGGATATTACTAACAAATGATCATTCGAGAAGTATAGTTTCGAATCAGATCTTTCAATGATTCTATTACTAAAAGTGCTCGTTCGAGAAGTTTAGATTAGATGACAATCTGATCATTAGATGATCGCTAGAAAAGATATTTCCAACAAATGATGCAGCAAATAATTGATCATTCGAGAAGCTTAGATTCGAATCAGATCTCTCGATGATTCTATCATAAGCAGGAGGAGCTCAGATTAGATTCGATCATAAGTGATATTTAGAGAAGTTTAGATTAGATGACAATCTGATCATTAGATGATCGCTAGAAAAGATATTTCCAACAAATGATGCAGCAAATAAGTGATCATTCGAGAAGTTTAGATTCGAATCAGATCTTTCAATGATTCTATCATAAGCAGGAGGAGCTCAGATTAGATTCGATCATAAGTGATCGTTGGAGAAGTTTAGATTAGAAACAGATCTCTGATTCTATTACAACTGATGATGCTATTTCCAACTGATCCCTTTATAATGCATAAACAATAACCCAATTGAGTACAATTACAGGGCGAATGAGTTCACCCACAATTCGACATAATTGCAAAGTGATCGCATTTATTGAAGTTGAGATTGAATTTTGATCGCATTGTGAAGCACTTATTGAGGTCTCAGCACATAGTATTCGTAACAAGTGTTACAACCGAACGATGTGTCGACACATGAACGGTAGCAGTGAAACTGATGCTGATGCAATCAAATGATCATTTCGTAACCCGTTGCAATAATTCATGATCAAATTCACTCATTTGGCCATTTGTAAGCGATCATGTTAAGTTCATATTGTGATCGTATTCACTGATTGCTCACTATTCAATGTGTGATCATAAGTTGTTGTTTAGCTGTTTCTGTTTGTTGAGTGTTGGCAATGTTTTTTTTTTTTGCATGCTCTTCTCTGTGTATCTCTCTCTATCGCATTTACTCTACGCCCATGGCCAGAGGCGCCTCAATCAAAGAACATTACAGACTGCAAACTGTCATGGAAGACAGTCTTCAACTGTCTTCAGCGAACGTTCAACTTTAATCTGTGGCAAGTCTCTTAACTCTTTCTGCTTTTTTTTTCTTTTCTCTCTGATTCGTGCATGCTTCAAAGCCGTTTACAGTTTTAGAATGTTTCTGCTTCTACTTCTGTTTCTTGCTCTTCTTGCTGTTGTCGCTGTTGCTGTTACTTTGCATGCACAGTTATGAGCGCTTGCCACAAAAACGTTTCACTTGTTGCTCTATTAACTCGCTTCACAGCTAATGGCCAATAATTTAAAGCATCGCACGTTCTGCGCTAAACGTGTCGGAACCGGAAATGCTATTCACTTCACACACACACACACATACACACAGAGACACGTACATCTCCATGCACATGTACGCTTAATTGACGGTACAATCTTTGTTAAACAATAATTCTTACAAATTTGTTTACATGCACATATTGTTAAACAATTTGGCCTCCATTGTTTATATTGCAACATGCTTAGCAACAATTGACAACACGTTCAACGTTGTGTTTCTAGTTGATTGAGAGGGGGGTGGCCCAAAAGGAGGGTGCGGGATTTGTGTTTGCTTTTGCGGCGGCGACTTTTCATTTCCTTTATTTACTCAAGAAATTAGCGAAAATAATAGGAAACACAAATGGAACAAGCACAGCACACTTAACCCACAGCGAGCATGATAGACTAATAGATACCACTTGTCTGCAATTTGCTAATCATTAGAGTCACAACTAACATTTTGTAGAGTGTTCTCCAAACATTTTACAAAACATATTTGACAATATTATACCTCATACAATTAAACTTACAGGGTATCACAATGCAGAAATCAACTGTTATCAGTTTAACGAATTTCTCTAGTACTTATTACAAACAGACTTCAATTTAGAGCGTATAATTGTAAAGTGTGACAGTAAGTGCTCGACTAGCAGATACCCTGCACCCACATTGCACAGATTACAACTTACAAATATTGTATTACACGTGTAAAGTGATTTATATAGTACATTAATCAAAAAGTTAAGTAGTAGTTTGACTTGCACATACCCTGTAATTACTTGTTGGCACACATGCTCACAAAAGCTTATTGCATCAAAGATACCTTCATCTAGCTGCTACACCCAATAGTAGCACATTGTCATACCCAACCCATTCACTGCCACACGTGTACAGGGTATAACAAACTACACTTCGCCTTAGTCACAAGTTACTCGCTGATAAGCCTATTGGCTGAAGGCGTTAAAAAGTGAAAGCCGCCAACACACCCCCAAACAGATGTCTAAAATTAGATACAGTCAACCATCCATTAAAGCTGACCTGGTCTGAGCACACACACACACACACACACTCGCAGGCAGCTGCACATGGATGAGACATTGTAGTGACGTCATCATTGCCTTGATTAGCAACAATGTGGCATACAATTTACATGACATTGATTTCCAATATGAATTAACCCAACTTGGAAATCTTCCCACAAGAATCGAGATTCCAGGAATGTCTCTGACCTTAGATACTTTACTGTTATCTCGAGTTCCGGACATCTGGCGGGGGGAATACCCATTTATTCAATTTTGGCTTTCTAGCATTTCATGAGTATTTCAATGATGGTCAGTGGAAGCTGTGTTGATAATGAGAATTCGTGGAAACAATGGGCGATTGGAGCACAAAAAAAGGTGACGCACTCTCCAAATTATCACCATCTTTCTACACTTAGCGAATGAGTGTGGAGACAGTTGCAAACATACGTATACTGAATTACTGAATCAACATCTCTCTTTGCATTATTCCCCTTAAATGTTACGTAATATTGCTAAAGGTCAGAAGTTTTGTATCTTAAGTGCTGTTTATCATATTCGTAGTACGTGGAAAGATGTTTCATCAGATACGTAGGTAATCTTGTACTCTTCTCATTCTCTTTAGACATCAGGTCCGTGTCTTCTATAAACAACAATCGCACGTACACTGTCTGAAAAACCAATGGTTATCTTAGTTGTTGTGTGTCTTATGACAGAAATTGAACTTTTATACTTTTTTATTGAATTGAATTTCAATCATCAAAAGCATATTGCTAGACTTTTTTTCAAAGTATATAATTATTCCAATCGAATGATTTTTATTATATTCACAGACTTAGTCATCCAAATTTAATAATTTATTGTTAACAAAATTATTTAAATATTTTTTCAATAGTAATAATGATTCACTTATAACATAAACGTTTGAAGTGCTTCTATGGATTATTACTATTAATAATTTAAACTTTTTAAAATATTCATAACATTTCATATAAATCATTTCAAGATTCTACATTGTGAATTGTGTAATTTAAACTTATTTTAAGCTCTAGTTTAATTGAAATAAAATTGCAAGTTTTCTTCCATAAAATTTTAATTTAAAATAATTAATCTAATTTCATCATCTAATGAAACAACTGGAAAGTCATTTACTCTCTATCATTATCAATCACAATTCGTTTGCTATCAATCAAAAATACATCAGTATTTATAATTCTTCGCAGTGTACAACTGCAGTTTTAATTGTGACGCGATGACGGCACAAATGCTATACAACTCCTGTGCGTCGACTGCGACAGCAGCAGAAGTAGAAGCAGCGGCAGCGGTAGCGGTGAGTTATGGACAAGCCAAAGCGATGACTCAAATTATCGGTATGTTAGTAAAGGCAGTGACAGCGACGCCGACGCCGACGCCAACGTCAACGGCGCAACGCTGAGCGGCGCATGCGTTGTTGGTTTTGTTTCTTAGAATTGTTCCTGTCCATGCATCGATCCATACGTCGGACAGTCTGCCGTGTGTTCGTTTATCGTTCAGTCGTTCGCTCGTTCGTTTAATTCTTGCGTTTGTTCGTTGAGTTGCTCGTGTCGTGTCGAGTCGTGTCGTTAGCCGCTGTCGAGGGCTGCCCCGATGCAATGCAGTTCAATAAAGTTCGTTAACATGACTCGACTCGGCAGAAGCAGAAGCAGAAGCTAGTCATCAGGGCAGCGACGCGTCGTCAACATTGTCAGAGCATGCTATCAGCCTTTGTGTGTGTTGTTGTTGTTGCTGTTGCTGTTGTGAGCTTCGTTCTTCAATATGCTGGTTGATCGAGCCGCGCGCTGCGTTTTTTCTGTTTCAGTAATGAAAGAAACATTGAAAGCGTCGCGTCGCGAATTTTAGTGTCGCAGCACTCTACCGATAAACGAATAGAATATATAATATATATATATATATACATATACTATATAGTAAATAGTACATTGACTAATACGTCTGTGCGTGTAATTTTTTTGTTGGTTGTTTTTTTGTGTGTGCTGCAAAAAGGTCTACAAAAATGGTGCATCTCTATCAGCGTCGACGCAGCCGAGAACAGGTGGGTGGCGTCAGCGATTGGGTCACGCCCCTTGTGCCCCGCCTCAGCCATTACTATTATTATCATCCACGAGTAATTCTTTTAAGAAACGAATCGAATTCGTTTCCCGCATGCCAAGTATCTAATTAGCAACTGTAAAACGCATGAATGAATATAACAAAGTGGAAATAGAAATAAAAATAGAAATGGAGAATAGGAATAGGAAGTGATGACGAAATTAAGAGAGCGAATTTAACCTGATAATGAGTGAACTGAGTGAGCATGCAGCTCGCTCTTACTTGCTCTCCCACTCGTTCTCTTGTTCTCTCCTCCTGCAGTTTGGCCCAATTCAATTCGAAGAAATGTACGCCATAAAACGGAAACGAAAACCCAATGCTAATTGGACCTATAATTGAGTGCTCTAACTTATACTCATACTCATTACACTCACTCAGAGACACACACACTCATGCACATACACATGCATACTCCCACTCGACACTCATTATACGGCAGAGAACCCTTTCACAATCAAGCTTCAAGCAATTCGCAGAAAATTGTAATTTGTATCTTTTCGGAAAAACTAATTGGAAAATATTATTAATAATATAATAGAGTATATTTATATATATAACTGCAATGCTCGTATATTGAAGTACAAGCTTATCGCTTAGTTCGCATATTGTGGGAAGTAGATTCGTGGGTAAGGGGGAGAGGCAACTCCCATGCCGGATAAATGACGAGTCATTCTGTGGAACGTGTTGAGATTTTGATATGCAGTCTATTAAATTGTCATTTATGAAGAACTGGGTAAAGATATCAGTGGAACGTTACTGCGAAACTGAATTGAAAGGAACAGATGTATCTACATACGTATATATCTATCTATCAGCGCATTGAAATTGTTCAATTTATGTGGAACTCTTGTTTCTTGGTAATTCATTCATTATTGACATTGGTAGCTACCAATTTGGTCGATAGCAAATTTCATTTCGGTTGAACTTCAGTTACGTTTTCATTTGAAATGCTTTCGTTATTGTGATGCTTTTCATTTTCTTGATTAAAAACACTTTATTCAATATTAAACGGAATATTTTGTTTCTAGAATGTCAACCAACTCGACGATGTACATTTAATTTGTCTAGTTTTTTTTCTTTTTTAAACTCTCTATCTGCTAATGCGTATACTTAATCTCAGTTTCTTGCCCCTTTGATGAGCCGCCTTCTTGGATATTCGTGAATTCTTCTGTCATGTTCAAGTTGCTTCTCAAAATGCGACGAGGAACTTGCTTGAGCACATTATATGCCGAAAATTTACAATAAAATTATATATATATATGTACATATATGCAGATATGTACATTGTATATGGAAGTACGCTGTGGACTTATAAGCATGTCGTATTTTTGATAGCAACTGTAAATATGAAAATCATTTTATTGCTTTTCGTGCTGTTTTTTCTTGGAAAAATTTCTTGGATATTTCTTTTTGTCTATCAGCGATATGCATTGCAAATGGGCTAAAGAATCTATAGGTTTGGGTTGTTTAATGTGATTGGGTGGTAAAGGTGGTTACGTTATTCACACACACACACACACAAACACACACACAAACACACACGAAAACACACTCATAATTCTTGAGAGTTTCATGTTGTTGGACAATGGTTTATTGACCCGATTTCTTAGCATTTTAGTTCCAAGGTTAATGCGAGGCAAATGCCTCCATATGCTTATCGCTTTTCAATGGAAATCTATCAATCTATTAAACACTCGTAAGGCCATTATTTGTATAATTTTCATTATTAATAGCATTTAATTGCGTAATTGAACAGCGAGTGCAATCATCAATTGCTTTTTATTATTATACTGTGAAAGCTAACACATAAACCATTTAAAATGCATGCCATCAATTAGACAAGTCTATAAATCATGGCTCAGATAGTTAACAGTATTGTAGATTCATTCATAAATGACAATATGTGTTATTTCACACATTTACAATTAAGTAAATTCCTTGAATTTCGTTTGAAACCTTAATGAATTGTTGTAATTAATAAGCTGGTGCAATTTTGTGTGTGTTAAATATACTTATATAAATATATAAGTCTTACTAAGCTATTAATATTGGGGACTTTACAGCTTTCCATGGGTTTCCCCCACATTTCATTATTTTCAAGCAAATACTAGACAATATCACTTTGTTAAATTAGCAGTCTAATCAATAAGTTACTGCCTTCTAATTAGAAGTCAAATATTATTATTTTTTTATAGCTCTATGTATGAAATGACTGTGAATGAAAGCTATAAACTCTGCTCTGAATTAGAGAAAAGCCTACAAAAACATATTTTATTTATATATAAAACATTTATATTGAAATATATTATATTGCAAATATAGTTTAAACAAAGTTAATTTTTGATTTCATAAAATTGTTAAGCGCAGCCAACTTAGCAATTGGTTGAAATTAGGTGGCAACGCTAAGCTGAACAAGAAAGTTTGAACAGTTGAACAATTAGCAAATCTTCTTGTCTTGCAGACTTACCAAATATTTAACATTTAATTAGATCTGGCAACGCTGTTGATTTTCTTTTCTTGAATTCGTCATATTCTGATTTGGCAAATTCAAATCAACGAAATGAATAATCATAGTAAATGTTTCTTATTATTAAATTGTTGAATGATTACTGATTTCTTTGCTTTTGCAATTGATAATTAACTGACTAATGTGAATAACATTTTGTATTCATTCACAGGCTGTCAAACAATTCATTGATCTCTGCAACAATATAGGTGCAAACTGCAGCACAGCAACAACAACAACAACAGCAGCAGCAGCAGCAACGACGGGAACAACAGCCGCCGCCTCCTCATCGAGCAACCCCTCGAACGCCAGCACATCCAACTTCCACATCACCATAAATACCAATAACGGCAACACACAGCAACAACAACTACAACAAATACAACAACAACAGCAACAACATCAACGACAACAACAACAACATATACAAGAATCAGCAGCAATAATAAGACAAATACAAACAACAACAACATCAAGCACAGCAGGAGCAACATCATTGTCATCATCATCATTATCATCAGCATCAGCATTGCCCATCAGGCGTCACATCTCGCACACGACAGCCGTCAAGTTTCTGTACGCCCGTAAGTTTGATGTACCACGGGCCGTGTCTCTCTATGAGCAACATGAGCAGATACGCCAGAGGGAATACTTATACAATATTGATCCGGATGTGGAGCCACTGCGCTCCGAGTTGCAAACGGGCAAATTTACAATACTGGTACGTAACTCCACTCCACTCCACAGATTGATCAAATAAACATGCATACATACATACATACATACATATACACATAGTTACATAGCTACCTATGTACATCTATTCATTGTCTCGTTTTCTTTTTAGACCCTGTACTTCACAAGTACAAAGGGTCTATAAAGTTCGCCGGAGGCGAAATTTATGTTACAAGCAAATGTTTATATACAGTATGAGAATATATACATACTTGATCAGCATTAAGAAACAACTCCATTTCATATCAATGTCACATTGGTCTGTTCGTCTGTTTGTTGGCTGCTCTGGTATACCCACGACCAGATACTTTTTAGCCAGTTCGGTTAACCAACTGGAAAGTTATTCAAGAAACAATTGTTAAATCAATGTCGCCCTAAAACAAGAAGCACTTATAATAAGTACAGGGTCTAAAGCAGTCGGGCTCGCTCAACTGTAGTCTTTATCCACTATTTGCTATATTTTTGTTTATGTACTCTCTTCTTCTTTTTAGCCGGCACGCACTTCAAGCGGAGCGGCAATTGCGCTCTTCACTGCCAATCGGCACAGCCCGTTGAGTGCCTCGCATACGACAACATTACAGGGTATTGTCTATCAGCTGGACTGTGCGTTACAGGACACGGAGACACAGCGTGCTGGACTTGTGTTCATTTACGACATGAGTGGCTCGAAGTATTCCAATTTTGATTACGATCTGTCGCAAAAGATTCTCACGCTGCTGAAGGTGAGTTTCTTTTATATATGCATTGCATACTTTTGGGCGGTCATTCAAATGACGGACAAACATCAAAGTTTGACCCACTTTTGGGCACATATTAAAGTCGGTCAACTGCTTGAGATGGGATGAGTATTTAGGGGGGTGGGGGAGGAAGGGTAAGTGTGTGCATAAAGCGTAGCCAACAAAATGAGAAGCATGCCTGACTTCTAATTTCACATGCATCCATTGCTGGCATTTTGTGTCTTCAAGCTGAAAATTTGGTTTCATTGCACAAGCGAATGCATAAAGAAGAAGCGTAGGCGTGGCCACGCGTCGAGTTCACTACACATTTGCAATGCACGCTGCGCTGTCGACGCCAACGGCGACGGCGATTGTCGCTAACTCTCTTCATCCTACAGTTGAAGAGCCCCAACAAAAGAGCGACTCGGAAATCCTTTTGAGTAGCGAACTCAGCGGAAGTAGTTGAGCTTAACAATCAGCAAGAACAACAACAACAACATCAACATGCCGGCTGAAGTGAACCCTTCTCCCACACACGCACATATACATATCGGACACAAGCACACACACACGCACACACTTGTGAGAATACGCGTCGTTCAAATAGCTGCTTTTTATGCGCCTACGCCAACGCAAAGCAGAGAACAGAGCAGCAAATAAGACGTCATTTTTATGTTTTTTTGTTTTTTTTTTGGCGGAATAGGGGAGCAAGGCAACAACAAGAATAACAACAGCAACAACAACAACAGGTAGCTACTGCTGTTCCTCTTTTGTTGTTCGTTTTCCATTTCATTCAGTTTTATTTGCTGTTTGCATTGAAGCAAGCTTAACAATGACGAATGCTTAGGTATGTGTGTGTACGTTTTAGTTGCAAACTTCAATGAAAATGACAATACTATATGCATAATATATGTATGTGTTACATAGCCATTCTATGTATATTTAGCTTGTCATACATTTTAATATACTTGCTAGTATATAAGCTCAAACAAACGCCGGCCAGTTGTGAGGTTCTAAGTCTTGGGTCACGGTCAAAAAAGCTGCTTAATGTATGTACATATATACATAGATGTATATGTAATTACCAATATGTACTCACAATTTGTATATACATACATACATATGTACATGCGTTTGACAACAACTGCTCGAAAATCAAAACGCAAAAATATAAAAAGCTCAGCAATAAAATAATTTGCGTGGGCATCAACCAGCAACAGCGACAGCAACTGCGGCAGCAACAGCGACAGCAACAGCAACAGCGGCAGCGCAGCGTTGAAGCAGCTGAGAGCTTAAGAAATTGAGAGCAACATGCGCTCTTAAGCATGTGTGTGGGAGAGAGATGTCGAGAGATGTGAGAGTGGGTGCAGAGTGGAATAAAGTAAGGTGAAGCGTGATGGAATTAAATGAGCTGAACGATGAACGGTTTTTGTTTTTGCTTAGCGCATAAATTGTAAAAGCAAAAGCTGCTTGAGATCAATGAAAAAGTGTGTACATATTTGTTTAATACGCAAATATAACTAATATAGAATGTACATACATATGTATTTATGTAATTTTATGCAAATAGTTGGGTAAAATAGTAAACTAGTTTCAATTTGTTTTCCATTTCAATTCAGTTTTCAATTTGTGTAAATAAACGATAAGCAACAAGAGAAATTGAATTGAGAAATCTATCGAAATTAGAGCACAAATCAGTTGCATTTATAATTAATTCAGAAGAAAACTGATTTCCTGAATACCTCATGCAAAAGCAAATACTACTGAACGATTCTTTGGTAATGAAAAGGACACTCTATAAATTCTACTTAAATTTGCTACTACAATAGAGAATTTCAAATTAACCCAGGAAAACACAGCTGCAAACCGATTTCATAAAAAAATTCTCCTACTCAATTCTTTATTAACTACTACGACCATTAGAATTTCTGTTGAAATTTGTTATAACAATAGAGAATTTCAAATTGAAATAAACAAATACGTAAACATACCACAATTCCTAGGAATAAGTAAAATAAGAGAGAAAATCATCTTGTGATGGCAGCTCTCGGTTTAAGCTCATTGAAATGCTATCTCTCTCTCTCTCTCTCTCTCTCTGTCTCCCTGGCTCCCTTCTTGAACAGGGTGTTTCACGGGCGTATGCGTAACATTTGCCACATTACGCATACGCAGCGTAACAGTTTGCTTAAGGCCAAGTATAAACACTTGTACAATAAATTAAATCATTTTGTGGGCTATGTACATATGTATATGTGCGTATGTACATACATACATACATACATTTGTGCGATTATAAGTACATACATATGTGTGTACTTTATATGGAGAGATTACATTCATATTGGAAAGCGATTGTAAAGTTTATTGCGTGGCACATTGGAACAGCTGCTGCACAGTACACGACACACACATACGCACACGACACACACACACACACACTTGTTTATGCGCATATATTAAGTCGGTCTGACACATTTTCACTCTCGTTTTTAGCGCGCGCTCTCACTCTCAGCTTAGCAGCAACAGCAACAGCACTCTCTTTCTCGCTTCCTCTCTCACTGTGTTTGTGTGTGAGTGTCTGTCTGTCTCTGTTGGCTCTCTTCTGTCTTGCGCGCTCTCCCGAGAACGCGCGCCGTCGCTTGTGGCTATCTTTCGCTTGATTAACTAATTCAGTTGACGAGTTCTAGTCGAACGTAATAGATTGATTATAAGCAACTGAAAGGAAACCAAAGAAACAAATCAAATAAAACGTGCGACGTTGTGCGTCGTGCGTTTCTCGTATCTTGTGCTTCATTCTTATTATTATTATTGTTGTTGTTGTTGTATCGTGCCGGCTCGTTAACCGTTTCCGTTACGCCCCCGCCGCCCCGTCAATTCGTTGGAACGCGCGTAGTTCAGAAGCAAAAGTTGTTCGTGTTAAACTTCAATTTCTTTATAAAAAAATAAATAAATAAAACAACAAAAGGTAGCTGCAGTCTACTCAACTCAATTATCTATTATATAGAATTGATATTGTTATTTTTAGTGCTCAGACACCGACAAATACACACATACACACACACACACACACACACACACACACGTTTGTAGCGAGCAAACTGTTTGTGTTCATTCATTGCTCAGTTGGCTTAAATAAGTATATTGCGTCGATATTTCGTGTTATTTTTACAATGTGCGCTTGCTTTTTGTTGTTGTTGCTGCTGTTACTGTCTGACATTGACGCAAATGTTGACTTGTGTGTGTGTATGTGTGTGTATTGACTTGTTTGTGAACTTAAAATGCAAATTCAAAGTCAACGAAACAAAGTTATGCGCCATTATTTACCTCATTTTGTTGTACTATTACTTCTTACATATGTACATAGATGTACATATACATTTACATATATAAGTGTATAAGTATGTAGTCGCATGCACGTACATATTTCATTCAGTTTAATTGAGTTTAAACGTATTTTTTCTGCCTTGTTGTTGTTGTCATTTCCGCATTGAAAGTCGAGTCGACAACCAAGTGGGCGTTTGGGTTTCAGTCAAGGCTGAGAGCATGTTTTTTATTTATATATGTACATATATACATATATTTTTATAATACTTGTGACAAGGCTTTTTCATCGATCATACATAGTCTCGTGTATGCTTTCTTTGCGAAACAACTCTGTTGATGAGTTCGATTTTTGAATATCTTGTTGAGTTTGCTGTACTTGTCGTTGTCGTTGTTGTTGGGGGTTGGCAACCCTGGTATTAGCCACCCACCAGCAATCTAAATGGACAGCTGCAAAAATGCAACCATGCACAATGCAGAATATTCAAACAACCCTCAGCTGCCAATACACAGTATTCGCACTCTCTCTCTCTCTCGCTCTCCCTCTCGCGGGCGCTCTCACTCTCATTCTGTCTGTGGCGTATGCAACCCTAAACAGTTAGCGGTTTATTTTTGAACAGGGTGGCGAGCAAAAACAGAACAGCAGGCCAGTAGGTTGCGCTCTCGTGCAAGCTCTCGCTCTCACTCTCACTTCCTTTTGTTGTTGGTGGTGGGAGCGAGCGCGCCTGCGTCAAGAACGCAGCGTTAAGTCGTCGTCATCGCAGCGGCAGAGACAGCGGCTCGGCATCAGCAGCACCATCGCCAGCGACAGAGGCAGCGACGGCGGCAGCGTTAGAGTCAGACAAACAGACGTAGTTCAGCTTTCAGCTTTCCACGACGACGCGCAGCAAACAAAGTTTACCGTTAAACCGAGAAACTACACAAAACTGACAAAAACAAAAAATAGAAAATACAAAATATAAAAGCATAAATCAAATAATAATACAAAAACAACCAAAATAAAAAAAAACAAGAGGCAGCTAAAATTGTTTATCGAAATCGAAAGACAATAATTGCGAAATTAAGCAACAACCTAGTTTCAGTATTTTTTTTACAAATTTTTTTTGAAGACAGCAAAAAGTGACAAGTGTAAATTTTGCCAGCCAAAGAAAATTGTGAGCAAAACCGAAGAAACGCATTTGTATTGCACTGAGTGTGCGTGTGCGTATGTGTGTGTGCCTGTGTGAACGTTTTGTATGCGTTTGTTAGTGTATGTATCCACATATGTATTGTGCTTGTTGTCACGCGGTTTGTCTTGTTGTTGTTGTTGTTGTGCAAATTGCAAGTTGCAAGTGCCACAATTTGTTGCTTAAACAGACGAAATTGATTTCTAAAATCCAATTAGAAGTTTCACTTTTAAACGGCAGCGAGAAAAGTATCTACAAGTGCAAAAAGACGCTGCCCATCGTCCGCTGTCCGTCCGCTGCTGGCGTCGCCGCTGACGTCTCGTCAACTAAGCAGCGGAGAGCGTGTCTGTTGTCTGCTCCTCCGTCCTCCGACCACCATCCATCGTCCGCCGTTGTCTGTTGTTTTGTTTTTGTTTGTGTTTGTGTTTTTGTTTTACTCACATTTATTTATTTGTACTATTTCTTTTACAATTTGCAAATTTTTTTTAATGCATTATTTGTGCAATTGTGTAACTAACAACAACAGTAACGAAAACAACAAACAAAACTGAAAATCACATTATATAAACAACAAACTGTAATAAACAACAACAAAAACAACAACAACAGCAATAATAATATAAAAAAAGAATCCCAAAAACTAACAAATAAAATTGCCAATTGAAAATGTACAAAAATTAGCGCCCTCATCGTGTGTCGCAGCTCTGCCCGCCGCCAACCCCCGCACCCCCGTCTCTCCCCCGTAAAAGTGCTTCGTGCTGCTCCCCTCCCCCATCATTTAGCATTTAATTGTGCGAATATATTCTAAAAGCCAATAACAATAATTGCCAAAAAAAAAAAAAAACAAGCAGAGAAATACAAATAAAAACAACAACAAAAAGAAGAAGAAGACAACGTATTTATACATGCATACAAATAGATTTAAATAATTAACCTGACAACAACAACAATAACTATAGCTACTGTGACAGCTTCAGCGACTTGCAGCAAACAACGCCTACACAGGTATCAAATAGAATACAATCTCATGCAATAAGCACACACACACACACACTTAAACACACACACAGTCACAGACTATAGCCACACATTTAGTGCAATTATATTGTTCATAATCATCGTTTCTTCATTGCATTTGCAATTTTTAAAGCAATTTCGTGTGTTGTTAATGTTTATTTATTTTTTTTTTTTTTGCTGTTGAACAATGTCAATTATTTAATGTTTCATAGTAACTATATATCTAGTAATTTCAATCAGATATACTTATATACACATTGCTAAAGATATTCTCAGGAATTTTTTATAGGAATATATGAAATATATGACATTTTACAGGTGTTAAATCTGTGTCTGATTAATAATAATATCATATCTGCATTACTTGCTATTTTATGACTATTATTAACTGGAATTTGTTGTATTAAAAATGTCATTTGTGTTGTGTGTTGTTATTTTTTTTTATATAGATATTATCTGGAATTAGAAATGTTTTTTGTTATTAGAAATTTGATTAGAAATATGATTCCCATATTGCTAACTGTTATTTAGAGATTATCTTGCAATTTTTAATAGAAATATTATTCCCATATTACTTGCGGTTTTACGGGTTTTTCCAAATTATTTGCCATTTTATGGGTATTGTCAGGAAGCTCGAGAAATTCTTAACGATTCTTATCTATTAACTTCAGTTGCATATTACTTTTCTGAGTATTCACAATATATATATATAGGATATCTCTGGCTTATCAGCCTCTGTTGTGCATTCAATTGAATTCGAGGAATTTGTGCGCTTTTTCAATAACACAGATTTATTTAAAATGTTTCATAATTTCCCCAAACTTTTGTCGCTTATTTTCATATTTCCCGAGAATTTCATTCAATTTATAACAGTTACTGAATTTTGATTGCAATTGCGCAGTCACGTTCTTAAATTATTTAAATCATTTTCCTGGAATGTAATCAGTGTATTTTTTTTTCTTTTTTAATATTTCTTATTTGTTGTTTTTTTTCTTTTCTTTTATAACAATAGAAAGTGATTGTGTAAGCGCTGTAATTACACCCTCGCTGAGGCCATTAGACTAGTTATTATTTCATTCAAGATGAGCAAATTAACTTGGCTCGCTGGCCAGTTAGCAAACAAGTACTTGGAAGTGGTTAGTTAAGCTTACAAAAAGCAGATTGCGCTTCTATATTGCACTTTCAATTTGATGTATTGTTAATAACTATTGCTGTAGTCTGATAAATAGCTAATGTAGTAATATCTTGAACTTAAGATGAAATTATAAAGCTAGTTTTTCATAGAAGTTATGTGAGATGTACGTTTGTTTAAACAATTTGGCATTAATATATTTATTTACATATAATTTATGTAGCCCAAGTCTTGAATCAAGTTGCCAATCTCAGCTGCATAATGAAGCTAAACTTTCAACTTCTTATTATCTTATGTAAATAATTGATTAACAATAAAGCAAAGAGATTACTATTCTATTGTTATCTTAATAGATCAATAATGACCTACAAATAGAACTGGGTCAAAACCCAATTTTCCAATGGTTCAATAAACCACTTAAGATTGAATATAAATATTCGTATAATTTAGAACAAATCAAGCAAAGTTGCGAATGAGTATGTCTTAAATACTATGAGTGTGTGAATAGCAAGTACTCAGTATTCAGTATTCAGTACTCACGTGCTCAGTACTCGGTATTGATGCATAGACCTAACTGACAGGTGATATGGCACTTTTGATATTTCCCCTTTGCTTTCTTGCTGTTGCTGTTGTTGTTGTTGTTGCTGCTGTTTATGGCAGGAATAAAAACGGCAAAAAGCAGCTGTCAGTTGCAAAGGAATGACATAACCAGAAGACAGCAGCAAGCACAACAACAACAACAACATCAAGTAGAAGTCGCAGCACAGACGCAGCAGTAAGAGCAAGAAGTTAGAAGCAGAGACAGGGGCAGAGGCAGTTCAGCGCAAGAAGGTAGAAGCAGAGTCACAGTCAGAGACAGAGGCAGAGGCAGAGGTAGTGGCAGCGTCAGTAACAGAAAATGTAGATATATATATATGCATATGTATATGTATATATATAAACAAATAAAAAAAAAAGAGAAAGAGATAGAGAAAGAGTCAATGAAATCACAGCTGTTTGCACATTGGCGCGTATATTTCTTGGCTCTTTATGATTTATGTTTGTATATCCACACATTGCTCATCGTTGTCAACACACACACACACATATATATATGTATGTAAGCAGTAAATAAGAGAGCTAAATTAGAAAGCCACAAAAATTGACAAATTTCATTTAGATTCAGTTATAATTTTGCTATTGTTCAATCACTAATCTACAGCTGTAGCTGCAATTGTTGCAATGTATTTATCCTGAGCAAAGATATACAATTGAAATTATTAAGAAAAAATATGTGTATGCAACTATGAGTTTAACTGTAAATGTCATGTTATAGTTAATTTTGCCTTTTTACTTTTAGTTTATTGTTATTATTAAGTGTGTCTGATTATTGTGGGTAATTGCATGTTTGTTGTCTATAGTTTATTGGCAATTCACATCGATAACTGATTAAACATTCCCAAATATTTCATTAGGTCGCCTTCCCCCCCTCTCACTTCACTGTATTTCTCCATGTCCATCTGTCATAACTATCTATCTATGTATCTATCGCTATGTCTATCTATCTGTCCGCTTGTCTAGTGCGTGTAGCATTTGCCTTTAAAGGGCAAACGCCGACGACGACAAATTCGTTTCATGCCCAAAGCCGGCGACAAGCTTAAAACGCATTACCAATTTTGGCCATGGCTAATTTTACATACACACACACACACACACATGCAT
The DNA here is from genome assembly GCA_035042075.1 of Drosophila macrospina. Classification (NCBI taxonomy): domain Eukaryota; kingdom Metazoa; phylum Arthropoda; class Insecta; order Diptera; family Drosophilidae; genus Drosophila; species Drosophila macrospina. Next base: position 1,534,693 of record JAWNLW010000500.1, on the reverse strand, counting down.
ATCTATATGTATATCTCTATATATTTATATTTATATATATATATATATATATATATATTATGTTGTTGCTTTTGCATAGCACGCCCATGTGCTCGCCTGGCATTTGGACAGCTCATTGTTTGGCCAGCGTTTTGAGAGTTTCTGCTTTTCACTTTAGTTTTAGCTGCTCTTCTTTTTTTTATTGTGTTTCTATGCAAAGCATTCACAGCGCCAACTAACTAACTAAGCAAACATTTTAGTCATGCCAGCACATGTGGCGTATACTTAATGTCCAACCGAAGCATCGTCTATTCTTCGGATATGTTGATCATCGCTTCCAAATATGTTTGTATGTTTATGTCCAACTGTCGAGTTTCTATCTGTATCTGATAATACATTGCATACACGGCAAAGAGTTCTAAATGGTAGTCTGTTTACTTTCGAAACGCTTCATTAATCGTTATCGATAATAACAGCTTTTGAATTGTAACTTACTTGAACATTGATCGTTGCTATCGATTTGTCATCTGTTAATTTTGGATGTTTATAGCTTTTCAATTGATTTTTGCTGTGTCTACTACTTGCCAATAAACATTTATCGTTATCGATAACGTTCGTTCTTAGATTCGCACGTCTAAGCTGGGGTTCAACACTACGAAAATGTTGCAGTTAGCTGTACAATCGTTATCGATAATAACAGCTTTTGTACTGTTATGTACTGCGCCTTTAACATTGATCGTTTTTATCGATATGATTTCTTTACAGCTTTACGATTGAACTCTACAAAAGTTTTGCTATTAAAGGTTTCAAAGTTAAGTGTCGAATCGTTTGATTTATCGTTATCGATAATAACAGCTTTTGGGCGTATTTATCGTTATTTAATGTTATAGATATGTCTTCTATTAATTTTGAATTTGCAACGCTTTAGAATTGTTACTTGCTGGGTCTCAAATGCTTGCAATCAAACATTTATCGTTATCGATAACATTTTGTGAATCTCTCGCTGAACAGTAGAGTTGCAATTCCAGGTTATAAACATCTCAGCAGCTCGTGATTTCTTTGGGGATCGTAAGCCTTAAAGTTCGGAGTATCTTGCTCTTCTACTTTATAAAGCTTGCAGCTTTCTGCTGCCATTGCTTCAGACTGTTGAGGAGCACTTTTTTCTTGTAATTGTTCGTCTTTCATCATTGACAATGGCTAAAAATAGAAAAACAACAACAATTAGCCAGAAAAATGGAATCGCATGCGAAAGCACGTAATGAGCGAGGAACTTGGAGCAATGAGTGCATAACTTGGCCACTTGACGCATAACTCCTTCAGGTGCCTCCATATTTTCATCCTGCTCAAAAGTCTCCACTTGACGATGCTATAAGTCTCCGCCTGCTTTCAGTGAAGATTGCAGAAGCAAACGCAGGCGGAGGCAAAGACGGAGGCGGAGGCGGAGGCAGAAGCGAAGGCGTATAGGGAAGCTGTGACTTTCTTTTGGATTGAATTGCAAACGAACAACAAAACAATGTGCGTGTGCGTGTGTGTGTGTGTGTGCATACGTTTTCTGCTTATTATTTCAGCTTAATCTTGCTGTTTTTTACTGTTGTTGTTATTGTTGCTGTTGCTGCTGTTATTTGTCTCTCTCTCTCATTGTTGCTGTGTAGGCTGTGCTGTCAATTGTCTGAACGATGATTATTTCGATGTTGTTGTTGGCGTTTATTAGGGACAGGTGCGTCATAATGCTGCTTATTACGTTGCCAATATTCCTCTTTTTTTTCCTCCCACATGACTCTTCTTCTTTCGCCCACACACAGACACACACACGAAGTTCTGCCAATTAAATGAAAAAGCGTGTGTTAGTTAGAGACAATCGATAAATGACAATTTGTATGCATATTATAGTATTTAGAAGCTCGTCATTACAGTGGAACCTCTACATATATAGACGGAAGTTGATTAAAATTAAATAAAATCAATGAATTATTTACAAATATAAAGGAAGCTCGCCTAATAAGAGAGAGAGAGAGAGAGAGAGAGAGAGAGAGCTTGTATAAGGAATGTAGGAATGTAGAGCACTATGCCTGAGTTCACTTTAAGCTTTCACAGTAGCTTTCGATTAAAGTGTTTGCAAAAGTAAATTCAAATACTTTTCGTCTTGATTTATAAGGCAATTAGTTGCTAAACAAATTGTATATATATATAAAAATATATATTCATATAAATGCATGTGCGTGTGTGTATGTGTGTGTGTGTGCGTGTAGAATAAACTAAAGCAATGCCTATACATAAGTAATTTAATTGTCGAGCTTATTTATGGCAGGCGACACGCAACGGCGGCAACAAGGACAAACAGAAAGAAATAGAAACAAACAACAGTAATAATATCTTGAATTGTAAGAGTATTACATATTTGTTGTTGTTATGCAAATTGACTTCGATTTCTTATTTAGTTTTTTTTTTTTTGCTCATTTGCTTTTTTGCTTTTTCGCTTGGGTCAAGCGGCTGCAACAGTTGTGACATTGGAACATTCCGAACACGTTCCACACGCCGAGAGCTTTCCAAGCTTAGCTCCAAGTGAACGCAGCTCGAATTTCAGTAGCCTACTTTGCTGCGCCACAACAACAACAAGAAGAAGAACGACAAGAATAAGAGCAGCAACAGCAACAACAACAGCTGCTGCTGCTACTGCTGTAACTGTAACTGTAACAAAATGTAAAGCCAGCTTTAAGCACCGTTATAACAAGAATGAAAAGGGAGAAGCGTTGAGCGTGTGTGCTGTGAGCAATAAATGAAATGCAGTTATGTTGATGATGCAATCTCAAAAGGGCCATAAAGTCAACAATGAAACAAGCACAAGTTGCGAATAGAGAGTGAAGCGTAGAGAGACGAAGAAGATGAAGATGTGAAGTTGAAATTGAAGATGGGCAAGGGATATATATACATATATACATACATATATATAAAGAAAAGAGCAAATGCAGCAACTGTAGCTGTAACTGCAACTGAAAATATGGAAGTGTGAAAGTATCATTGACTGGAAATTAATGCAAACTGTCAATTATTGTCAACTATAATTATTGAACTGCAAATTTGCAAACATGATTGTTCATTTAAATATAAATGAATATATATGTAATAATATATGTATGTGTATCATATATGTGCCTGTTACACCTGACTGCATAACTTGCGTGGGCGTTGCAAAGCCTTTTAGCCTCAAATCTGCTAAAGAGATATGATTGCTGTTGCTGTTATTGTTATGGTTGCTGTTGTTGTCAATTGCATTTGTTGTTGCTGTTATTATGTTGTTGTTTGCTGACCTTAATCTTACCTACAAACACGTCTCTATATGCGGGCCACATTGTGTGTACAGATGAAAACGGCGCGCGAAAGACACCGAGCGAGAGAAAGAGAGAGAGAGAGAGTGAGGGGGTTTGGGTAGAGAAGAGGTAGGAAAGATTGGCCAATAAACTACATATAAATGGCGATGGCACGGTTACAAATAAATTGCAGGCAAAACTGGAAACGGCCTGGTCAAAGTAGATAGTGCTATGTGGTGATGGGTTGGCGAGGGGCGACATGTAAAGGAGCATGATGAGCAGGGGAAGCAGGGAGAGGATTAGGGGAGCTGGCCGGCGGTTGACGCCATTTGCAATTGAAAATGTCCGCAATGAAATTTTCAGCACTCGCAACTGGGTGAAGGTTGTGTCGCAGCAGCAGCAGCAACAACAACAATAACAACAACAAAAACAACAGCGAACGAACAAGAAGCAGCAAATGAAGAAACAGCAACAATTTTTATTTATATTTTGCATTTGCACGGTTTGATTTTGTTGTTGTTGTTGCTTGCATTTCACTTAATTAAACACAGACGTGTACACGCGCGCTCACACGCACACACACGCACACACCCACACACACGCAGAGGAGAGAAATGCTGCCGCCTACGCACATTGATGCGCACGTACGTGTGCGCGCGTGTGCGCGTGTGTGCGCGTGTGTGCGTGCGTATATACGCGCCTCAACAAAGCATGGCAAATTGAGTTGCCTTGATAAATGTCAACAAATTATAACGCAACTGCACAGAATTTGATTGACAATTTAATCAATTGTGATTTCATCAATTTGTGCATTGGCCTGCATGTAGAACTATCTTCTAGTGCAATTGTTCATTTATTCACTTTTTCTTTATATGATTAAAAAGATTCTCAACTTTCGTTTAAACATAAACATTTTAACATTCGTTTTATCAATGTATGTGAAGTCGCGACACGCGTGTCTTAGCTTATTCGAATTATAAACAGACAGTTGAGAATTTGAAAATATATTATATTATACTTATCAACTGGCAGCTAGCTGCCTGCTCCTCATTAAAATGTAATGCGTGCAAGCAATAATACAGTGGAAAGGATTTAGCACTTGAGTATGAAACTGATTGCTTTCGATTCGCGGCAATTATATATTATTTGTTATATATAGATATATATGTGTTGCGTTTATTTTTGTAATATAAATCCAATTCACTTGAATTGGTGCTGCATGAATTCCAATAATCAGCTAATTGGGAGGCTAAGTTCCACCTGAGAGCATAAGCTCAATTGTTCCTCTTGAATTGGAAAACTAACTGCCATTTCATCGGAAGAGCAAGTTCAAGAACCTAGTTCGCTTTGCACGGCAGAGCAAGTAAATCCCACTCGAAAGCAGATAAGAGCAAACGAGCAAGTTCCACTTAAATATAAATGCAAATGATCTGCGGATTAGAAATTGAATTCTACTTGAACGTAAGCGCAAGTGTTCCGCTCTCGTTAAATGCAAAAGGATGAAGCAAGTTCCACTCAAGCAGAAGAGCAATTGCGAAACTAAGTTCCACTCAATCAAAAGAGCAATTGTGAAACTAGCTTCCACTCAATAAGAAGAGCAAGTGTGGAACTAACTTCCCCTCGTGCATGAGAGCAAATACGCAACTAAGTTCCACTTGAACGTGAACGCAATCTGTGGATCAGAAACTAAGAGCCAGTTGAACATAGACTCGAATGCTTTTCTCTCTCTCTCCCAAAATGCAAAGCGTATAAGAAATTTCTTTCGATTAGGAGAGCCAATAAATTCCACTCAAAAAGAAGAGCAATTGTGGAACTGAGTTTTAATCCAAATTGCTTTGCAATTGTTCCATAAAGAAGGAAGTAAGAGTCATTTGAACATTAAGCCATTATGTAGTAACTCAGATGAGCGGAATACTTACTGCTCTGTCAACTTCAAATAAAAAATAAAAACAATTTAAAAAGAGAAAGAGAAAATGTTTGATTATAAACTTAAATTTTTTGGAATATTAGTTTTATTTTGTTTTCTAATATTAATATAAATACAAGAATCCACATGCAATACATTATTTATTTTATTATGGCCTTGTGACAGCTGTCTCTTTCTTTACCACACATTACCCATAGCATTACTCAATCGAGCTGCTCTGCACTTGTGACCGTTAAATTTGTTGGAGACTTTCGGCTATTGTATCACACTGCACTGGTCACACTGCAAGAATATTGAACACATTGTGTTGTACTATTAGAATCATGCTTGAACAGCAGGCAAATGAACAAAAAGACTAGTTCCACTCAAATATAGCGAATCAAATGAGCAAGGAAATCAAAAACTTAGTTCCACGCAAGCAAATTGAAAGGGAATTGTAATATAAATACTAAATATAAATACTAAATATGTAGTTAAATATGCACAGTTGATATGTGTGACCTTAGCGTGTGGCCAAGTGCTGTTGAGTTGGACTATGAAAAGCTTGTAATGAGGAGGGGGAGTAGCAACAGAGAGAGAAAGAGAGAGAGAGAGAGTGTGTGTGAGAGACACGCAAGGCAAACAATAGAGTTGAACTTTGAATTTGTTATAAGTAGGCTAATTATCATTCGATAATCGCTTGTCAAATCACAAAAATAATTCACAAATAACAAAGAATCACAATTATAATTATTAATAATTACCAGTGTTTGTTTTTTGTTTTTGTGGTATTAACGTTGATCTCTGTTTGATTTCGATTTGCAGGGCGGCTATCCGGCACGATTGAAGAAGGTGTTGATTGTAACGGCGCCGTTGTGGTTTAAGGCGCCATTCAAGATCCTACGCCTGTTTGTGCGCGAGAAGCTGCGCGAGCGAGTGTTCACTGTATCGGTGCCGCAGCTGAGTTTGCACGTGCCGCGCAAGGCGTTGCCAGTGCATCTTGGCGGCACGCTGGAAATCGATCACGCCACATGGTTGCTAAATTGCCGCAAATCGATGACGAATCGTGAAGACGAATTGCTTGCCAATATTGTGGGTGGTGTTGGTGGTGTCGGTGGTGTCGGTGGTGTTCCAGCACTTGCACCCGCAACAAACACTGCAGCAAACACTGCGATTGCCATTGCAACTGCGACGCCGCTAAGCAACGGCAGCAGCGCTGCTAACGCCGCTGCGACAACCATAATCAGCGCTGTCCATCAGTTGGCCGAAAGCAACACGACCGTCGTCACAGTCAGCGGTGAGCATAGTACAGCAGCTGAAGCAGCAGCAGCAGCAGCAGCAGCTGCAGCAGGAGGAGCAGCACCAGCAACAGGAGCAAGTGCAGCCACAACGGCAAACAGCGCGGAGGCGACAGAGCCCAACGAGAATATAACAATAAACGGACTAAGTCCAAGTCATCGAGCAGTCAACACGCTGCTGAAGCTCAACACAAGTGGCATACAACAGCAGCAGCAGCAGCAGCAGCAACAAAGTAACGGTGCTGGTGACATTGCCATTGCAGCAGTGTCCACAACAACGGCGTCTGCGGCAACAGCTGGTGGCAGCGCTGTCAACGGCAGCGCCGCTGCTGTGGCAACTGGCATCGCTAGCAACGGCAGCAACGGTAGCAACGGCAGCAACGGTGCAGGCGAATTCTGGTCAGAGAATCCGCCAAGTAGCGCCTCCTCCGGTTTCAGTGATGACGACAGTCTGGCTGGCCAGGAAGGTGATCCCAAGGCGATTGAACAGATCGTCCAAATGGTCAAGGAGCGACGTCGCCAGGGATTGATCAAGGAGTATGCGGACATTAGGAATCGGGCGCCCGAAGGCACCTTTCTGCATGCGCGGTGAGTTGTCAAATCGATAACTCGATAACTGTGACTCGATAACAGCTCTCTCTCTCTCTCGCTCACTCTTACAGCATGCGCAACAATTTGACCAAAAATCGTTACACAGATGTCCTTTGCTATGATCACAGCCGTGTGGTCCTGGCACGCGAGGACGGAGACGAGCTGTCCGATTACATAAATGCGAATTTTGTCGATGGCTATAAACAGAAGAATGCATATATTTCAACTCAAGGTGAGAGTTCAGCGCTGGCAAATCGATGAAATGCCATTTCTATGGCTTCCCCCTCAAGAATGTCCGAATGTGTACTTAACCAACTGTCTGTCTGTCTGTGTGTGTGCGTGTGTGTGTGTGCGTGTGTGTATTTGTATTGCAGGTCCATTACCAAAGACATCCCAGGACTTTTGGCGCATGATCTGGGAACAACATTGCTTAGTTATAGTTATGACAACGCGCGTCATGGAGCGCGGACGTGTTAAATGCGGCCAATATTGGGAGCCGACTGAAGATAGTTCCTTAGAGTTTGGAAATTACCATGTGCGAACAATTAGCGTCGAGTGCAACGAGGATTACACAGTTGCCTCACTAGAATTGAGAAACCTAAAGGTTTGTCCTCTTCTTCAACACTCAATCAATTGTTTCTAGTGATCCAATATCAACAACATCTTACTTTCCTTTCCTTTCCTTTCCTTTCGCAGACTGACGAAATTCGCAATGTGTCACATTGGCAGTTCACCAGCTGGCCGGATTATGGTGTGCCCAGCTCGGCCATGGCCATGTTGAATTTCCTGCAGAAGGTGCGGGATAAGCAGGCACAGCTAGTGCGCTCCCTTGGTGATACATGGGCTGGCCATGTGCGTGGTCCCCCCATTGTGGTGCATTGCAGCGCAGGAATTGGACGCACTGGTAATGATGAGCATGTGGTTGCATGCATGGATGATGGAAATATGTGTGATAGATGCATAGATGGATGATGGATTTATGGAATATGAATAGATAAATGAAGCATGATGGATATATGGATAAAGGATGGATGGTTGAATGATGTATAGATGGATTATGGATGAAGCATTTATGGATAAGTGATGGATGCAATTCATTATCTTATCTATCCGTTCTTCTCTCTATTAATCTATCTATCTATCAATCTTTTTGTCTAACTATCTTTCTATCTATCTATCTTTCTACCTATCTATCTATCTGTATATTTGACTATGCATCTATACATCTATCCACCTATCCATCTCTATATTTATAAGTCTGTCTATCTATCTTTCTATAAATGTATCTATCCATCTAAGTATCTGTCTACATATGTATCGATATATTAACTTGTATATCAACCTGTATATTCATCTATCTAACTGTCTCTGTATCTATCTACCTACCTATCTAACTAGTTAGATTGATATATATGCATATACAATATATATCGATCTGTCTACATAACTCTCTTTATATCAATCTACTCATACATATATCCATCTATCTATCTATCTATCTATCTATCTATCTTTCCATCTACCCATTCATATATCTATGTATCTATCTATACATCTATCTATCCATCTATCTATCTATCTATCTATCCATCTACACATTCATATATCTATACATCTATCTATCTATCTATACATCTATCAACCTGTGCATCTATCCAACTCTCTGTCTATCAATCAGTATCAGTCTATCTTCCCACCGACACCCATTGATTGATTAGCCCGTCAATAAAACTAAAATCTTTCCTTGCATTGCAGGCACATTCATTACGCTGGACATTTGCATATCGCGTCTAGAGGATGTTGGCACGGCGGATATACGTGGCACCGTGGAGAAGATACGATCGCAGCGCGCCTACTCCATCCAAATGCCGGATCAATATGTGTTCTGTCATTTGGCGCTCATCGAGTATGCGCACTCGCGTGGCATGTTGCAGGCTGTCGATCTGGCGGGCTTCGATGAACGGGAACAGGACTCTGAGTAGGCAGCAGATGGGGAGCAGCGACAGCGACAGCAGGAGGGCCAACTGGTGCATCCTCAGCCACAACCACAACCACCAAACCAACAATGTAACTGCAGCCACACAAGAAATACAAATTGTATACAGATTTATTTCTATTGATTTTCCCCCCATTTTTTTTTTTTTTTTTTTTGTTTCCTAAATAATTATTATAAATATTTTGTGTTTTAAATGCTGATGATGATAAATTGGAAAATTGGATAAGTGTAATTTTGTATTCGTTGCAAAAAAAAAAAGGAAAAAGCAGATAGAAATGTTTAGTTAAACAATTAATGTTTATGCTAATGCTAATGCTAATGATAATATTTTTTTCTATTTTTAAACATACCAACAACAACATTTATATAAATAAAACAATATAAATATATATGTATATATATTCATATATATATTTATAAAAATTAGAAATATCTGCAATGAAAGAGAGCGAGAGCGCAAACGAATGCGAATGCGAGAACGAGAGAGAGAATGATGAAAGTTTAGCAATGTTTTATGTAAGCTGGTAATTGTAAATTTGACTATTTTCTGAGTGTTTATTATTAATACTATTATTATTATTATTATTATTATTACATATTATATTATTATTATTATTATTATTATTTATGTGAAATGAATTGAATGTGTAGCTGCAATTGCTTAACAATTTTCCGATAATATTGCATAAGCAAACACACACACACACACAACACACACAGAGACACACACACACACACGCATACATGCATACACACATTGTATGCCGATGTATACGTATTTGTATTTATACCAAGATTTTTTTGTAATGTACGTAATTAATATATAAAGTGAATTATTTTATATACTACAATCATTTTGATTGATTGTAATAATCTTTATTTTTGAATGCCCAAAACTCCCATTGTAATTGTAATGTAAACTTAAACTTATTTAAATTAAATTAATATTGAAAAGAAACAAACAAAACAAAACAACAAACAAACAAAGAAAACTAGATAAAACAAAAAATATATAATAAAATAAAAGATCAGCATTATGCGAACAAAACGAGAAAAAATCAAATAAATAACAACATGCTAAAACAAAAAATGTTTAATTAACAGACACACGCCTGACGTCAAGTTAACTACAACTGCAACCACATTAACTTGCGAATGTGAAGAAGAGAAAAAGAAAAAAAAAAATGAAAAAGAAAAAGAAAAAGAAAAGCAAATGCAATTTAAAGTAAATGAAGCTTAGAGAGAAATGCGGCAAAGTACAACGAAACAAAAAGCAAGGCAAGGCCTCTCAAAATTATAAAACAGAATGAAGACATAGAAGCGAGGAAGCGACGAAGTTAGAGATAGAGATAGCAATAAAGAAGAAGCAGCACAGTCAGAGAAATTCCAATAGAAGAAACGTAAACGTAAACGAAAATGAAAACAAAAACAAAAACAAGTTGATACCGTCCGGTGTAACGGTAGCGCAGGAGGAGCACAACAAAGAGCAAGTGAACGAGAATCAAAGTCAATAATTAAATAAATTAAATTATTAATTAGACAGAGCGGACAGAGGGTTTAGCAAATGGATTGGTAATAGAATACCATAGAATTGCACTAAATTTATTAAAATTGTTTGTATTTTTTCTTTTTTGACAAAATGTTGACAAACAATAATAAGAATTATTATACAATTATTAATAACAATAACAATAATAATAATAATAATATTTATGCAAATTGCTGCAAATTTCCTACAATCAACTACAAAACAGACAACAACAACTACTTAGTTACATAGCATTTATACATACATACATACATATACATATACAAGCCGTATATACATACATACGTACATACGTACATACATATACATATATAGAAAATGTATCTAAGCATACATTTTTAAGCATTGTTCAAAACTGTTGACAGATGATAGCCCAAAACTAAAGAAAAGTGCAAAAAATTGTTTTTCCACCCAGCAGCAATTTTTCCCCCAATTCCCCATTTCATTCCACAAATGATAACTAAAGATTTGTAACGTATGAAGTAACCCCACCCAGGCTCCATCTAGAAGAAGTCTAGAACCAAACTTGATCTTCGAGTCGAAATGCTCATTATTGCTTTCAAATGGAACAACGTAAAACGTAAGAAACAAATACAAAAACAAAAACAAAAACAAAAACAAAACAAATAAGAAAAAAAAAAACAATTAATACCGTCGTACTAGCTGTTGAATGTTATTAAATATAATGTTTTTTATTATTATTTTTTTATTATTTAAATTTTTTAATTTTTTGTATTTATTTAGTTTTATATTTTTGAAATGTAGAAAAAAATTAAAAAATGTATTTGTAGTGGAATTTTACTAAACATTTTACTAAGTAAATAATGATGATAAATGTGAAAGAGGGAGAAGTCGCTCTGCATATGAAAATATACATACACACATACATATACATATATATACATGCAATACAATACACACACACACCCCACGCACACACACACACACACATAGATGATGACATGCCTTCTTTCCATCATTTTCATATGTAAGACGAAACCTAAAACTAAAAACAACATATTTTGTATTACCTTTTTGAAATACTATATAAACATATTTAAAACGAATAACTAACAAAAACAATGCAAACAAAATGAATGAAGGAAGCCGAAGAATGGGCAGAAGAAGCAGTGTCAGAAGACGTAGAAGAAGCAGAAGAAGTGGAGGAGAAACAAGAAGCGATGGAATATAAAGAAATTAATATTTAGTTGTTGTGTGTAGCGAGGAAAATACATTAACTAGCGCAGCTTTCTTAACAATAAATAAATTAAATAAACATAAATATTTACGAGCTGTTTCGAATTTCAGTTTCGCAATGAAATTCGGAATACACCCGATCAATTTTTGTGCATATTTGTAAAAGTATAAAAGTATTATAAATATAAGTATGTAATAGCTGCATGTGTATGAAATGAAGCCCCATATCATCTGAATGGGGGAACTCAAGTATGCATAGACATATATACACACACACACACACACACACACATACACAGACAGACAAACAGACACACACACAAACAAATACAAACAGACACAGAAACACACATATAACAGTATTTTTGGTGCGAATTTAGTAAAGAATAAAAAGAAAAACAAAAAACAAATATACTTTGTTAGACAAACACACACACATACATACACACACACTTACATACATACATACATTTGTATATCATTAGAATTGTAAAAGCTGTGATCAACATAATGAACAAACGAAAAAATGAAAGAAATGAAATGATAGGCCTAACCAAAACAAGGAAATCAAATGAAAAATAATAATAAATAGAAAGAAAACAAACAAGTAACATTCTCCCGCTTGCACATTAGTCTCACAACAAATTAATCAAGTTTAATAACAAGAAAATCTAATAAACTAAATAATAGCAGTCAATATACATAAATACACACATATAAAGCTTATGAACATTCTTCATAGCATTTTCAATTCTTTCATGGCCTTTTCGAGATGTGAATGATAGTGAACAAGAAGAAGAACAAAAATATGATGATGAGTAAAGAGAAGAAAAAGATCTAGCTGCAAAAAGTATTAAACTATTCGAAATTCAAAAAAGGATGCTCTATTTTTGTAATGCTTGAAATGAAACAAAACAAAAAACAAATATGGGATTATGGAAAGTGAACTTAAGTCAAAGATTGTACTATGTATATGCATTACACTACATACCACATACACTGACATACTCACATACATGTGTGCATACATATTTATGTATATGTGTATTGTATTGTACATACATATGTATATGTATAATGATCAATGTCAATGCTTTTCACGATTGTGTTGAAAATTGAGCAGAAAACAAAACAAAAAAAGAAAAAAAAAGAATTTATTTAAACTATCGTATGTACAGAGACATACATATGTATATGGATATGAATATACTTATTATAACATTAGCAAAATTTCTTCAAATGTAATGTACAATTAGCTAGAGTTACACCTTCATACGACATACATACATACATACACACACACATACAACATGCAGGCATTATGCATTTTTTGCTTTTGCTATGCTTGCAGAAGATACAAGACACACACACACACACACACACAAATACAGATACAGAAAAGCCCACCCAACTCTGCGCACCTCACACATTAACATGAATGGTTTATATTAAAGCCTATGTTAATGTACAGACATTACTACACATAACAGTGCATTAACATAGACTGCTGTTAAGTCTAATACAATTAACAAACACGATCTCTATCCCTCTCTTTCTCACACTCAATCGTCTATCCTATCCTATAAACCAACATACATACATACATATGAATACTAGTTACACACATACATACATAAAACTAGCACAACTATTGCCCAGCTCAAGACTCTGTACATACTTGCATACAAAGGATGAAAATTAAGAAGAAGTAGAAGAAGGTGGAGAAGAACAAAACGATGATGATGAAGATGAAGAGAGCAGGAACAAGTCCAAGTCGATTTACTTACCATGCAAAATGCAAACAATGAAATCTAACAGTCACATAATTAATAAATAATTAAGTGCATATATGTTATCATTTCATTAAACAAGAAAAAAAGAGAGAAAAAAACAGAACAAAAACCCATAAGCAGCAACAAAGAAAAGATGAAAATGATAAATAAATCTATAAATGTATGTAAAGCGAATTTCATTTGCTGAAAGAAAACAAAAAAAGAAAGAATAAAACAAAACAAATTGACAAAACCAGAAAACAAAACAGAAATTGTGCATAAAATATATAGAAAACAAAAAAGAAAACATGTTGTTTGATTTAAAACAAAAACTAGGTGTCCATACGGACGGACAGACGATCAGACGGACATGGCTATATCGTCTCCTCTGTTGATGGGGATCCAGAATGTGCATATATACTCTTTCTTCCTGTTACGCACATTTCGGTTTCGCCCAACTTAGAAGACTATGTACTTTTAGTACACAGTCTAACTAGGTGTTCATACGGATGGACTGACAGACAGACGATCAGACACAGGGCTTTATCGCCTTCTCTGTTGATGGGGATCCTGCATCTATATACTTTATATAGTCGGAGATGACTCCTGCTGCCTGTTACGCACATTTCGCTTCCGTCCAACTTAGAAGACTATGTACTTTTAGTACAGAGTCTGAAAAGAAGAGCACTACAACTATTAACAGTTATATGCAGTTGGATAACAGCTCTGCTATTTTATTGGAAAACTTACGAGGAAAATTTGTTGGAAAATTCTTAAAGAGGAAAACCTTTAAATTGCGTCGCATTTTTTCAAAAGTTTCCCATGAAAAATTCAAGAGTCATCCTTGTTTGTTGAAAAATGGGGAAAATAAAATACATTATTTAGCTTTTGAAGTAAAAGGCTCACATTTATTAATTATTTAATTATAGTTAATTTAATCAATAAATACACGCACATTAATAATTCAATAAAACATTCTCATTTATCAATATACATAGTTCAAAAAAGCGTTTCTCTATATCTCTATCTCTCTCTCTCTCTCGTTCTTTCTTTTTAACAATCTTCCTTCATTTCTCTCTCTATCGCTATCTCTCTTGCTGTTCGCACATTTCATTTGTTTTTAACTAATGCCAAAATACATGTAAACAAATCACCATTTAGTAGTTCTGGTTGTTCGAAATACTCGATCATAAAATTTCGTTCAATTTTTGTTCTTGTTCTTATTAATTATTTGCTAATATATTTAATTAATTTATTTGTATATATATTTTATATTAAGTTTTATATGCGCCGAAAAAACCAATAAAGCCAAAGCAACGCACTGGACCAATTCATGTGTTTCTTTTGCAATCAATAAAATAATCAATTATTCCGCTTTAATCATTGTTTATGACTTCATTTTTTTCTCATATTTTTTCTTTAATATATCACTTATATGTTTCAATTATTTAAATAAGTCATTTTATATCTTGACAGTGATCTATTTCATTTATCGCTTTTACAAATATTGTATGGTAACTAATTTATTTATATATCCGTTTATTTTATTGCTTTTGATTATTTAGAACATGGAAAAGGCTGCAATCCTAAATTATACTACAGTTGCATTGTTTTGATCAGAGTATTAGTTGTATGGAATGAAGGCTATTTCTTTAAGAATCATTTTGCTAAAGTCTCATATTGAAATCTAGGAGAATTACGACAAATTGTAGAATATTATGAATTAGACAACTTTGAGAGATTCATAAGTTATCTTGTTTGAACAAATTAATTCCTAAGAAGGAGAATTATATTTCTTCTATTAAGAATGAGGTTATTTCCGATTCCTGCCACAAGTTGCGACTCTTTGACAAATTAATATCTCAAATATATCTCGAAGCTATGTGAGCATTCTAAATTAAATATTCTACATTAATTCCAGATATAATTATCTTTAAAAAAAGCAAAATGAAACTTGATAAAGAAATAACTAGTAATATATTAACTTCTTTCTCGTTATTGCAGATGAACATTATCAGCTGCAAATAATTTACATACAACTTTACTTTTATACTTTACTTTACTTTGAATACAAATAGATCTGTTTATATTCATCTGCAATATTTTCGTAAAATTATTTATAAAGTTTTTTGCTCAACTTAAGTGAATTTCAAATATGTTTTTAAAGCAGTTGGTCTATTCTGAAAGCATATTCATATTTATATTTTGTTTATTGATGCGAATATTGGCCCACAACTTGTTGCAAGGATTGACGTTGCCTCTTGATTTAGTTAATCGCACTCGTTGCACTTGTTCGAGCGTGTTTAAAAGCTTCTTCGTTAATTTTCTACACGGTGATAGTCCTTGGCGCCAATCGTTTCCTTACGAGGCCTTATGGTTTAAAAAAAAACAATTTACTTAATTTAGTATTAGTTTAAGTTTGTAGTAAGTTGTGTGTGTGTGTCTTCTTCTTGTATTTAAATATAACTAATATTACGTATTTTCCACAGTTTCTTCTATAACCAAAAATGGAATGCATCTAAAGAGGTTTTATATTTATTAAGGCTAAGTTATTACAAGCTATTTAAGTATTGGCGTAGAATTTTTCAAAAGGTTTATTCCTTTCATTTTCATTTCAGTTGTTTCATTCAAGAATTTTCTTCTCCTTTTTTTTTTTGTGTTGTTTTTTGTTACTTTTTGGTTTTTTGTAATGCTAAGAAAACGTTTCAAGGTTTCGGCTAAGATTTCGAGTCGAGTTTTAAGTTTAGTTTGCAAAGTTCCTTTAGGCAGTCGAAAGAAGAAAGAAAAACTACTAAAAAAAAAACAAAGCTTTAAAGCTTCTTCTTTCTTTAAGTAATGAACTTGAACGTTAAACAAATTAATTCGAAATTGTTCAAGTCTAGAGTCTTGGGTCCTTAAAGTCTAGGGACTATAGTTTGTCATTGGTTGAAGAGGAGAGGGGGTTGGGGGGGGGGGTTTGGGATGGTAAATAAGGAGAGGAAATCTTAGGACTAATGACTGAAGCTGGCAATAAAAAAAAACAAAATGTTTTGAGGTAACAGTAACAGTAGTTGTAACGTTAACGGTAATGATAATGCTAATGTTAATGCTAATAATAATAGAAATGCTAATGATAATGCTAATGCTAATGGCAATGCAAATGATAATGAAAATGATAATAAAAATGATAATGAGATTGTTAATGATACTGATAATGATAACGGCAAAGCAAATCCAAGATGCCAGCAAATCAGGCTAAAACAGTCGAGTTGAGCTCATTCCATTGCTGGCCAGAAGCTGCTAATACATATGTAAGTATGTAGTACAATAAATACAGCTAATCATAATCATAATGATAGTAATTAAAGTAATTGTTAAAGGGAATGAACAACATCAAATATCACGCGTCCACATTCCGTTGCAAGTCTCTATTCAATGCCAAACGTGTTCGTCTCCTCGACGGCAAGCAAGAGTTTCTCGTAGAGCAACTCGGGTGTGGGATACGGCGGCAGATCGAGACGATTGAAGCAGGTGTGGGCGCGGGGCAGGGCATTCGGTTTGCCCCACTTCTCGATGCAGAAGCGTCGCGGTCCTGTGGAGCCGCGCAGGGCGGAGAAGCCCTCGTAGGGAATGCTCGAGGTGCCCGTGACGAACTGCAGCAGACGCAGACGCTGCTCATTGCTGAAGCGTTCGATCACCTGCCAGAACCAGATGATCACCTGATGGTTATCATGATAGCCCGACCGATACTCGGTGTTCAGGCGCCAATCGTTTGTGTCGATCTCAGCGGTGCCGGCAATGACCAGCTCCAGTTCGCGGGCATCGAAGACAGAGACGAGGCGAGCGTCGACCACCTCGTAGAAGCCGCGGACCAACGATTCCGTTTGCTCCTGCACACCACGCTCCAAGCGCCACTTGATCATGCGCTCCAGATACTCCTTCTTGTTCTTCTCGTTCACAATGACATTCTTGCCGCCGGGCTTCAGTTCACGCTCGACGACGCGTCCCAACAGCTCCTCGGTGACGCAGAACGTGAGTCCCAGATCGATGCCGGTGCCAATGTCATTGTCGCGTATCCATTGCAGCGACTGATGGAACTCATTGTCCAGCGACTCCAGATCGCTGAGGGCAACGGGCAGACGTAGAAGCGCTTTGTAAAAGGGGCGCGTGAAGAACGCATCCAGCAGATACTGATGCACCAAGGCCAGACCCAATACACGGCCACTGAACCGGAACCAATCATGGCAATTATCAACGAAGGCGGACAATGGGGACACCTGCACCGTGTACGTATCATTGGCCGAGTACTCGAAGAGGCCATAGTATGGATTGAAGAGCTCGCGGGAGAGCAGAAAGAAGAACTCACGCGACGGTCCGCCATAGTCCAATCCCTCCTCCGTGTCCCAGAGCACGGCCAGACGATCGCGCTGCAAATCCTTCTTATTCGCCGACATTATCCGACGGAAGGCATCCTCCAGCAGATGACTGCGACGTATGTGCAATCTGAAAGGCAATAAATATGCTATTTCAATTGGTTATTCACAAGATGTGCAATTGACTTACTTGAGCTTGTGCGGTCCTTGGCCATAACCCTTGGACTCCAGCTTGCGATAGAAACTGCGCAATTTGGCTTCAAAGTCACGACGGAAGGGGCGGCGCTCTTTGGGGCATCCGCGAGCTGAGCACTGGCGATCCTTGTGGACTGCGCTCTTCAATAGGAACATAGCTCATGATCTCTTGCTCGAACAGGCTGCAGAGAGACACACAACGAGACAGAGAGAAAGAGTTGCAATTAGACAGAGTGAGAAACAAACAAATCAGAAGTACTATAACTGTGCTATACACATATATGTCGGAGAGAGCGCGGAGAGAATTGCGCGCCCAACTATACTATAACTGTACTATATACAAATTTGTCGGAATGAGTTTAGTTATTTGAATTGCGCGCCCAACTGTGGAGGCGAATTGATCAGTGATGCAAATGGCGGTTCCTTTTGGTATTTTACTGCACTAAAAGAGTGAGAGGGCAGCATAAGTTGCCTTCAGTGTGACTCAGTGTTAGGCTGAGTGAAAGGGACAACAATAAGCATCTGTGTTGCAGGATAGAGAACCGTTGACTCGCTCTGTTTTTAGCGTACCAAGTCATAAAATGTCAGAAGTCAATCCTGAACAGCCACTCCAGGCTGAGTTACCCGATATATATATATATGTATATTCTAGCTTCAATCTTCAGCTCCGGCTTCGAATCAAATTAGAGTCGAGTGCATTTCCACATAGCCATGCCCAGTTGTTTCTATGCAAAGCCGTCTCTAAGTTTTTAAGTTATCTTGATGAAATTTGCTATATATTGCTGTATACTTGCTGCAAGCATTACATAGATTAAAATTTTACGGATCGTAGGACTATAATCTGTAGCTAGCTATAGTCAAAGTCAGAGATCAAGATTTAGTATGAAAATCTTTGTTGTTTCCTGAGATATCTCAACTAACAGGTTAAGCACTTAATATTACCTTACATATATTTTCTAGATTTGGTTAAGATCAGACCTCTATTTCCTATATAGCTCTCATAGGAGCGATCAGTCGATTATCCAGGTTTAGTATGAAAAACTTTGTTGGTCCTTGTGATACATATCTTAACTGAATTAATAAATAAGGTAGAGCTCTATAAACACTAAAGAAAAATTTGTTGAACATCAGACTACTATATACTATAGCTCAATATTTTGAGTTTTTTAATTAATTAAATAAAAACAGTTTTCTTTTTGTTGGGGAACAATTAATTAAAGCAACTTTAAATGCAAACTTATTTAATAATCTACAACGATGCGCAAGGGCATCAAATCTTCGGCGTGTCGAATAAATATTTTGATAATATTTGAATATTTGTTACATTTCAGCTTCATTTGCTGATGAGAAAGTGAAAGAATGGATAAGAAAAATGATTATTTCAGACCAAATGATTGGCAGCGTTATCATGTAATCAATGTTATCAGAGCCAACCAATTTGTGACCAAAACGAAATGCATTTGGCTGGATTATATAATGGCTGGTATTGATTACACGTGTGAAACGATGCGAAACTCAAATGCACATATTTTGGCCTGAATCGTAGCTCATTTGGATGACGTCAGGCATATTATTCATTAGCCAATGCTCAATGGCTCCAATGGCTGCAATTGATTGGTTTTCTGTTTCTCTCACTCGCTGCTAAGCTGACAATTTAGTAATGAGACATATTAACAACTACAACAACTACAACAGCAACAACAACATTAGAAGCGACAGCTGTTCAGCAGGTGCAACAATCCACAGTTGAAATGAGAAAGGCTTCGGCATAACAGACTACAGTATGCCCTGCATAATGCTTAATAATACAGTACAGTACACTCTCAATAATCCAAATTGCCAACACTCGTCTGTTTGTTTTATTCTCCATTTATTATTATTAACCATAAAACTGAAGTAAGTGCCAATTATATAGTCCAGTTGTATTCTCAATTATTTCGGGTGCAAAGGTTCGTTATTTGTGTTGTATACTGTAGTTGATATTACTGCGCCTTCGAGCAATTATTAGGTTGGCGCCAATTTGCATCAACGAAGCGTATAAAATGGACTTTGTTTAATAATTGTGGCAGCAGTAACTTGACTATCTCTATATTCCTATATCTATTGAAGAATAATATTTAGCTATCAAACAAGAATTGTTCTTCAATTTAATAATGATATTATTTTAGCATTATAATTTTATATTCATTAAAATATCATCAATTATTTAATTAATTATTGAACTATTATCAGTTGAACAATTGCAATGTAAGCGCTACTGCAGTTATCGCTATTTGCAATTATCGATATATTTCGCACATCCACCTGTACTGTATATTGAATATTACAATTATATAAATAATTTTTAAAATAAAACAAAATAAAGCTTTGCATAACTATTTGAATTTATAGAAATTTAATTTTCACTCATTTTTTATTAGAATGAACTATCGATAGAAATTCAATTCGATAATTCGCTATCATGCTATAATTTACATAATTATACTTTATTTAAGGCATGTATAGCAAAGACAATATCAGCAAATTAGGTAAATCGAGTAAATAAAAGCTATCGATAGTAGTCGATATCAATCAAAATAATTTATCGATTAATTATTGCTAGTACTTTACTGAATATAAGTATGTTTCTTTAAAACAAACATACTATATCGATGCAGTTATCGATAACGATAACCAAAAATTGCGATGATGAAGCGCTTAAGTTACCTCTACGATATATTTGAATACACCTTAAATATGACTACTTTATCAAAATATATTAAATCGCTTGCACACCTCAACGATAACGATAGCGAGTCGATAATGATAACGATGTAGATCAAGGTGTGTATTAATTTACGGACAAGAGCTGAGATAAGCAAATAAAAGCTTTCCTCAGAAATTTGTATACCTATAAATATATCAATTTCTTGCGGAACAAATCGTGAAATGTGAAAGGTTTAATGACTTTCTTTTATGAGTAATTATCAACGGGAACAGATTTCAAAGATAGATGTAGATAGACAGGTCTTGAAGGGAATTGCGATCTGTGCAACGCATTAAGGAAGGAAATTCCATAAAGTTTATGTATATTATTTATCAGAGAGTTTAAATACAATTGAAAATAAACAACAAAATAAAGGGTATACTAGTTTAGTGCAAATGTATGTAACATTCAGCTCTGATACTGATCTGTGATCTTGATCAGCCCCAACAATCGACTGGATTGATAAGTTCTAATAGAAGTTCCAACGCATCAATCTGCAAGGATCTCATACAGTTTACACTCGGTTCACGCTGAGTCGTTGAATCAATATGCCCTGCAGTTGTGCAGTGCATCAAGTAAAGTGCAGCCAGCTCAAAGATTAGCCTTGATTTTCCATTTGAAAAGCAACAGAAAAGCAACAACAACAACAAAAAAGACAGAACAAATATCCGCCAGCCGGAAGAATTGGAAGTCACCGCAGACCTTGGCACGAGAACTTGGCGAGACTTTTCCCCATGGTTCGATGTCGTTTAGATCGTTTTAGATATCGTAAGCTCCACAACTACCGATAACTGGCAAAAGCGCAAAGTATTCTAATTGCCGATTCATAATTTGTTTTGAGCTCTTTTTTTTAAATATTTTATTTTGTTTTTTTTTTGTTTTGTGTATTTTGCGTTTACTTTTAGACCTTCAACTTGAATTTGAAAATTGGTCAATTAATAACGCAAATTATGGCGATCGGTGATCGGCAGCTCGTTGTGGTCAAGAGGAGGGGGACAGAGCAGCAGTAGTGGAGTTCGGGGCGTGTCCGTGCACTAGTGACAACAGTTTCGAGTGCAATTAACGCCTCTTTCGCAGCGCACGGAAATGACTAATTTACAGAAAATTAGAAAACTTGTTGTGCCCAACGGTTAATAAATAAATTTGCCAACATTTTGTTGAGCAATATAATAACATTTGAAATGGAAACTGATCGGCAATAGCAATATATATATAGATATATTTAAAGCCAGGCGTGTCAAATTACACAGGAAATTGCAATTAACTTAAATTAGAAGCGACGCAAAAAGCGTTTCTAAAACGATTGGAAAGTGGTGCGTGTGGTGCTGGTGGTGCTGTTGCTGTTGTTGGTGTCATCATGACACACTCTTCTCAACTGGTTCGCAGCGTCTTAAAGTGCAATAGGTCACGTTATTTTGAATGCAGTTAATTTTAATTATAACAATTTTAGATCGTGATACATTGCAAGAGCATGAGTAACGCTTGAATTTGAGAATGAGAACGTATATATGTATCAGGGAGTTGCAAAGATGACATTAGATTAGGTGCGTTAAGTTACCGTGGTAGACTAAGCCCAATTATATCGTGTAAACGTCGACTATGTCTTAATTACAGTGCTGTGGTCTATTCGACAGTGTGTGTGTGTGTGTGTGAGTGTCTGTCTGTCTTATCGAAAGTTGGCTATTGAACCACTAGTATAATGCAACTTTTGTAGCTTTTGCTTATCATAAACGAACTACTCGCCGGATGCATAACAAAAATGTAATCAAATACAAGAAACTTCACAATGAGTGTAAGACGCGTCATCGTATCATGAAAAGCACACAACTCACAACTTATTTATCGCGAATATAATTAATTTAAACTGATTACAATTATCTGCATACGCTTGTTGGGCATATGCAACTGTTAACTTGTCCTAGTTAAATGCTTATCGTGTATTCTGACACTTCGTTTATGACATGCAATACCAAATAACAATCAGAAGGGATTTGCATAAACTGAGCAGTATTTGTTTTGTCGATCATTTCCTTTTGGATGTATGATCTCAGATCTCAGACACTACGTTTATGCCATGAAATTCGTGAATTTATGAATTTTTGAATTCACAAATTGAGAAATTTTTGGAGTATTCATTAATTTCCGTTTAAATGTATTAATTGTATTAAATGTTTAATTAATTAAATTTCGTTTATGCCATGAAATTTCAGAATTGTTCAAATTAATCCAATAATTTGCACAAATTGAAATGTTTTTGGAATTCTTGATCATTTTCGTTTAAGTGTATGCTTAGAGATTTGAATTACTCAAACTTTCGTTTATGCCATGAAATTCATGAATAAAGTTGAACAAATTGAGAAATTTTCGAATTCTGTGTTAATTTCCATTTAATTATATGCTTAGAGATTTTAGTTACTCAAGCTTCGTTTATGCCATGAAATTCGTGAATTGCTTGAATTTATAATAATAAGCCTTGTCTATACCAAATCATAAAATTTAAAATCAATTCAAATTCAAATCAAACAAACAACAGACTTGTTATGTCTGTTTTCACAAGAGTTTTTCAGGATAAATTGTAAATTATTTATTAAAAAAAATTGATTGCTTCAACATTTCAACTCATGTTACAGAGCATATGCCAGTCGATCACACAACAAATAACCACAAACATTGTAAAAATAAAAATAATGTAGAATTGAAGCAAAATGTATTAATGTTTAGATCGAGCTTGACACCCGAATTGTGTTTACAACGTATTCCATAAATTGTAAGCATAGTTTTCCAACCGAAGATGGTTGCAGTTACAAATTCAGTTTGAGTTTCATTTACAGTTCTAGTTTCAGGCGCGGCGACGTCACTTAAATGCCGCAAATTGTCGAAGTGAAAAATGTTCCCAAGCTGGTGTAATGACAACACCATAGGATTGTAGTGCTTAACTATGATACGATACATAACAACATTCCTTAATCATGATGATCATCATGATGACAATATGATATGCAGCTCTATGCTGCATTTGCACACTCACTTGGTCCACACGGTGTTGTAGGTGTAACTGAACTTTGAAAAAAGTCCCATTTGCTATGCTTGTTGGAGTTGGCAACCCTGGCAGCACTCCGTTTGTATGCAACCCTAATATCCTCACAATTACCACACACTATAAAAACTCAATTTAATTAAATTATCAACTTTAACAAGAATTGTATATAAGACCTTATAACGAACGCAGTCGAGCGACTGATTTGGTCTTCTGGTCTACTTTGGCTGTACGGCGTATGGGTCTCGCTAGACGCGTAGGTGTTGCAGTAACCCCTCAGTTATGGAGTGGAGCGTGAGGAGGGGGGGGGTGTTACCAGCCGAGGAGCGAAGCCCGATAGCGTTGATAAGCAGCACGATAAAACCAACCATTGTTAGGTATTATGAGTTTAATAACAAACCGATGTCGCAAGTACCAAAGCGTTATAGGAGAGGGGATTAGGGGTAGGGTGTCGCGGTCTCGCGGGGTCTCGGGGTCTTGGGGGTTCCGGAGTTCGGTGGTTATGTGGGCAATACATTGTGTTGATCGATTGTCAGCTATTTCGAATGCGGCCAGTATTTCGAGTGCTTCGACTCGATAAGAGCTCAAAAATCGATTATTTTTAAATTGTTGCAGCCATTTGAGTGTAAAACACTTGAGTTCCAATACTCTTCGATCCTTGAGAGTTACTAATTGTGGAATCGGAGACGATGCCCATAAAATGCATTTTCTGTATTCCTTTTAGAATTTCTCAAAGCATTAGATTTGTTTGCGTAGCATTCCTTTAACCAGAAACTCTAGCATACTACAAAGTATTTAAATATATATATATCTGTCTGTCTGTCTGTCTATCTGTTCGTTTGTCCCACACATTCCATTCAAGTTTATGGGGCGGCCAAGAAAGATGCAGCTGAATCGTGAGAACTGCATCAGGGGCAAGAAATCCATCGTTGGTTTCCAAATGACGCAGTGTCTGCAACAAGTGATATGTGCTTCATAAGCACAAATGTGTCCAATTGAATGGCAAATGATTCATACGATTATATAGTACGAGTACGAGTATAGTAAACAAATGCCGTGCAAGCGTGTAATATGATCACACAGGATGTTGATGTGCGAAGTACACAGCTTAGAAGCAACATATATGTGTGTAGATAAACACACACACACACACTCACACACACACACACAGTAAGTGGAAGCGATGCGAAGATGAGAGTTTGCTGAAGTTGAATAACATTGAAAGCTTCCTTGTGGATTAAATATAATACATTCTTTGCTTTGAAGAGAGCTTTTGAACTTAAGTTCTTAGAAATTAAAGGATATTTGCAAATATAGAAGAGCTTTCTTTAGCGGAACCACTTGAAAAGCTTATGTAGCTCCTACGCGATTATATACAATTTAGAGCAAGGAAAGAGCTTTCTCAAGCGCACCTTTTATAAAGCATTTGTAGTTCCTACGTGATTATATGAAAGTTGAGAGCAACGGAAGAGTTTCACATGGCTAAAAGCTTAAATGATATTTGCACTTGTAATTAGAAGAGCTTTCTCAAGCTGAACCTTTTAAAAAGCTTATGAATTAGACAAGCGAGAGAGCAACAGCAGAGCTTGGCATGACTAAAGAGCTTAAAGGATAATTAGAAGAGCTTTCTCAAGCGAAACCTTATAAAGTCTCTATAAGTGAGAGAGCAACATCAGAGCTTGACATGACTAAAAAGTTTAACAAGCTTTGACTCTCTTAGACTTTATTAGTTCTCATGACTTAAAGCACTGGACAAAACAGATATTGAACAGAGCTTATATGTAAGCAGAATGTAAGAGAAGAGCTTCAAATAACTTTAAAAAGCTTTCAGCATTAGATTTTACAAATATATTGATGAAACTTTATTCCCCGAAAAGCTTATGCAGTCTCTAATAGATTATATGCTTAAAATCTTTCAAATCATCCAATAAGTTATCATTTTCAGCATTAAACCTCGCAAAATTATTAAATATGTATATATAGTCAATAAAAGTTTATAAATTGACAGTTGAAGACGAGCTTAATATAACTGAACAACTTAGAAAGCTGCTGAGACAAATTATCACAACAGATTCCTAAAGATACACAATGAGAAAAGATTATTGTAAAAAGTTTTTTCACACTTAATATAAGTATATGAAAAGAGAGCTTGAAAAAGCCCTTTTATAATAAGCAGCTTAATAACGAAGGATAATCGTGAGTAGATCGTTTGAAAGCTTGACAACTTAACAAGTTAACAAATCAGACAAATTGAAGAAAGCTTGACAAATATTATACAATAAATTTAAAAAGTTGTTCATGAAATGATCTAAAGCTCTAAATTAAAATGATTGTTGAGCTTAAGTTTAATGTGCCAGGCAGGACAAAGTAATGATCACTAATGGCAAAACCATGTCAATATTTATGGACATAAAATTCAACTGTCGTAAAACTGATTACAATGTAGAGGGATATTAATACGTGTATTCAATATGTAGGCAATTGCAGTAAAGTATTTAAAATATGTGCGATTAACCTATAGATCATTGAATTGTTGTTATTAAACTGTCAATTTATCTCATGCGAATGAGTATTTCGCAAATGCAAGTAATTTACACGGCATTTAGTCATGATACGATCGCAGCTCGATCGTTAAATAATCGCTGCATATTTGTTGACACATAACTTAAAGAGGGGGAGGAGTTTTTGTATCGTCATTTGTTTATTTTTTGTATTATTTATTTTGTTCTAGGTTCTTTTTTTTTCAAGTTTTTGTCATCACTTACACGGCCCAAACGATGTAGGCTGCTTTGGAAAGGAAGCCCATGTTGTTGTAGTTGTTGTTGTTGTTGTTGTTTTGTTCCTTATGTGATTGCGGCTGTTCGTGTTGTTGTATTTTGTGTATTTGTTGTTGCAGTTGTAGTTGAGCGCCCAAAGCCTTGAGCACTGAATGGTTAACCATGCCGTTGATAATTATCAAATTCTTTATCAAACGCACAGCACAAATTATCACAAGAACAACAACAAATAATAGAAAAACAAAAAAAAATATATACAATGGCAGTTTGCTTGCAATTGAATAATATTAATTTCAAATTTTTGCTTAAATTTAGTTCGGTTTTCTTTTGTTTATTTATTATGGTTTTTTGTTTGCTTCTCTTAGTTCTTAGTTATTCGTTTTTTTTTTGGCACTGAGAGTTGCACGCGCGCTGACAGTTGAAATGCTTCTGTTTTTTCTACTTATTTCAGTTTAAAGAGGCGCGCGAAATCGAACGAGAACAACAACAACAGCAGCGACGACGACGACGACGACGATGACGATGACGGCGGCGACGGGACGAACGGCTTCGGAGTCAGAGAGTCATAGATAATAAATAGTTAATACTTTAAAGCAGCCACTGGGCGATCGAATGGCAACACACAGAATGGACGCGTTTGTCTAGCGTCCAACCGATAAATATGAAATTGAAATTGAAATTCGAAATGGAAACCAACAACACACAAAAAGTTAAAAACAAAAACAAAAAATACGAGATACAAAAACAAAATCCACCAAAGAAAATTATTTAATTGTAATTTTGTTTCTGTTTTATTTCATTTCGTTCTTTTTGTTGTTGCTGCTGCTGCTGCCGAAGTGCAGCCGAAGCACTGCACGAACTCTTGCCGAACTTCAAACTCTGCTGCGACGCACAGTGGTTCATTGCACAACAAATTTGTATACTAAATGCAGACAATCGACAGCTAAATAGATATTTATAATCATTAAGTAGTGCTAACTGCCACAATAGTTATTTACATAAATAATAAATCAATGTTTTCATTTTTTAAGAAATATCAAATTTTTTTAATTTGAAACAATTGAAAACCTATTTATATTTATATAAATTTATATTTAAGTTGCATATGTCAAATTTGCATTATCTCAAGTTCTATTAACATATTTTATTTAACGTCAACTTATCACGGTCGATGAAAATATAGAAAATAAAATATTGGTTTAAGGTGTAGTTAAACAATTGAAAAGTAGTCTAAGTTCAACTTTATATACATATATATATATACACATATATCTATTTATATATTATTATTATTATTATTGAGCAATACACAAAGTTGTAACACGCATTGAAAGCTTTTTGTATTTGTGTACAAAACATATTGAAACTGAACCACTGTGCGACGCGTCGCGAAGGCCTCAAGAACCAAACGGACGATGGCGACGCCGGCGCTGACATCGACGTCGACGTAATCATCAGCTGTGCAGCGCGTCGTTGCAGACGGACAGAGGGGAGGCAGTAGAGAATGTTGCTTGAAACTGAGTCATGGGCCGAGCTGCAGGGCTGCGACGTCGACTGCAGCGGCGACTGCGACGACGACTGTGGCGTTGGTCATGGTTATTGTTGTGGCTCATCAGTCGACAGCCGGCTGATGGGCTGATTGAGTGCTAGGCAGGGTAGGGTGTTTTGGGGGTGGTGTGGGGTTCGGTGGAGTGTGGTGTGGTGCGGTGCGGTGCGGTGCGGTGTTAGGCGCGCCATGCACTTAGCACGCCCAAATGTTGCAACAACAACAGTAGCGTCCACTGTTGCAAAGGCACGCATGCGAAGCCCAAAACTCAATGAACTGTAAACCAAGCGAGACGGGAACAACTAACGGGGCGAGATTCGCCTTCAATGGGTCAAATGACAAACACAAATAGCCCCAACAAACAGCAGCAGCAACAACAACAACAACAACAACTCAATGCTTGTCAACGCTTCAGTTGTGTCAAAAAAATGCTAGGAAACAAACATTGATCATCATCACCATCATCAACATCATCATCATCATCATTATGAAGATGACGTAGCTGACCACACCCCCAATTCGAAAGCTACGAGCCTCAACAGCGACGCTGACAACCCTGCCTAGCCAATAAATTATGGTTTATTCGAGATACGAATTTGAAATTTGGGTTAAATTGCGTCCCATCAGCGTCGCCATCTCCAAGCTAGGGATTAGCTAGAGAATTTTGCTGGAGACAAACGCGTTTGCCTGCGAATCTTTGTTTATATTCATTATTGCCTCTCGTGGCTTTGTGGGCGTGACTCTCAAATAATGCTAACACATTCATTTATCAATGGAATACCGCTAATTATGGCTAAGCATCTGCGACAAGGGGTATCTCTTAGTCGGATTAGAAATGCGAAAAAGTTGTAATTAGAGAAGAAATTATGTGTAGACCGTGATCGATCTAAAAGTATTGTTAAGTTATAAATCTTTTTGGGTATTTTCATCTGCATTGAAAACACGGCTAATGCCGGATAACACCTTGATAGACTTTTTCTTTCTTCATCTCAAGGTGTATACACACTTTGCTCCGCTTCAACACTTTTGTTTCTTTTTTATTTTTAAGGAATTCACATTTATTGCCTTAATTAAGTCGACAAAAATGTGCTAAAATTGAGAAAAATGCACATAAAATGTAAAGAGCAGAGTATGCAAGACAACTCAAAAATACACAATAATTACTTAGTAATACAGCTCTATGATACTATGAACTATAGGTATTGTCCCTTATTACAGCCCCAACACTTTACGGCCAACAAACGCTAGGTGGCGCCAGTACAGCAAATCACAATCCGCAAATGCCCATTAGTAACATTGATAATAACTTTATAGTTTATTATTCAATGTTTAGCATTGTAAAATCTAAATTTAAACAATTTAAACTGTCGAACACCCAATCTTCTAAATGAAGTATTTTGATTGTAATAGAAATAAGTACCTAACAGGTGTTTGAAGTATTCTCCTGTGAAACACTCCTACTGGAGCATATGAATTATTTGCTATCTAAGAGCAGCAAACTTTTGCATATGTACACATACTCGATCAGAAGCTGTGTGTTACGTCAGTTCATTTACATATGCATGCATCGCAGTCGCTCGCTGTCTCGCTCGCACACATGTGCTGGCCAAACATTTCTTTTCTTATTATCTTTCTTATTTTTAGACCGATCTTGATGAAACTTTCAGCATTCTATATGATGTTGTTCAAGCACCTGTGAAGTGTCCACGCTGAGAAAGGTATTAAAAATCGAAAATAAACTCGATCTGTAGAGGGTATACAAATTATTGACAAATTTGGTGTCGCTGGCTCTTAGGGTTGCTGAGATCGACGCGTTCATTCAGACCGACGGTCGTATTACATACATTTGCAGAAAGCTATTACACCCATTTTTGGGCACTTTTAAGAAGGTGTAAAAAACAAACAGTTGTTTAATATCAAAAACGAATGAATGAATGATATATTCGATTTAACTTAAGTCGAGCAATATATCTTTAAAACTTAATAGAGGTTTAAACTAAGAAATTTTAAATCAACTATAAATGCTATGTTTGGTTTTTATCAAATATCAAGCGATCTTGAAAATATTTTGAAAAAACTGGAATTAAAAATAATATATTTGACATATATGTTGAATCCGTTTTTAATAAAATGTTAGATTAGGGAAAAAATAAATCTCTCTTTCCACAGATTTATGACAGAAATTGCAGATAAACTAGATATGAGAATAATATATTTGATGTCTATGAAGTTGGGCAACTAGAAGCGACAAATAGCAAGAAATTCAATTATTTTTCATTTAATTTATACTATATATATACTTTATAGGGTCCAAGATTCTTTTTATCTAAGAAATATTTTGTCCAATTCAAAAACAATATAACTTTCGAATACCCTTCAATATTCATTCAGTGGGTACAGATAGAATAATATATATACATAGTTTAAGCTTTTAAAGTTCCCATAATATTTTCAAATATAATACGTATATTATATATTATTATTATTATTATTATATAGTATTATATTTCCAATACACATTTGCTAAGATTGCAAAAACTTGAAACATATCGAAAACAATATCAATAATTTGCAATCGATAGTAGGGGGAATATCTGGAATCAATTCGAAATGGCAGAGCTACACCGATTTGATTGGGGAATAACTTGTTTGATTTGGTTTATCAATTCAATTAAATTGTCAGCTGAATTTTGATGAAGTTTATTGGCCACAATTTGTCAGCTATTGACAAATTTGGCAATTGTTATTTGTCATGGGCAAGTCAATTAGCTCGGTTAGCACTTACTTCCACTATTTGCGAGCTGGGGACTGTCCACTCCCACGGTGCTGCCAACTTGCATTTGCCGGAATGCTTTTGGGTGTGCAATGAAGCGATATAATTTGGCTAATTGAATGCAATTAAATGGCTCGAAAACAAATTGAAGCTGGCTGAAGCTGATCGAAGCTTGGAGCTTAATCTATGGCTTAATCTATCGACAAGTTGTTTGAAATTAAGGTCACCAAAATGCATGTGAATAGTTCCTCAATATTTGTGGTTGAATCAACATTTGGTTGAAAAATATTACTAATGCCAATTAAACAATAAATGCAGCTCGTTTGCCTGTAAGTGTGTAAGTGGTGAAGAGAGGGAGGCTTTTAGCCAAGTTGATTAACCTTGTGTGTGTGTGTGAGTGTTTATGTGTTTGGAAAATGAGTTAACAGCCTTCAAAGCGATTTTCAACTGCAATTAACACACATGCAGCACACTTCAACGACAACAACGAAGGCATTGAAGCAGGACGAAGCACCACAAACACCACAAGCACCACAACAAGCCATTGCACCACTTTAGTTATGCAATTTGGGCCAAAGCCTTTGCCAAGTGCATCCAATGTCTATGACTCTGACTCTGACTCTGACCATTGATATCGATTCACTCACCTGAGCAATATGGTCAATTGTAGGTCATGACCCAGACGCTCCAACGCGGGCACACCCTCCACCCTCAGTATGTTGATTTTCTCACGCAGCGAGCGGGACACCGTGTGTTGACCATGTCGCTCCCGCAATATTTCCAGAATGTTTGGTTGCCGCAGAAATGCAATAACCTGGCAAAAGAATGCAGGAAAACATATTGTTAACAATGAAAGGCGAGCAAAAATGTTTATCTTCAACAAGCATTAATACCCTGTAGACATGTATATAGTAAGGGATTTTAGTTTATGCTTTTCAATTTAAATTTCGCTTGATTTCCAATTTTAGTTAAAAAGCAACAAGTTGTCAGCGCTCTTTTAAAGAGTGTGCAGCTCTCGAAAATTAGAAGAAAAACAAGGTGGCAACCCTGACAGTAAAATAGTTTAAATAAATTTTAAATTAAATTAAATTCATGTCAAACATTTAACTTGTAGATGAGAACAGAATACTTTGTATTTTTACATCACTAAAAAATGCTCAAAGTTGCTATTTGTCGAAAGCTCTGCAATGTGGCAACACTGGCAATCAAGTAGTATAATCTTGCTGTTAAGTAGTCAACAGTAACATGGGTCTACACTTTGACATGACATTAGTTCAGCTAAATGTGTTACTCATTCTGACTATGTGGCAACGCTGTCAATCAAACTTTTTGATTTAACTGTTAAATAAGTAACTAGTGAACAACTCATCTGTCCACTACACTTTGACTTGAAGTTCAGCTAATGTGTTACTCATTGTGACTGAGTGGCAACGCTGTCAATCAAACTTTTTGCTTTAACTGTTAAATAAGTAACTGATAGATGAGTTGACCGCTACACTTTGACATGAAGTTAGTTCAGCTAAATGTGTTACTCATGTGACTGAGTGGCAACACTGTATATCAAACTTTTTGATTTAACTGTTAAATAAGTAACTGGTGAACAACTCATCTGTCCACTACACTTTGACTTGAAGTTAAGCTAATGTGTTACTCATTGTGACTGAGTGGCAACGCTGTCAATCAAAGTTTTTGATTTAACTGTTAAATAAGTAACTGGTAGATGAGTTGACCGATACACTTTGACATGAAGTTAGTTCAGCTAATGTGTTACTCATTGTGACTGAGTGGCAACGCTGTCAATAAAAGTTTTTGATTTAACTATTAAATAAGTAACTGGTGAACAACTCATCTGTCCACTACACTTTGACATGAAGTTCAGCTAATGTGTTACTCATTGTGACTGAGTGGCAACGCTGTCAATCAAAGTTTTTGATTTAACTGTTAAATAAGTAACTGGTAGATGAGTTGACCGATACACTTTGACATGAAGTTAGTTCAGCTAATGTGTTACTCATTGTGACTGAGTGGCAACGCTGTCAATAAAAATTTTTGATTTAACTATTAAATAAGTAACTGGTGAACAACTCATCTGTCCACTACACTTTGACTTGAAGTTCAGCTAATGTGTTACTCATTGTGACTGAGTGGCAACGCTGTCAATCAAAGTTTTTGATTTAACTGTTAAATAAGTAACTGGTAGATGAGTTGACCGATACACTTTGACATGAAGTTAGTTCAGCTAATGTGTTACTCATTGTGACTGAGTGGCAACGCTGTCAATAAAAATTTTTGATTTAACTATTAAATAAGTAACTGGTGAACAACTCATCTGTCCACTACACTTTGACTTGAAGTTCAGCTAATGTGTTACTCATTGTGACTGAGTGGCAACGCTGTCAATAAAAATTTTTGATTTAACTATTAAATAAGTAACTGGTGAACAACTCATCTGTCCACTACACTTTGACTTGAAGTTCAGCTAATGTGTTACTCATTGTGACTGAGTGGCAACGCTGTCAATAAAAATTTTTGATTTAACTATTAAATAAGTAACTGGTGAACAACTCATCTGTCCACTACACTTTGACTTGAAGTTCAGCTAATGTGTTACTCATTGTGACTGAGTGGCAACGCTGTCAATCAAAGTTTTTGATTTAACTGTTAAATAAGTAACTGGTAGATGAGTTGACCGATACACTTTGACATGAAGTTAGTTCAGCTAATGTGTTACTCATTGTGACTGAGTGGCAACGCTGTCAATAAAAATTTTTGATTTAACTATTAAATAAGTAACTGGTGAACAACTCATCTGTCCACTACACTTTGACTTGAAGTTCAGCTAATGTGTTACTCATTGTGACTGAGTGGCAACGCTGTCAATAAAAATTTTTGATTTAACTATTAAATAAGTAACTGGTGAACAACTCATCTGTCCACTACACTTTGACTTGAAGTTCAGCTAATGTGTTACTCATTGTGACTGAGTGGCAACGCTGTCAATCAAAGTTTTTGATTTAACTGTTAAATAAGTAACTGGTAGATGAGTTGACCGATACACTTTGACATGAAGTTAGTTCAGCTAATGTGTTACTCATTTGAACTGAGTGGCAACACTGTGTATCAAGCTTCCCGTTAAATATTTAACTGGCGGATAAACTTAAGCTACTTGAGAGTTGATCAACCACTCGACATACTTTATCTATTGCCCCTCACTCACCTTTTCGTTGTAGGCGATTGGGACATCCTCGTAGCCGGAGGCAGTGGCTCCACTGGAGCTGGAGCCGCCGGCAGCACCGCTTAAGCTCAACGCACAGGCGATGGCCGCCGCGGTGGTGCAATTGTGGGTGGCCGCGGACGGATGGACGTGGCCACGGTATGGCCGTGGCGGGGGTAGCGGTGGCACACCTGAGACCGAAGCGGATGCACTGGAAGAGCAGCTGGAGCTGGAATTGATGTGACCACTGGTGGCAGACAGGCAATTGCCATCGACAAGATCCGGATGCGGTTGTTGCAAGTACGTTTGCTGTTGATGCTGCTGACGCTGACGCACAATACGTGGACACTCGACGGGGAGGCGAGGATCCATGAACGAGGTCTTCCTATGCTGATGATCGATGAAGAACTGTTTGCCCGTCTGATCCACTTTGGTCTCCCAGCACGTGGGCAAGTCCCTAGCCAGCTGGGCGAACGTGTTCACCAATGCGACCAGATCCTTGTTATACTGATAGCGCTGGAAACACTGCGGATCCCGTCGAATCCTCATCACCATGTGCTTCAGTGCCGCGTTGCGATTGTAAATGGCCAGGGCTGCCTCATTGGTGTGCAGCAGGGAATAGAAATCCGGGCGGCACAGCATTAGCACCGCCGGATGTATGGCCAAGTTCAGGGCAGATGACGCAGCTCCTCCAACTGCGCCAGCTGTAGCTCCTGCCACCGCTTCGGCTCCAGCTCCAGCTACCGCCCCAGCTCCTGCCCCGGCCGCCACTCCCGCTCCCGATCCCGCAGCGACAACTGCGGCAGCTGTCGCTGACCGTGCTCCGCCACTTGGCAGATTATACAGCTGGGACGGCTCGGCTGCGTGCATAGAGAGGCGATTGTCATTGGTAATGGTGCGCCTTATGGACTGATAGCGTCTGTCCAGCTGCTGGCGATGATGCTGCTCACGTCCACCAGGTCCAGTACTGGGACCAGGACGTTGCCAGGATGTGGTGCGTGTGGTATGATCAATGTAGAATATGCGTCCATGACTATCCATGCGTGCCTCCCACGCTGGCGGCAACGGCTCCCCAGCACAGCTTCCGCCTGCGCCCCCTCCTCCTCCTGCAGCACCAACTACTGCTACTCCTCCACTGCTGTCCATGATGCCAGCTCCTGCTGCAGCTGCTGCTGCGGCCGCCGCAGCCGCCGCTGCTGCACTGCGTTCTGGAATGGAGGGCAGTCGTGTGCTGCTCGAGTGCAGCATGTCGTTGTTGTCATCCATCGTCTGGCTGACGAGCAGAGCCGGCGAGCCAGGTGGCGTCTGCAATTGA
Source organism: Drosophila macrospina (assembly GCA_035042075.1). NCBI lineage: Eukaryota > Metazoa > Arthropoda > Insecta > Diptera > Drosophilidae > Drosophila > Drosophila macrospina. Next base: position 1,499,142 of record JAWNLW010000500.1, on the reverse strand, counting down.
CTAGAGTTGGACTCCGCTCCGGCGAGGGCAACGGAATTGGCAGTGACGGCTTGCAGTCGCGCATGACGACGTGCATGATGTGTGGGCGTGGGCGGGCAGACGAGTCCACCGGCAGCAATGGCTGCTGCTGCTGCTGCTCCTCCTCCTCCTCCACCACCGACACGCTTGAGCAGTCGCTGCTGCGGCCGCTGTGCATGGAATGTGGGCGTGCCTGGAGGCAATGGCAGCATCGAATCGATGCCACCAACTCCACGTCCACGCGTTGGTGAATGGTGCTCCGGACTCAGACTAAGGTCCAGCGGCGAGGCACTGCGCGTGGAACAACCTGAAGGCGGACTACGTTGCAGCTTGGGTGACAAGAGCAAACGTGGCGAATTGCTGCTCCCGCCCAAATGATGATGATGATGTGGCTCATCCGCTGCAGTTGCCTTGCCATTGGACAGAGCACGGGTCAAGGGACGATGCTGACGCAAATAGGGAAAATGATGTCCACCGAGCCCATTGGAATTGGCAACACTTGTGCTGCTGCTGGGAATGCAATTGTGCTGGTCCTGCAGCGGGAACGTTGGGAACTCGTAGGTCAAATGCGCCGGCACCTTCTGTGTGCTGATCGTATTGATGTAACTATCGGGTCCAATCTTCTTCTGAATCAGGGGCTTGAAGCGCATGGGTGGCGGACTCGCTTCCGGTTGGCCAGGCAAACGAAGTGGGGAACTGTTGTTGCTGCTGGCGCCGCTGTAGCAAGGCAGATCGTCGTTAAGCAAACGCTCGTCCGTGTCGAGTATGTCGAACTTGAAGACATCGCCCTGCAACTTAAGGTCCCTGCCAATGGCACGCGGTGGCCAGGAGCGCTCCAATGGACGATGCTGGGCAGGCTGTCCTAGATGATGCTTCTGTCGACTATGCATGCTGCCGCTGGCACAGGCACTTGCCTGCAGAGCCGCTGCTGCGCCCAGCAGACTCTCGACGGCAGCCGCTTCCTCATCCACATCATCATCCTCATCGTGCTCGTCCTGCAGCTCCACAACACTAAGCGAATCCACCATTTCAGCGGGCACCGTTTCAAAGCATTCACGTGCCACCCACAAATTGAAGCTATCGCCGTTGGACAACATTGTTGTGCCACTGGCAGCTGCTGACGTTGGTTTTGTTTTCTTCTTGGAGCCGCAATTCTGTGGCGACAATGTCCAGGATTTGCGTCGTGCTCCGCCACCAACGCTGCAACTGCCATCGCTGCCAATGCTGCCGTTGCATGAGCTTGTCGGCGACAATGTTGTGGTGGTTGCCGGCGTCTCACAGGACTTTGTCGAGAGCAGAGCCTGATGCTGGTGAAGATGTCGTGGCAGCTCATGGGTTGCCAATGTTGCAGTTGAAGTTGAAGCTGGTGTTTCGTTTGTTGCGTTTGTTGCGTTTGTTTCGTTGTTTGTCTCATGTTGCAAGTCTCTTGGAGCTGCCAACAACAATTGCATTAGTTTTATTATACATATATAGCTTATTGAAAGACTCACTTGGATTGGACTTTGTGTCTGTTTCCACTATCAGCTCTGGTTGCTGCACTGCGCGCGCATCTTCGGCTTGAGTTTGGCTATTGCTGTCAACATCATTGTCAACATCTGCATCACAAATATTTACTCTGACGTCATTGGCCAAAGTCAACGAACTTTGGAATGCCGTTTCAAGCTCATCGCTTTCATTGCCATTCCGCGCCTCGTAATAGGCATCCTTGGTATCATCTTCATCGCCATCATCGCCATTTTCGTCTTCGTCATCATCATCATCATTATTCGATTCCTCATCATTCAGATGCGTTGTTGTGATTTTGTTGTCATGCTCAGCGTCCGTTGGGTTCTCACCAAAGCGGCCAGCTATGACGGTCTTAACGGACACGTTAGCTGGAGTTTCCATACTGCTGCTCCTGCTGCTGTTGTTGCTGCTGCTCCTGCTTACCCCGCCCCAACTGCTGCTGCTGCTGCTGCTCTACTTTTTTATAGATTTTTTGTTTCGCATAATATTGCCTGGTGCTGTCCTCAGGCTGCGCTGCTGCGTCGTTCTGTTCTTGCTATCGATAATTTTGAACGCTACAAACAGCTGTTCAATGGTCCAATTTCTTTACCAGCACTGTACAAATTGTACAACAACATTGCCCTCAATTTCAACCTCACTGTACAAAAAACGTAACAAAATGTAAACAAAAGTAAGACCAGCTTACCGCTGGCAAGTAAGACCAGAGCCAAGTCCAGTATTTTTTTTCCTTTTTTGGACTCAGTCGGAAAAATGCACTAATACTTCTGGTATTTTTAAGTTTTGGCGCCAAAGAAACTAAGCTAAATTAATAAAAAACAGCAATGCAAATATTCAACGCTTATTATTTCTTATGCTGGCTGTTTGTAATATAGCCTTTAAAAGTTTATTGCTAGCAAATCTTTTGCATGATCAGCATACCATATGCATGTTAAAAGAGCCTTCGAAAATATTGCGGTAAATTATCGTTGTTTAAAACTAATTCCTCATTCGTAAAATTATATGTTAAATACATTTTTCGTTTTTATTGTTAAATTGTTGTTAAAAACATGTTTCTGCGCGGCAAGAGTTACGATATAGATACAACTATGTCAGGTCTCGATTCCGACATGGAGAGCAATAATGCCGGCATCGATTTGACATCAAAGAAACCGCGTCAGTCGCCAGTGGCTTCCACAGTTATCAAAGGTTTTGTGATCACCTATCAGGATTATTGTCAGCATACTTCCATACATGGTGTTCAGTATCTGGGGGAGAAAAATCGACCGATAAAGGAACGGGTTTTCTGGCTATCTGTATTTGTGGCTTCCATTTATTGCTGCACCAAGCTGATTCACAGTGCCTACACCAAGTGGGACGAAACGCCGGTAATTGTGAGCTTCGCAGAGAAATCCACACCGGTATGGAATATACCCTTCCCGGCAGTCACCATATGCTCGGAGACTAAGCGTGTGCTAAAAGAGTCAGGCAAGAATTCATATGCCCATCTCTATAATCAGTTCACGGATGATATGCGCGCCTCACGGATCTTCAAGCCGCAAAACGTCACTGCTCTGGAAATGGAGGAGTTCCGCACTCTCTTGCATGTATGCAATACGCAAATCATCGAACACGATATGCCTCTAATACCTGGCGAAGATCTGGACTACTTTGATGTGCTGGAACGCATGCTACCACCATTCGATCGGTATTTCTTCTATTGCCGCTGGCTGAGTCGCTTCAACGAGTGTGATAGATACTTTCGCAAAACTCTGACGGAAGAGGGCATCTGCTATACGTTCAATGGATTGCGTCCCACGGAAATTTACAGAGAGGATACATATCAATATCATCACAGCGCCTTCGAGAATTTCACACACTCATCATGGAGCCTGGAAACTGGCTATGATGCGGCCAGCGATGTTGAAACGTATCCAGCACGTGTGCTCAGTGCCGGAGCACGATCTGGCATATTTATGGCACTGCAAAGTTTCAAGCAGGAGGTGGACTATGCTTGTCGAGGTCCTGTGCAGGGTTTCAAGGTACTACTGCATGCACCGGACGATGTGCCCCAGGTGTCCAAACAATTCGTGCGCATTCCCATGGGTAGGGAGGTGCTGATAGCTGTTAAACCCAATATGATTACCACATCGGCAGGCATTGCTGAATATCATCCGCAGCGACGTCAATGTTTTCTCAGTCATGAGCGCTTGTTACGCTTTTTTAAGGTCTACTCGGAGTCCAATTGTCAGCTGGAGTGTCTGGCCAACTTTACGCTCACCAAGTGCGGCTGTGTCAAGTTCTCCATGCCGCGCAGTCTTGATATGCCAGTATGCGGTGAGGAGAAGATCTATTGCTATGAACGTGCAGAGCGTGAGTTGCTCGTCCGTGAGTTTCAGCGTGTGCGCAGTCTTAATGTGGCCGGAGAGGCGCCAAAGGGTGCGGAAACTGCATGCAATTGCATGCCCGCCTGCACATCGTTGATTTACAACACGGAAATCTCACAGGCCAACTTTGATTTGGATGAAATGCTGGCCGCCGAGGGTGATACGGAATTTATGCGCGAATATCCTGGCTCACAAATGTCAAGGCTATCAATTTACTTTAAGCAGAGTCAATTCATAACTTCTAGACGTTCTGAACTATATGGCGTCACTGACTTTTTGGCCAATTGTGGCGGTATCTTTGGGCTTTTCATTGGCTTCTCCATACTCAGCATGGTTGAGGTCATGTATCACTTTACTTTACGTTTCGGAGTCAATCTGAAACATTTGTTTAAAGTGGATCTGTGAATTCCAGAGCCAGAATATTGTCTGTTCTTCCGCGATGTCAATGTTGCGCAAGAAAACAGCACAAATGTTCCTTTGCGTATACAGTTTTTAAGCTTATTTATACATACATATGTATGTGCAAAGATCTTTTAAGGGTTCAAAATGTGAAAAGCACAACCATTTAAATTGCATGGAAAAAGTGTTTTGTGGTTACAGCTTTCCCTTCAAAGCGCAAGTGAATCTTATTATCGTTTTTAAATGTTAATTGTTAATTTACTTTTTGTATTTATATTTACCAAAATATTTATGTTTATTAAAGCTCAGAAATGAAGCAGTTGAAAAGATTTTCGAATTGTGCCTTATCTGGCAACACTCTGAGATATGTTGTGTGCCTTAGAACTATCGATGACTTCAAGGGTGCTGCCACTTTGGCGCACAAAAATAGTACTTTTAAATAGAGACTTTTCATGTTTATGCGACTCAAAATAGCGTTAGTTAACCCAACTCTGAAGCAACCGCCGATTATCGATATCACAGGCATTCAAAAAATTTAAATACTGCAGTATTTTTATTTGAATTAATGTTATGTATTTAAAAAACAAAATATGAATATCCTTTGTCACAATGAAGACAGACTTCTAATACTCACAATACATTTAATGAACAGAAAAGTGCAAAATTATCAAAATAAATCGATTTTATTTGTTTTTAATTTTTAAATCAGTAATTCGGATTTATCGCTTTAGAACAATTCGTTTTATAAATTGTTTGTGAATTGTTCTTAAGCGATTTATATAATATGTATGGCTTATAGCACCGCATCAGGTTTATAGAATAAGTATATAGATGGTTGGTTGCCCGATTTTTGATACATATTGTTAGTTTTTGTGGTTTTTAAGCGTTCTGGGTACAGATTAAGTAGCTCAACATTTGCATGGTTATCCGTATATATGTGTGTATATGTATGTGTATGTGTGGGAGTGTCTGTTTGTGATTATGAATATTGATATAAAAAAATTAAAATAATACAAATAAAAAAAAACGTATTTACATTTTAGCATAACTCGTAATCGAAATGTAAATCAATTGCGATTAGCGTCTTTAGTAACTAAACCGCTGCTCCAAGAAAAAATGAGAGAAACACAAGTAATTAAAATAATATTAATCATTAAAATAATAGAATATTATAATTAAAATAATAATGTACAAAGCACAAGCACAGATAACAGAATTGAACAAAAAACATTGGATGTATCTAATCGAATATTACAAATCTATTTTAAATCGATTAACCAGATCATATAATAGACTTACAATACGTACATACATATATATTTTTACATATTATAATTTTTTGTTTTCTTTTCTCTTCTTATAATGTGTAAATGTAAATGTTGCAATTAGAATCGTCTGCTTTGTTTTGTTTTTCGTTTTTCTTCTTTCTTTTTTTTTGTCATATGGCATGAAAAAATCTTTGTCAGAGTTCCAAGACTCATTTTCTTTGCCTCTGTGTGTGTTGTCTGTGTGTGTGTGTGTGTGTATCTGTGTATTTGGATTGATCTCTACATGCGTATGCATTGTATACATATATATGTATATTTACGATATTAGTTGGTAATACGCTCCGAAACAATAATAGTTTATTTAAAATCATCCGTTTCGAGTATCTCAAAGTCGCTCTCATCGGATGAATCCAGGGCGGTCACTTGGCGTCTCTGAGGTTTGGCTAGCGCTGTATTATCCGTGCTGACCATCTCATTGTTGGTACCCCACTGTACCAAATTGGACATGAGACTGGGCAGCAGTGTCTGCGCTTGCGTTTTCACCGCCAGCGCCAATAATTGTGAACTGCTGGATGCGGCATCATTGCTGGGCGCGGCAGTTAGCTGACGTAGTGAGGAGCCGCCGGCATCGACACTAGTGTGATCGGGAAACTGCAGGCCCTTGGATAAGCTCTCCTCCGATGATGATGAGGTGGTGGACAGCGAGGAGTCGCGCTTAAAGTGCCCTCTGCGAAAATCCATCGCTTTGGCCACTGTTGATTGATTGACATCGGTTGGCGGGTTCGTCTCATACCCATGAGCAGCGGTATTCGTTTGTGCACTTGGCTTGGACTGCGAAAGCGGCACCAGCTCATCATCCTCATCTGTGGAGTGCTCATCGATTTCAGGTATAACATCGGGTATAAGCAGCTCTGAGGGTATGTCATCGCTGCGGTCATCATCATCGCCAACACCCTCGACATCGGCATCGGTGGGTGAGCTGATGGTATTCACATCGCTGGCGCGTTCCAGCACAAATAGATTCGATTCATTTACATCCGGCATAAATTCATCATCCAGCTCAGCATCGGCATTGTTATAATTAATCTTCTCCGACCATTGAAAGTCTACAATTAACAAAAACTTTAATTAAATCATAATATTAATAAGACATTTGCATGTTGTCTACCTTTGCGTTCTATTTGAAGGAGTTTAAAGTTGTATTTCGTTGAGACGAGGGCAGAGAGCACAAGAAGCGTGAGCACCAATGTTGAGCCCGATATGAGATGCCCCAAAATGGCCAGAGATGCGAGGCAACCGCTGCTCACCAGACAAAACATGCTGGGCGAATCACGACGCCAATCTTCAGCGCGCTGCAACCACGATTCAAACTTGACTCGTAACTCTGGTGTGAGCACAACGCGAAAGCTGCAGCGTGTCCAATACAGCCAGTAACTAAAGAGGCCCAGAAACAGGACACCCAATGGACGTACACTGAAACGAATCAAAGATCAGCAAATATCAATTGAATGAACTGAAGACGACAACGAATCAAGCACAAATGCGCGAAAGAGCTTGATTCACTAATTACCAACTACATACTATACTATACATATCTTAATAATATGCAATATAGAAATGTAAGATAATATATAGATGATTGCCAAATGGCCAAAAACATGTTCTACCAGGAAGCATTGGTCTTCCCCTGGCCTATCAGCTGGCCACGAGTTCATAAGCTTCCAAGCAGGTCAAACCTGGTTTGGATTTCATTTTCGTTTTGCTTTTTGTTTCTTTGTTTTTATTATGAGAACATCAGCGAATCTATAAATGTTGTTGTGGTCCTCGCTTAGTTCGAATCATACCCTATGAACGCTTTGATATTTGTTTCTGTGACGTCACACAGCTTTAAATGTTTATAATGCAAAAATTGTTAGAAAAACACATGACATTCTAAATGTTTGATTAATAAATTGCTTCATATGGGTATATGGGGTATATTCATTGTTAATCAATTAAAATTTCCCTTCCAAAATACTATACGAGAGTTAAGAGCTGTTTGTGTGATCTTTGGCTTGAACTTTAAATGCGGTTAAGTCATCAACCTGGCTATTATTATGGGCACTTAAAACCCACGTTTAAGTACAAAGTTAAGCAAAACAATAAAGAAAAATACGCCATAAATAAATAAAAATCAGTTAAATGTTCAATTCCCAAGCTTACAGTAGTAGTAATAGTATTGCTTAGTCAATTTGTATATGTGTGTGAGTTTCAATAGATTTAGATTAGATTGTCAAAAGTGGGACACATAGCGAAATTTGTTATTTCCTCTAAATAAGTCTTATCACTTATCTGAAATAGCAATAACAAAGGAAAGCACAAACAGTGCTGACTAATCGCTTAAATCAATCGGTGCACATTTAATACAGGGTATTTTCGAGTACATACATACATATGTGTGCAAACCACAATCGAATAAATCAACTGTTTGGTTTGCTTAGCTTTTTTGTACGCTGACGACTTATTATTGTGTTAAGAACTGTCTAATTATCATTATCGCTGTTTGTTTTTCACAACCTCTTAGCAGCCCCTCGCCATTCCGAATTCCCTTCTCTCCAATGCAGCGACAGAGAACTGATTTCTCAATTCTGCATAGAACTGAACGCCAATTAATTAATTTAATTGCCAAAAATTAATTATTTGTTGCTCTTACGAAATAACAACTTCGTATTACAACTGGTATTAGTTAAAGGTCTTCCCAGACTAATCTGGACAATGGGCAATGTTATTTTGATCTTCATTCACGAGTGAAAACAAATTTCCTTGGAAAATTTCACAGGATTCGATTGAACGAAAACTTTTAAGGCTTTACAACACTCCTATTTTGCACTTTCAGCTTGAATCAGTAAAGCTGTTTCAATTGTTATCGATTGTCAGCATTGCTATCAAGTTTTGCAACTGGGAGATCTGTAACGGATGGATAACAGTATCAGTCCTATGTGGTTTTGTTGTTATTGTTATTTTTATTTATTGTCGTCGTTGCCTGACAAACAACCTTTAGCTGTAAAACAATTGCAATTGTTATTATTGTTTTTTTAGTGATAGTCGAATGGTAAACAAACTAATACAGTGAGTAACAAGTGCATTCATATGCCCGTTCTATTCTTCCGATACAATTACACACTTGTATATACATTTCACATATGTATGTATGTACATACATACATGCTATAGTTATATATGTATATATGTTATATCTGGCAAGCTGTGCCTAAGGCTGCGTGCAAATCATTTTTGCTGCATTTTTCTTTGGTTAATTACGCCACACAGAGAATTGTGATTACAAACGCACACATGCATGCACACGTTGAGATATGTATATAGACACACGTACACGTTGTTGCATATGTATTTGTGTGCATATATCCAAAGCGAAGAGCAACTGAGTTCGGGGGGGTATGAAATGGAAATGACATTTTTATATATGTATGTATGTATGTATGTTGTGTATGTGAGTACATAAAAAGCTAACAACAAAAACAACACAAGCAGACTACCAACCACAGAGAAATGAATGTATGTTAAAGAGAGAGGGGGCTGGTAGGGAACGCAGAGCAGCCAGCCAAAACGAAGGTGTAAGCACGTACATCTATGTAGATACATATGTATGTACATACATACATATACTTATTCCTAAAATAAAACATTGCAACTTTTAAAAATTGGCCACGCGACGTTTCATCAGACGCTTTGGTGTTGGTGTTCGTATCTCTTACTCTTTCTACGACATTCTTCCTGCCAAGCAAGTGCTGCACTGCTCTTAGCGTTTGTCGCCGGCAACAGAATTTATTTTTGTTTTGCTTCCTTTTGGAATGGGAAAGTGGAACGGAGAATGGGGGATGTGAAATAAAAAATGGACAGCATGCGAGTGCATTTCGTTTGGTTTGTGACCCAAATTGAAACGCGTGAGCTCACTTAAAACTTTAATTATTTATGTGAATGAGTGCAATATCTTGTAATGGCATACTTACTATATATGTATGCATTTGTATTGCTTGTACTTACCAGGACATTAACAGCACCATAACAAGTGCAATGGCAGCGCCTTGCAGCGTTAACCGCGAGGGACGTGGAATTTGAAACATTTTTGTTGTTGTTGTTGTTTAATTATGAAGTCTTTTATCGCAGCCTGCTGCTTTTACGTTTTATTTTGCGTAATAATTATTTAATATTGTTTTGATTTCAATCTGTATAGAGCACCATTAAAATTGCCGTTAGGCTGGGTTAGGTTAGGTTCAATCAATTGATCGATCGATCAGCTGTGCGCGCATGGGCGCCGTTGCAACTCGCGCACTTGCACTTTCTCACTAAATGCTAGAGACCAGAATGTCAATTTCACGATGAGGCACAGAGCCAACTTGTTTTTCCGGCTGCTGCTGCTGCGTAGAAATGAAATATTGCTGCACGAAAACAACAAAAATGGCATTTTACCAAAAGAAAAATAATAACGCAAAAAGTCCAAAAGTGAAAAACAATCTTGTTGTTGCTATTATTATTATTATTATTATTATTATTATTGTACATTTAAATGAGACAAAAACAGAAAAGTCCATATTTTAGGGCACATGCAAATACTCTCAGCATTCGTCATAGCGTCAGCCATGGACTTAAAATAACAACAATTTCAATTGAAAGAACAAGAACAAAGAAACTGAAACTGCGTTGCAGCTGTCTGCCAAAGTTTAATGATATTAAAATGCATATTAATATGACTTTTGCGACTTTCTTTAAGGATTTCCGTATGCATTAACACACATACATACATCCACAAAGGCATACACATGTTTGCATATAGTTATATACAGTTTGTAAAACTCTTAGTTACACTGAAAATTTATTCACCGTTACAGGTGCCCCGCTCAACACACACAAGCTGACTTTGAGTCTAACTGCGTTGGTGTTTGGCATTGGCAGCGACGCCGGCAGCGTGCGAAAAGAGCGAGAGAGAGGGGAAAGAGCGCGCGCGTGAGCATTAGGCTGCCCATCAAAAATAGTGGTGTGAGTGAAGTTGTGATTATAACAAAAACAAAACCAACTAACAAACGAAACGAAATATGAAGGCAGAAACACGAAAACGGCAAAGTTGTTTGGCCTTCGATGTCTTTTCAATTGCGTCGCAGTTTATACATACATATATGTATATGTACATATGCTTATGTATGTATATGAAAGTATGTGTATGCGTATGTAGTATGTACAAATGTATCTTTGTACATACATATATATGTACTTCATGTGTGTGGCGTTGTTATTCTTTTTGCACTCTATTTTGTTCTAGTATGTACAAAGTAATTAAATACAAATGTACATACATACATACATACATATGTAAGACAAAGTAAGCAACGCAAATATAACAGCGACCAGCGAGAGTTGTTGGCAGTCAAGTGACTTGAAATGACTTAACACTCGGTCATTTTTCCCTCTTATTAAGCCCCTTTGACAAAACAAACATTGCAAAAAAAGAAAACAAAAAGGAAATGATTCTCTGATACCGCCTCCCCTTTTAGAACAAACTAAAACGCAGTTACCAGTTACAGCTCAATACTCCCAACCACACAAAGGGCAGTTGCTCTGGATAACAACACCCACACACAAACACAATCATGCACACAGATACAGAACATGTACAAGGCTAGATATTTTTTGCACACATGTGATTTTTACATTTAACAAATTTCGATTTTTAAATGCAAACGTATGTACACACACGTATATTGTTGTGTTTGATTATATATGGATGTATGGGTGTAGTTGTCAAATTATTTTGTTTTGTAATTCGCACACACACCCATATGCACACACATTACACACACTTGAAATTCGCATGGAGCAGCGCAACAGCACAAACAAAAACAACGAAAGTTGTTAGACGCGTCGCGGGTGGAAAGAAAGATTATTCTAAGGGGCTCGTGCGTCCTTCAAAGATATTGACACCCACGAACAATTAAATATACTTTTGATTTATTTTCGCTGATTGCGTGATACTGATGAATGTGTGCCTGGTTGCTCCGTTTAAACGGCACAATAAACAAAAACAAAAAAATTGATAATAACAACCGAGGGCAGCAATGTATGAAACGCGCAACACGATATCAAATGCTGTTATTGAGTTGTGCCGTTGCGTTCAGAACAAGTTCAGTTGAACGGTTCTTTAATATGAACTATCTAACTTGTTCATCTGAACTGGGTGAGCGCGCACCTCGCGAGAGCTGTCAACTTGTAGCAATGCAAATTGAATTTGAAAAATTTCGACAAGCTGGCAGGCTCTTACAAAAGTGGCACAAAAGTGAACACTAGTTTTTATTTTTTTTGTACTTTTTATTCGTTTATTATAATTTATATATTTAATAATTTTGTGTTGTTGGATGTGTGATCAGAGGCTGCTTAAGGTGCGCAGTTGCCCTTGAAATTGTCATAGCAACGGACACACAACAAATGTAAAGTTTAGCATTTAATTTTACTTTTGGGTCGCGTTTCTCGCGTTTAAACGCACGCCAGCCGAGAAGTTCGGCATTTTCCAAAAGAACATTCCAAATTAAAAGTGCACCGATCAAGCTTGCCAATGGATATGGACAACGCAAGGTGGGCTAATTACCACAACAAATTGTATTCAAAATGTATTTTCATAAGTGCGACAACCATTTGTACAGATGGGCAATGGATCAGCTGCGTGCTGCCGCAGAAGAGAATGAGGAAATGTTTACACTGCCGACACATACAGATGCCAACAGCGCACCCAGCGTCAATCCCAATTTAGTCCCAGCTCCAACACAATACGTCTCCCAGTTCCGCATCGATGGTCAGCCAATTTTGCCGCCGCTGGTGAGTAGATCTTTTATTGTTGAGTAATGCTAGCGGGAGTGTCATCACTGAACCATAACAACCACAACCATCAAACAGATGACAGCGGAAAGGCGGTGCCAGATGCAACAGCTACGACAGCGTGCTATGGAACTAGAGGCCAAGTACAAGCAGGCGAGCACCGCCAGATCAACAACAACCATAGACGAGTCTGGAATTTTGGAGTCAGACAGCAACAGTAGTACCAAGAGTAACAGCAGCAACAGTAGCAGCAGCAACAATACAGACAATAGCACCATGAACACTATACACAGATTCCCACAATTGCAGCAAACAAAGACGTTCATCTATGACAGCACACGCCAACAGCCGCAGGAGTCGCTTAACTCGCCACGTAGTCGTCCCCAGACACTGCACATTGAGCCAAAGAATGTGGTTAACAATGTTATACCTACCATCTGTGTGAATCCACCAACCCCGCTGCGTGGTGATCAACAGCCTCCCAAGCCTCCTCCATCCCCATCTCCGCCAAAAGTACAATACGGTCGCATGCTGGTCAAACCTCGGCGCAAGCTTAACAGCATTACCAATCGTATCATACAATTTGAGAGCACTGGGAAGGGCGAGCATTTGCAACTGGAGCCGCAACCCGTCAATTTGCTGTGGAAGAACAAGGAGCTGATCTCTGTAGACAAGAAAATGTTGCGTTCAAGTACAAGTCCATCGTTAAACGCTGGTCAATTGAATGGCATGCAAATGCAGCGCTCTCGCTCTTTTACGCTGGAAGAGCCATCGCAAGCGCTTGTTGACCACATGAGGCGTGAAGGCCACAATGGGCCTATATCTCCGCCAATGCCAACAACAGCAGGAACTTCGGGTGTGACGCAAAACTCTCCGCGATGTCGGTTTGCACCTCCTGCCACTGTATCAAGCTGCTCCTCTGCGCAGAGTCTAGCGCACTTGCGTCGCGACACCGTCGAGTCCAAGGCCAAACAAGTGCAGCGGAGTGGCAGCAGTAGCATTGAGGATTTTGGCAAGACGACATCGCCCAGCAGACGGTGTGGTGGCCACACACGAAGCCTTCAGAATCAGCAACAGCAGCTCAAGCAATTGTTGCAGCAGGCGCTACATGAGGCAGATGATGTGCTGGATGAGCAAGATCAGCAGGAACGAAAGCAACTGACGTTAGCCAAGAGACAGATGTTCAAGGATATCAAATCAGCGCATCGCGATCGCTTTCAGCAGCTGGTGCAATATCAGCATGAGGAGCAGCGACGCATGCAGGCGGAATTTGATCGCCAGCAGAAGTTTCTCATCGAACAAATCTGTGCGGATATCAATGTGTCCGCCTATGCGCCGCTCTCCAGCCAACTCAGTCCTAGCGGCGTTTCGGAATACACAAGCACCGAAGATCTGCCAACACCGTCACGAACTTCGCAGAACGATACCGTAACCTTATCAACCAAGGACTCTTCGTTATTCACAGCACGCAAGCGTCTCTTCGATGCGGCGAATGAGTCTGACGATCCCTGCGAGCTGTTGCCTATAGATTGCGCCACCAGCTCACCCAAATCAATAACAAATAAAAGCAACAACAACAGCAGCAGCAGCAATAATAATAATATTAACAATAATAATAACATCAGCAACAACAGCAGCAGCAACAACAACAACAATGTGAAAGGGAAGATTAAAAAACCTGTACAACGCAGCCATTCCAAGACTCCTACTGCAAGGAAGGTGACAAGCCCCGTCTTGCCGGCAAAGACACCACCAGCAGGTAGAAGGAACACCAACAAGACTACAACGACCGTGGCTAAAAGTAATGCACGCAATCAGCCACAACAGCAATCTCTGTCCAAGACACGTCGATCTGCCTCGCCGAGTCGACAGTCTGTAAGTTGCAACTATGCCCTAATTTTGGGCAATAACTAACCAACTTTCTACCTCTCTCTTTCTATCTTACTATCTATCTCTCTATTTCTATCTCTATCTGAATGTTTCTTTTGCTTTTCTTAACCAGCGCTTTGTGGCCAAGAAGTAATATAGTTAAGCAAATCGAAGCCAAGCAAGTGCCTTAAGCCCAAGATTGGGCAATCCTTGGGAATCAATATTGACAAAGCATTTGAAACATTTCCGTTGCGTTTCTTTAATAATAATAATGAGAAAAAACAAATACAAAAAAAAAATAAAAAACAAGAGAGAGTTAACCTGCATAAATTACAAATACTAAAACCCAAGTCCTGTTTTCAAGTCCATGCTAATCTTAAATTGCATCTAATCATCACCAGCTGCCAGCGATGGAGCTTGATGAGAAACAGCGTCGTCACGAAGCCGCAACACTTCTCAGTGCCGTCACACGTGGTTTTCTGGTGCGTCGCCTATTCCGGACAGAGCAAGTGCAGCGTATTGTGCAAACCATACGCGATACGCTAATCTTTGTGCTCAATCTACATCTGGAGACGTATGGTACAAGCTTAGATCAGGAGGAGCCCGCCAACATACGGCTTAAGGCACGCCTTTTGCAACAGGTGAGATCATTTCACTAAATTCACATGCAACATCTCCCCTAATGACACTCTTGTCATTCCAGCTCTGCTCGGCCAGTCGCACGCTGCATCTGATCTTCTTTCAAACGAGCATTAAGGAGCGCATGGAGATTATTGCGCGGGATCGCAAACGTATTAAAACTAAATCAATTGCGGGTCATGTCAAGCAACGCCAATAATAATTCCTATGAAACGAATCATTCTCGATCACCCATTGCCCAGTTCTGTCCAAGACATTATCTTCTCATTTAACAATAAATAAAAAAGACTTCATATTTTATAATTCTTCTTCGAAATATTAACGCAAACTCACCTGTTCCACAAAACAAAAAAAAAAAAGAAAACCCAAGTGAATAGATTATAAATAATTCAGAATTACAGAAAGCAGTGCACTGATATGATTCGGAATTGGAATAAACGATATATATATACACATATATATATATATTTTTCGAAATTGTTTTTTTTTTTATATATATATATATATATAGTTTTAAAAGTCATTTAATTAACAACACTAGTTTCTATTTATAATAATATGAAAAACACTTTAAAGCAATTAAAAATATGTTTTAAATATATGAAAGATATAAATGTATGAACGAAAGTTTTAAAAACTTTTCAAATTTGAAATAAATAAAGTGTTTTTCAAGGAATTCAAATATACTTAATTTGTTACAGCTGAAAATACTCAATATATAGATATATATATGTAATTCAATCGGATGTACATATATATGTTATAGTTATATTTCAAATAAAATTTCAATCACATTTGGCATAATACTTTTTATTTAGCCCATAAAATTTGCGAGGGTCGCCTCTTGAGTATTCGGCAGTTTTGTGAGTTGCCACTAAAGTTGTGAGACTAATGACGATTCCTCAGATATATAAATACATATATATGTATTGCATACACACAAATACATACGTAATAAAATCGACATCGAATTTAGAGCAGATACAAAAGACAAAAGCTAAAGCTGAAGAGATGATGGGAGCACAAAACCAGAGGAGATAAGACACATTCTCTTAGATTGCGAACACACACACACATTTATACATATACCTACGTATATATAGATAGATATATGTATAGTATAGTATATTATATATTATAATTGTATTGGTATAATTACATATGTATGTATAACATTATCTATACCATGCAAACAATAAGCCGCCAGACTGAACATGCAAACCTATGTGATTTGCTGTACATATGTACATCACATACACATACATATGTACATACGTAAATAATGTACATACATACATATATGTATGCATTGTTTAGACATCATATACATAAAGGTATTTAAATATATAAAATTAATTAATTATCTTTATAAAAAGCATACAAATTCTAAGCCAATGCCGCAATCTCGCAGTTCCTTTGCTGCCCCTCATCATCATCATAATCTTCATCCCGTTGTTGTTGTTGTTGTTTTAAGTTGGTGTTTTGTGGTGTTTCCTGTTTATTGACCTTGCCTCCAGCTTAGGTGAAGCTGCAACACGAATTGGTCTTTTTCGCTGTCTTGTAGAAGGCCTTGCTTTGCATTGATAGCTGCTCGGATTTGTAGACCATGTCTTCCAAATTCTCGCCACGCTTCAGCACAGCTTCAATTGTGCTCTTCAATATGATTTTCGTTTCATCCAAATCGGTTTGCATTTTCAATAGCGGATCAGCCTCTTTGGGATCCTGGTATTTGGCTAAAAATATGGGCAATGCATCAAACGGTATTGTCGCCTCCGTCCCGTTGGGCCACAATCCAGCCGCCACTTTGGCCGTGAAGTCATCCAATATCTTTGTGATTAACGTATGTGCGACACGATGTGGATACTCGTGATCCGCAATAAGAACTCCAGCTAAATTATCAGCCCTTACATAAACGTGACACATGTAGGCATCCTGTTTAACCGACTGTCGCAGCGCCGGCTGTGTGCGTTCCACAATAGTCCTTGATGCAAAACTGTGCGAAACAAGGGATTTACACACATATGTGAGAAATGGGAAATCGGTATTGGCAAATGGGGGGACGATGGGTAAATTGCGCCGTCGCCGTGTGTACTCACGTCATGAACTCATTGACAGTGCCACGTTGAAAAAATGGAAAGGACTGCAGGTCAGATGTTGTCTTTAGCAGATGCGCTTCGCTGGCACCCTTGTAGAAGACGCTCAAGTTAAATAGCCTGACCATATTTCACTGATTTTTTATGCGGGTTGCGAAACTTGCGTCTGCTATAAGTTTCACTTCCTTTTTTTTTAACTACAGAACTATTGATATTGTATTTAGTGTATTTTGTTTTGGTTTTCAAGGTGGGTTTAAGTTAAGGCGCACACTTGTTGTTATTGGAATTAATGTCAAATGTGACAAAAAATATATATATGATTTGTTTAATTCGTTTCGTGTATGAGTGTGCGACAACTAGTTCAATATTTAACTTATCGATATTGCAGAATTGAATTTACGATATGTATAATTTATCGATATTAATAGTTTGTTATTGTATCGTAATTGTGGAGCGAACACCTCAATCCATTGTTACTTACCCAACACTGTAACGAAACTGCACAAGGAGTGCTGTATAGCTTAATAAAAACATGATTTTGAAAGAAAAAGATACATATAACTTTACTTGATTACGCGGGCAAAATTTACGCATATATTTCCATTCAAACTTTACTAACTTTTGCACGCATACGTATATAAACAGTTAATAGTATATTTTGTGTTTTTTTTTTCATCCTTGGCAGCGAGACACATCCATAAAAATATATTCATTAAAGTCGTATATTATTCAAACGAATTTATATGTACAAGCTTCCATACATAAATATTTGTATCTATACTAAGAATAGTAATGTAACAATAAAAACAATTATAACAAGACTAATTTGGGGTGCCCCCGATGCTAACAGGATCATTAGGTTGTTCCTTGAGTTTCAAACTTTTTTCGAAGCGCTCAAATTCTTTATTTGCCACTTTGTCCGCCTCATCGAAGACTTGTTCAACAGATTCGACTTCCGGTATGTAGAATTGCAGCATATTTTGTACGCCATTCTTGAGAGTAACAATTGAGCTGGGGCAAGATGAGCATGAACCTTGCATTTTCAATTTAACAATACCATTTTCAAAGCCCATGAAAACGATATCGCCGCCATCCTCTTGCACTGTGGGTCGTATGCGCGTATCCAAAAGTTCTTTAATCATCATGACAGTTTCATCATCATCTTCAAATATTTCAGTATCCGCATTGGGGCGCGCCTCATGTAGAATGGGCAAGCCGCTGGCGAAGAAATCCATAATGATGGCAAAAACTTCTGGTTTTATAATGCCCCATTCACCGCTTTCCTCCTTGGATATAGTTATAAAATCAGACCCAAAGAATACAGCACGTACACCTTCCACACGAAACAATAATTTAGCTGCACCGAAGGCAGGTGGTTACTTAACATTTCTATAGCCATTATCAAAAGTAAAAAAAACTCACCTAACGGACTGCAATGAGCTGCCGTGCCGCTGGGAAAATCATACGTATTTCCTTTTCCCAGCACTTCAACACCGGGCAAAAACTTTAAGCTGTCTGGATTCGGTGTGTCCTGCGTCTGAATGAACATGCTGCGCTTTGTGATCTGTCCCAATCCTTGAACTGTGGCCAAAGACTGCTGGAGCACCGATTGTTTTGTAAGACCTACAAGTGGCGTTGAAAATGTATTGCGTGCCGACGACAGTGCCGGAGCCGACGCAGACATGTGCATGAAGTCTCTGGCCGCATACTGAGAACTGGGTAACGTTAAGAACAATCCAGAATTTAAAGAATTGAATTCATAATAAAATGATCGTTTAGTTCTTACATTTGATTTGCATTAAGGCGTGTATTACGCAAAGTATTTTTCGCAGCGTATGAAATTAATTTCGACATTGTCTATGTAATATGTTGTTATAATCGATAAATACACAAACATAAGAACTACGTACTAACAATAAAACAGCTGTTCCCTTTCAAGTTGCCAGACTATAAAAAGTGTATCGACATACGATATTTATATTTACGATAGGAAAACGACATTATCATAGTGTCTGCGATATTTAACTGTGGTAATAATTATCGAACACAAATTGGAGAATTGAAATTAAAACTGGGTTGAGATTTATTTATATTTGTTAAGTACTTGGGTTTGACAGAGTTAAGTAATGTATTGATATTTATTAAGTTAAAAAATAAGTGATTATAATGAATGAAAAACTCTCCTTTTCCCATGTAATGCAAACTTAATCTATTAATGAATGTGATTATTCGCCTAAGGTAATTTCAACAATATTGAAATTGTGTCATAATTTAGATTTTTTTTACGAGAATCTGATGCTGCGGATTATTTAATATTCCTCATATGGGAAGTTTGTATTGAACAAACTATTGCAAACATTGACTGCCACATTTCGGCGTGCTATCTTCTTGGAACGCCCAGTGGCGGTAAACTCTTGATTATCAACAATGACCCCAAGACGCTGCATAATATTTGGCTTCTCGCCAGTGCATCCATGATCCACATACGAAAGTCCCGGACGCATCTGCAACATAAGAAATGTTAAATTAAATATATATTATAATCATAGCAAAGTGTTCTCTACTTACAACGCATAGCAATGTAGCTGGATGCATTGCCTCCCAATTAGGTGGTAGCTCAGAGCGTACTGGCGGCTTCTTAGGCTCCTTCGGAACGACTGCAGCAGCCGGAGCTGTAACAGCCGAATCAGCCGGTTGAGCTACTGCACTGCCACCGGATGGATGCATCTCGGGCACAATAAATCCCTCGCGTTCCCACTCAGCGAATAGCTTGTAAATGGCAAATGAGGCCAAGTTTAACATGGGTACATCATCTTCTGGCCCTTCGGCAGCGTCCCCATCGTTAGTCTCCATTGCCTCAGAATCGCCGTTATTGGCCGCCTTATGTGTCTTCTTGTTCTTTGGCGTCATTTTGCCAATTATATAATCGCGCAAAGCCTTCTCGCATGCCAGATTCTTGGCCGCCATCTTCGAATGCCCCTTGCCCTCATATTGCTTGGTGTTGACGGTAACAATGGCTGTAAAGCCGCCGTCGGGATTGCTATTGATCGTAAAGTCACTTATGTTAATGCCCTTGACTTCGTTTAATGCCATCAAAGCATTCTTGGGCAGCATCGACTTGCGCAATTGACGATTCTGACGCAGCTTCTTATCCCGTGTCCTCTCTATGTTGTATAAATTCAAAATTATTTTGTGATGATAATGGCTCTAATAATATCTAATAATAATGTACGCACCCGACGACTTCTTCCGCTTTTGAAATATCTTCTTGAATGGAATTTTACCGCCATTCTCAAACTCTTCATCGTTGGTAACGGACGTGCCGACATTGGTATCATCAGATTCATTGTCGTCATCGCTTATCAACAAGTTATTCGGCTCATCCTTGACCAAAATCGGCCTAGGCATAGGCTCCACAACCTTCTTCACTATCGGTTTCGGAGGAGTTGGTGCAACCAAAGGTTGTGCTTGTTGAACCGGAGAAGTTGCACTGGGATTCTAAATGGGAAAATCAATTATTATAATAAACACACAAAAGGGACAACAATTTGCAATCGCTTTCTAATTCTGAATTCAAAGTGGTTCAAAGTAAACAAAGTTTATGCATATATCAATCCTCAACCGACTACCTAATAGAATTCGACTTATTTATGCTGTTCCAATTATTTATGTATTTGTTTTATTAATTGAATATTAAAAGAAATATTTAAAATGAATGTTTCATTTAAAAAATGAATATATAAAATTCTATATCAAATAATATTGAAGCTATAATCATAATGCCCAAGTTTTAATACCCTTGCAGATTGTATATATACCTTCGGTTTTGTTAGTTAGTTTATAGTCTATTATTAGTATTTCAGAATACAAGTATAATCAATCGACAAAATGTGTATATATTCTGCGAGGATATCAAAATACTGGCGAAGGCTGTTCCGGTTTTCACGTTCACTTGGAAAATAGTTTGAATACTTCGCGATTTGGCTTTGTGACACAAATGTGAAAATCGAAAGAGATATAATTTATTATTTAGTACTTCACATATCTTTTGAATATAATAATACAAATTATTATTATAACAAACTCAAAATAATAATTTTATAATTTTCCTAAAATATTATTTTTAAAATAAAATAAAAATAATAATTTCGTAATCGACATCAAAATTTTCAATTGCAATGACAACAAAATAAAAATTTTGAAATAAACATAAATTATTATTATATAATAATAATAATAACTTCGTTATCAACATAATTGTGTAAAATTGTGTAATGTTGTGATTCCCTGTTGCACCCGGCTGCCCCTTTTGCATATACCAATCTCGAAATGTCTTACATGCCATTCAAGGGATCTACTACCGGCGTAGGCGTGGGCTTTTATCGCAGCACGTGTGCCGGCGTTTCTACTAAAAACTATAGTTCAGGAATAGCCATGACCACTCCTACAACCTAAAGTGCCCAAACGAATCATGCAGACGCACTGCTCCAACGAAACCATGAGCCAACCATTCGATGGTTTACGCTAATGTCACATCACATTAATCAATTGCCTGGGTCCATCCACAAACAATGCCACATTCCGTCCAATATCAACAATGGGATTGGACAATAATGCAGATGATGGTCATTTATGTTGGCGCCTTGATGGGCAGATGTGGGATTGCCCAAACGTTTGATCATTTCGAATTGGCGTTTTTTGGTGTCTCGTTTGGGTACTCAAGTGAAGTAAATGAGCATTGCTATCTAACGCAAAACTAATAATTTTAGTTACAATTTCGGATAAATCAATTTCCAGTAGCACTAAAGGTTACCAAAATCGCAAGTCCTGCTTTTCATAAATAAGTGCTGGCCCCCTCATGTACATTGACCAATAGCTTCAACTTCTGAATGCCGTCGTAATGTCTGAATGTCTGTGTATGCGGATGTGTATCTACAAATGTATAAGCGCCTGACTGCGGTTATGCTCATTTGTGTGTGTGTGTGTATGTATATATATATATGTGTATTGGTGACGGCAAAAAGGAGTGAAGAGTGGACAACGCTAGGCACTTGCGATTAAAGCACTTTTGGTGGCTATTGCAAATAAATTCACAATTGGTTTGAGACACACATTTTCAATTTGTGCTCTGTAAATTATATAAATAAAAATAGAATTACTGTTATTGCAAAATAGTTTTAATATGAAGTGAAATTATATATGAATATGTACATATGTATGTGTGTAAGAACGCATATGCTTTTGCATACGCAAGCACTTGTATCGAATGTGTATGTATGCTGTAAGCAATTCAATGAGTATAGATATGCATGTATGTATGTATGTATGTATCGCCTTTTTGTGAGTATACCGAAATTGATTGAACTACACAATACATATACTTACATACATATATACATATAAAATTATGCATATTAATATGTAATATTATGCAAGAACATAAGCTTATGACATACTTATATATATTTATGTATATATGCGTAAACATAATGCATTCACATAAGTCATACACGTATGCCGTATACATACACAACATTAATTGCTTGCTATATTACTAATTGTACCATCGAACATTACGCATACATATGTATGTATGTATATGCATTTTCCAACCATATATACATATGCATATACATGTACACAAGTGTATTAATGAAGAAAACGTAATGAAAATATTTAATGGACGTTGCTAGAGCAATGAGCAATGAAAAATTTTCCAAGTTTACAATTAAAAAACAAAAGAAAACTTACATATAGGCCTCCAGAAACAAACGCTTTATTGGCAACGTTCCTGCGTGTGCGATTCATTTTTTATCAATTAAATAAACTTTCTTTTATGATATCTGTAGTTCTCTACACTGCGTCAATGGCTTCTTTGATGTGAAAATTTAGATATTTCATGTATCGGGGTTTATGCGATACTTCCAATGCCAACACGACAACTTTCTTTTCGATAACTCGATATTACCCCGATTATAAAAAAATACTAAATAGTAAGCAAAAATATATTATATATATTTTTTAAATTGGTAATACAGACAGCCCAAAGAATGTATTATTATTTGCCTTAAACAATCATTTTCACAGAATTTATACTTATTTATGAAATTATGCATTATTTAATTTCGTTAAAGTATGCAGTATTTTTAGAATTTATATTTTATATACTATAAATATGGGTTGACTTTAGTGAGAACTTAATGTTCCTTTCAATACTTTTTGTGCATTTTTTAGGCACTGTTTTTGTGTATCGTCCTAGTTTTAATAAATTATTTTTAATGCGTTTTGCTTAAAATGGATAATAAAGCTGTAAAAAGAAAGGCACACAAGCAAGCTCCTTTTTCAATGAATGACAACGAGAATACCCCATTGCGCGACGAAATGCTATATTCACCCGAACCGGCAGCATCAGAACCACCTTCACCCCCATCCATTAATCTGATAAGGATCAAAAGAAGCCCAAGTTCTGATTATCAAAGAACACCGCCGAGAGGATCAAACACTGAAGATGAGCGAGAACTTGGATCTCAGTCAAACGACAATATGCCGACTAAGCTTGATGCGTCATTGAAGAAAGAGGAACCAATTGACTTACAACTGGATTTTCTTGACGCATTAAGCGATGTGAATTTTCATGGCCCTTCTTATTGTGAAAATCAAACGGATTCTTTGGTCAAAATTGAGCCAAATGTGTCAATGAATGAAGTGGAAGACAAAGAAATGCAAAAGCTTAAATTAGTGCTGGAACTTAAAAATCTTGAAACATCAAAGAAAAAGAAACACAAAAAGGGGAAAAAAGGAAGAGACATCACAGTCGTAATGCAAGTTCAAGTCCAAGTCCAAGCCAAAGTCATAGCCATAGCTCAGAACATAGAAGAAAGCAACTGCGCCTTAATGAATTTTCCAGCTTTAATATTCCCAAGCGCATCGTAAGCGATGAACCCGATGAGTTCGACTACGTGTCAGTGAAAGATTGTAATAAAAGCATTAAGATTATCAATGTAAACAAATTGATACAAGATGCAACTACCGCTGAAGCTCCTCCTGTACCAACATTGAGTGTTAAAGAAAAGCGCATTTTGGCGGTGGAACGCGTTAAAGCTGTACTTAAATTAATCCATCTCCAGTCATCTAAGATACCGGAAACAGAGTTCCTTGTGGTTGACACAATTAGGAAGTTGCCCAGCCGTTTATCAGTGCTGAGCAGTGCAAGCTTTGAGAATCCTTCACCGTTGTGCAACAACTTCAATGTCAATTATAAGTTTAACTCAACGACAAAATCAAATATAAATATGTCCCAGTGGGGCTTGGAGCCCATCCCGGATGTGACTACCAAATTGTTGCGTCTCACTGGCATTGATGTAACGCGTTTGATGGAACTGCAGAAGAATTCGAAAATGTCCTTGCACAGAATGCGATTGCAGCAAAAGGAGGAGAAGGCGGCAGTCCAAACAGAGGATGAATGTGTATCCACGGGCTTATTTCGAAGTCTGTCGACTCAAACAGACGTGCGCATTGGCGGCGGTACGCGGGATGTTGCCATCCAGACAATGCCTGGGACTCAATCGGACATCTTCTGGTTAAAATCTGGATTCTCTGAGACCGACTTGTCGCAGCAACATGCCAACGTCATGTTGGCTTTGAAAGAACTCTGCGCAACAGTGCCTAGCTCCATATTATGGGCAGATGTCTTATATAATGCTCTTGGTAGTGCTTTGAAAATCAAGCGCGAAGAAGTTAAGCACTTGGCTATGACCAAAAAAATTTCATTGAATTGAGTAATTCTAAGAAAAATGTCTAACGAATTTATGATTTAAAAAAAAGAGCTTAATGAATCTCAAACTTAATAAAGAGTACAAGAATATATTTAGCATGGCAAATGTTTTTGTTTTACCTTTAGTTTTGGAAATTAACGATTTTTAAATTCGTATTTAGTATGCTGCAGAGAATGGTTTAATTTCAAATTATACAGTTTGAAATGTAACAACATTTAAATACGAAAATCAACAGCTGTAATACTTATCGATAATATAATGTGCAAACACTTAATAACACTTGCGCCGTATTTACCAGTATCTGGTCACATTGTCGCGTCCACGTAGAAAACAAACGGGCGACATTGTCGACGTGCATACATCTATTTAATATTTAAACACGACGAGATGCAATAAACCAAGTGGAAAGGAAATATAACGACCAGCTGACTGGCAGGCGCACAGGGCACGACACTGGGTCGCTGACACAGACTACAGCTTTTGAATTAAATAACAAATAAGAGCAACAAATATGTTGGGTGGCAAGCGCACAGGATCCCGCCATGTTGCGGTCGTAATACTGATGTGCCTCTTCTGGTACGTCATCTCGTCCAGCAACAATGTGATTGGCAAAATGGTGCTCAATGAATTCCCATTCCCCATGACCGTCACTCTCGTTCAGCTATGCAGCATCACATTATACAGTGGACCATTCTTCAATTTGTGGCGCATACGCAAATATCAGGACATACCGCGCTCCTATTATATGCGATTGATTGTGCCACTGGCCATTGGCAAGCTGCTCGCCTCGGTTACATCGCACATATCGCTGTGGAAAGTGCCCGTATCTTATGCGCACACAGGTGAATACATTATGCACACCACATTTAGTTAGGCAAACATAAATATTTCACACGTCAGCAAATGTTATAACATAATTTGAAACTTATCTTGGACACTTTGGATTGTTGCAGTTAAAGCGACGATGCCGCTCTTTACCGTTGTGCTGACGCGCCTATTCTTTGGCGAAAAACAGCCGACACTTGTTTACCTCAGTCTCTTGCCAATTATAACTGGCGTGGCGATTGCGACAGTAACGGAAATCTCATTCGATATGCTTGGATTAATCAGTGCTCTTATCTCCACCATGGGCTTTTCCATGCAGAACATTTTCTCAAAGAAGGTAAGCAATTGGATATAAGCATGTGAAAGACATACTAACTACAGTCGGTGCTCTCGCCAAATGCAGGTGCTCAAGGATACGGGGATACATCACTTGCGACTGCTGCATCTGCTGGGCAAGTTATCCCTGTTGATATTCCTGCCACTCTGGCTGTACATGGACAGCTTAGCTGTATTCCGGCACACGGCCATTGTAAGTAATCTCTCTAATGACTTTTCTCTCTCTTTCTGTCTCTGCATTGATAATATCTTTCTTGTTTTCATTTTTATCTTAGAAAAATCTTGACTATCGAGTAATTGCTTTACTCTTCACCGACGGCGTTCTCAATTGGATGCAAAATATAATTGCCTTTAGTGTGCTGTCGCTAGTGACACCGCTAACATATGCTGTGGCCAGCGCCTCGAAGCGCATCTTTGTGATTGCCGTATCGCTGTTAATTTTGGGCAATCCGGTTACATGGGTCAACTGTCTGGGCATGACGCTGGCCATTATCGGTGTGCTGTGCTACAATCGTGCAAAGCAAATCTCAAAGAGAAGAGAACTACCGACACTATCGCAGAGTAATCATGTTAAGTACACGCCGCTCCAGCACAATGATTCCTATTATCGCAGTCCAATGAATGGCAATTTGTCAAATGGTCTGCACAAGATGGGAACGGGAATGGCGACTGTCAATATGCCAATGTCGGTCAATAGCAAGAGCAACAGTCTGCTGGCAAATGGCAGTGGCATGCCAAGTGGGAGTGCGACACGGTTGCTTTTTGTTTAGTTATATATTTAGAGAAATTGTATTAGTCAAACCTAAACCCCCTCCCCCCACTCTGTCTCTCTCTCTCTCTATACCTCCTCTTTGACTGCTTTGTCGCGTTGCGTATACGCATGCTTACGCAAAGATGACAAACAATCTTGTTATCAGCGTTATCTTTGACAGCAGCGCAAAGAAAAGTATTCCGCATGTTGTACTTGTCTGTTTCCCTGCTCTCTGTTCCTCAGTTTGTGCTTGTCGAATTAATAATTAATATTAATATTATTATTATTATTGACAATTTTTCTTTCCATTTCTCTCTGTTTTACAACGTCCTAAATTCTAATGTAAATTATTGTATGATATATGTAAACATATGGATGAGTGTGTGAAGGCGTTATGTAAATATGTGTAAGATCCCGAACCTTAAGCCTTAAGGATTAGCCTCAGATTTGAATATTGTTTTCGATTCGAGTTTGATTCAATTTTGATTTGTTTAAGCATTCAAAGTGTATTTACAAAACCGAAGCATAATAAAAAATTGTTGACCGTGTACATAGGCATATAATGTATGTATGTACTTACGTACTATGCAAATCAATTGACTTTTAATTCAACTCAAACCCAAGTCCAAATTCAAGTCTCAGCCCATCAATCCATCCTTATCAACTTAACCAACACCTTGGCATGAATAATATATATATATATATATATATGTATATTATGTTTCTTATGCGGGCAACAGTTTAATCCATTCGTTGACTATGTCTTTGCGATAGCCAATCCGTGCGAGCAGCGCCTCTGAACGCCAATTGTTGCACACAATCCATGCGGTTAGCGGCACCTGTTCACCCTTCGCAATCGTTTTGGTCATCGCGGCAGCCAAGAGTCCGCCGAGACCCCGACGCTCCACCTTGGGCAACACCTGTAGCATGCTGAAATATAAAATAAGCCATAAAAAAAGTAGAAGGAGTCTCAACATAGCCGGTTTACTGCGCAGCCCACTTACCCCAGACCAGAGAAGTCGTTTTGAAATATCCAGGCGATCAGTTCTCCGGTGTCGCTGCGACAGGCGCCCAGGGATTTGTTGAAACGGATTAAGGCACGTAAATACTCCAGCGATCCTTCGCCATTGTTGGGCCAAATCGCATGCACCATTTTCGCATCGTCGTCGTTCAGCGGTCGCAGTTCAAAGTCCGACAACAAGTCGGGCACGTGGGCGGCTCGTGCGTCGGCGTGCGGTAGCATCATGCCATAACATTGACGTGCCTCGATGCCCAGTGCTCCCTTTTGCAGGGCCAGCGCCTTGACGCGTGCGCAAAAGTTCAAATCAACGTTGGTGAGCAGCGCGCCCGATGACCATTTAATGCGCTGCGTTTCCTCCAGGCAGGCAAACAATTCCGTCGGCTCTTCCGGCTGCCAGCTGAAGAATGAGACACTCTGCACAATGTCCTGGTGGAGGCTCACATATGTGCCAAAGCGTCGAAAATCGCCCTTACGATGCGTATAGAATCGTTTGCGCAGCGATATGTACGCTTTGTCATCCTTGGGAATGCCAGCCGCTTCCAGTTGTCGATCCCATTTAAGTTGGTTGTACAATAACAAATAGTGGAAGTTAAGTGGACCGTATTTGTCGGCATACAACTTCAACAACTCCTCGACTTCATTATCGCTAAGGGGACGCAGAATATCGATATCCTTATCGCTCATTTCGATTAAACCAATTGATTACACTTATAATGTCAGAATCTATCTGTCTATGGCGGTTTTTGTTAAGGTTTAGCTAGTCGAGCTTATTGCTAAGCACACTTAACAGGAGCGCATTCAATATGATAATGACATGATATGCTAAAATCGATCAACGAAGCAAATAATTAGTTTAAAGTATTACTTCATGGCCTAACTTGAATTCAGTTCGCTCCTGGCAGTTAGCGTCTGTATTCTGCTTAGATTTCCAATCAAGCCGATCTCTGAAAACATTATTTTCTTGAAACATTAATATAAAGGTAGTTTAATCAATTAGTTGAATGACTTAAGTCCGCTCCTGAGCTTGTCCAATTAATTCGATAGTTAACCTATGTAGTCTGATTAGATTTTCGCGACAGCCATTGTCCAATCAGAAACAGGGTGACCGTCATAGTCGGACACGCAAACCGATATGTTAATTGCGATAGGTTCAATCGGCCGCCCGCCGATGACACAAGCTTTAAATTTCCATTTGGTGACAACAACAACAAGAACAACAGCAACAACAAAATAAGTTCTTTCCTAGCAACGTTTGCTTGTTGTTTATGTTTTTGCCTCCGTCAGAGTTAATTCTCGACATATATTTACATATTTATAAAGCACTCGAAACAATCATGGTGCGCAGTAAGTACAATAATATGCTGTAACTGTTTACCTTATTGATATTTTGTTACAATTCTGCAAAGTCACCGAGGAGTTGGTGCGCAAAAAGTCGGAGCATAATGAGAGATTGATAAGCACACTCGAGGAGCTGTCGCTGCACCAGGAGGACATCGAGTGCATTGAGAATCTGCAGAATTGGTGCCGTGATCTCAAGATTCTCCTGCTGCAATCCAATCTCATTGCACGCCTGGAGAATCTCCACAAGCTGAAGCGTCTCGAGTATCTCAATGTGGCGGTCAACAACATTGAACGCATTGAGAACCTGGAGGCACTCGAGTCCCTCAATAAACTCGACCTAACGCTCAACTTTGTGGGTGAGCTGACCAGCGTGGAGTCGCTGAAGGGCAACTACAATTTGCGGGAGCTGCTGCTGATTGGTAATCCCTGTGTGGATTATCCACATTATCGTGACTTTGTGGTGGGCACATTGCCGCAGTTGCAGAATCTCGATTGCAAGGAGATTGTGCCCTCCGAGCGTCTGCAGGCACAGCGTATGCTGGCCCAACATCGTGCTGTCATTGTCCAGTGCCAGGCAGCCCAGGCCATGGAACGGGATGAGCAACGCATACGGGTTGCACAGCAGCAAGCTGCTCTGGCCGAACAGTGTGCCGGCCTGGAGGATGAAGAGGAGCGTACCCGTGCCTTTTGGAATGCAAAGAGTGAGCACTGTCCCGAAATACGCACAGAGATTGCACGCCAGCACAAGCTGGGTCGTGAGCGAGGCGAATCCAAGCCAAATCCATTGACCGAGAAGCCCAAAAGAACAATCAATTTATTTGCACCATGTGGCAGACCCTACAACTTGAATCAGCCCAAGTTGCCATTCAATTTCCAAGATGAATCCGATCATTACAGTCTGCTCCTGGAAGTGTACAAGTGAGTGCTGTGAATTGTGTGTCGAACATCATTCATATTATGTACTTCCCATGCAGGCATCTGGACACATCGCTCATCAATGTGGACATACAGACGAACTATGTGCGCGTCACGGTCAAGGGGAAGATATTTCAAATTGCATACAATGAGGAGGTCAAACCGGATGACTCTGTGGTGCAGCGTTCTCAAATCACTGGACATTTGCAGCTGCAACTGCAGAAAGTCAAGGCCAACGAGCTGCTTCGTGTGAAGCGCCCAACAGCTAATCCCGGCAAGCGGTAAGCCGATCAACTTAATGTTCATCTTGCTCCTTGTGATGCGCAACTCAATCTCTTGCAGCTTGACGGAGAAGCAACTCCAAGGCGTTGTGGACATTGGCAAGATATGTGTGCCGCCCGATCTGCCCGATTTGATATAATTTGTTGTATCTGTTGTCGGTTTATTTAAAAATGGTTTATTTAAATAATTTCTGTTTTTTGTTTGTTTGTTTTTTTTTTGTTTGTTTGTTTTTTTTGGGTTTGTTTTGTTTATCTTTCTGCTCTTACAATGCTGCTGCTGTCGCTTCGCGCTGAATCAGATGCAAATATATATATACATATATATAAACAAATATATATATATATATATATATATATTAATATTTGTTGCATCTGTGTGTATATTATTAAACTTATTACGTTTTAATTGAATAAAAACAATGCAAACAATTGGACAAAACACAAATCAAATTGTTTCACTTAATTATACAATACAATATATATGACTTTATATATATATATAAGTTTGTATGTGTGTATGCATGTGTGTGAGTGTGTGTGTGTCAGTGTGAATATAAAGAATATGCTGTGCTGTGTTCTTGTTGTTGTTGTTGTTGTCGTCTGTCTTTTTGGCTAATTATGAATGCTAAGAAACCGTTTTGCCAAATAATGTTTCTGCTTTAAATTGCGATTCATATTCATGATATTTCATTTGTTTTGTTTTCTTTTATTTTATTTTTTGTATCGTTTTTTATTTTTTTGCTTGTTTATTGGCTTTTACAATGCACTAAGTCTTGTCAAGTTTACAGAGTTTTGAGTTTCGAAAAATCAAATGTGATAACAAAAACTAAAAACAAAAGCAAAAACACAAAATTGAAATTGAAATTGATTAATTGTTGAATTGATGAGCAGTTTGCAAGTTGAAGTTACCAAATAAATGAACTCTGAGGGATTTTGAGGAATACATTTGCCTTCTCTTACTATTTCATTCTCTCTCTCTCTCTCCCTCTCTCTATGTCTGTCTGACTCTTTCTCTATCTTTCCATCTCTGGCGCACATTTTGCCTCCTTGTCTTTCTCACTTTTATCTCAGTCTCAGGAGCAGCGTTATTTGTTTTTGTTTTACTCTTTTTTTAGTTTTTACCGTAAAAAATTTGTTTTTCTTTTGTTTTTTTATTTAAATATTTTGTTGTTGTTGTTGTTGGATAGTTTTGTCTATTAACTGTTCTTCAGTGCTTACGAGTGAGGATCGAACGATCTTTCGGGCTTTTTGCTGTATTACATGAAATTAATTGTTATTGTTATTATTATAATTTATATGGTAATCGTATGCAGTCATTAATTTATTTTATGTGTTTTTTCTTTTGTTTTTTTTTTTATTTATTTTTTGTCTTGTTTAAATGGATAGCAACAATCTTGTATTCTCTCTCGCTCATATAATATTTCGGTTTTGTTTTTGTTTTTAGTTGTATTTTAAATAGTATTGTTGTTGTTGTTGTTTTTTAGCTGTGGTTGTGCAGTTGTTTTTATTTTTTTGTTTCGTTTTCTTAATACAAGTATTTTCGCTTATTTATGTTTGCTTTGCGTTCGCATTTATCGTTTTTGCTTAAGTCCTTTGTATTTATTTCATTTTGTTTTGTTTTTGGTTCTCATAGAAAACGTATAATAATAAAAGTTTGAACAAAGCATAAAAAACATTTCGAAAAAAGCGTTTTTGCATTCTTTTTTTTGTATGTTTTGGTTTCTCTCTGTTTCTGTTGTTGTTTGTTGTTGTGGTTGTTGTTTTCTGTAGTTGTCGTCGTCGTTGCTGCAGCTAGACACAAATTGTTAACAACATTTTCATGTTGGAAAACGAGGTAGGACATTGTTTTTGTTGTTCTTCTTCTTGTTATTTGTTTGTATTCTCCTTTATGTTTTGTTTGTCATTGGAAATTATACAAAATAAATGAAGGCAAAACAGAAAAAGTATTAAGTTGTAAACGAACAAACAAAACAAAAATCTAAATAAATAAATTGAAGAACGGATCAAGCAGTTGGGTTTTGTTTTTGTTGAACTTCAGCATGAAATGTGCACAAAGTCAAGTGTCAAATAAATTACAAATAGCAATACAGATTTTGGTTATACCTTGAGTTTTATATCATAATTGTATGTTCAATCTAATCTAGGGATGCCCCAGAGAGCACGGTTAAACTATAAATAAAAACGCTAAACAAATCGAAACAGTTCATAACGATGCAGTTGCTCCCATCGTCTCCACGCATCAACATCAACTGCACTTGCCTCACTGGTGGCCGGAGATGGGCTGCGGCTTCGTTTAAACACAGATCGTTAACCGAACACAATATATATATATAGATATATATATATATTTGTTAATAAATTAAAACGCGTTTCTTTCGCTGCGACTACAAAAACCTACAACTACATGTGTCTGAGTGTCTATGTGTGTTGTGTTGTGTTGTATTGTGGTTCTTCATGTTCATCCTGGAGTGTGCGTTGTTCAGCAGCGTTTTAATTCGCAGCCACATCCACAGTTCTTGGGAGCATCACGCTTTCTGTGTGGTTGTGTCTGTGTGTGTGAGTGTGAGTGTGTATGTGTGTGGGTGTGTGTTTCGAGTTTGATAGGGAGCTGGGCAGGGGGGAGGCAAGAAAAATTGACTCTTAGACCCGCAGGATCTCGCACGCTTTGTTATAGCAAATGGCTATCCAATCGGGTTGCGTGGCTCCCCATTGTATTTGATTGACTTCGCCTTCAGCAGCTGTATAGGCTAAAATTGGATCCTCGATTGCCCGTGGCATTTGTTGTATATCCCAGATCAGTGCTTGGTGATCATCACCGGCAGTGCAAATGTGACAGGAACTGCAATTCATCGTTAGAATAATACAATCGAAATCATTTATAATCTCAGTTCATATCTCACCTATGCGGCGCCCACGCAATACCGTTGACGCACGCTCTGTGATTGCTCAGTCTTGCAACAGGTGTACAAGGAACACGAACATCTAAAATAATAACCTCACATGAATCCATGGCAACTGTGGCTAAATAATTCGGATCCTGTTTGTTCCAGGCCAAGCGCAACAGCGCCGTGTGCGCAGGATCCTTTAATTGATGATGATTAACATAATTAACGTTATTTTATTTGTTATTCGTGTTATGTGAGTAACCCACCTCATAAATAATGGTCGAGTGCTCCAAATGACGCAAATCGAACATGCGGACAGAGCCATCGGCGCCAACAGATGCAAACATATCTCGTCCGCCGCCGGCACGTGAAAATGCAATGTCATAGACCTCCTTGTCATGTGCTATCAGTTGCGTCTTCACATGACCCGCCACATAGACGCGTGCGTGCGGTTGCCCCGTTTCCAGGCCCCATATTGTGCATGTTGTGTCTATCGATGATGTGCCAACCAAATTGGGATCCACCTCATTCCAATCGAACGATGTGAGCGGCGCACAAAAGTCACTATTTTTATTGTTATTCAGCACACACTCCAGACGTGTATCCGGCTCACCGGCGCGCCAAACACGTAGATAATCACCGCTGGTGGCCAACAGATCGGGATATATGCCTTTGGAGTCGGGTATCCACATGATTTTCGTTGTAGGATATGGATGGTCAAAGGTGCTAAATGTTGAACAGAAGCAAAGTCAATTAAAATGCATAATACACAAATAGATTTATAGATAGTTCTATAAGGATTCTTGGCAGATTCATTACAGATTCATTCCAGACAAGATTGCTTGTCTCACCTTTTAGCACTAAATTCGCTGGTATCCTCGTCCAGGCTAATGATTTGCACTTTGTTATTGTATTCCTCTATGAAACTGCCAAGCGCAAGCCGGAAACGTTTGTCCGGCCGCACGCTCCAGTTCATGGAGTATAACGGCCATGGCGCCAGGTATTTGTAGATTTCCTTGCGTTTGCCGGCGGTTGATGACATAACTGCAAGGCCAGATCGGATCAATTACAAATTGAATATAAACAATAAATATATACCACAAGATGGATTCCAAGCTGCTCACCTAAATATGTATGTGTATTTGTCTTTGTTTGTTTGTTTTTTTTTTTTCGTTGTGGGTGTGTGAGTGTGTGTACGTGTGTGTGCGCGCGTTTGTATATATTGGGGGAATGAAGAAGACAAGAAGACGAAGCTCCTAGTTGCAGACACAAATTATCCAGAAAACCAAACTTCTACACAAGGTTTTATTTTCCCCCAAAAGCTAGCTAGGCGGGGTGGGGGGAGCGATGGTTGTTGGTTTAAGACAGAGCTGCTAAAAAATGACGATGGCAATGCGGATGTGGATGATGATAATGACGACGAGACGACTTAAAATCGGAATATTAACAAAAAAACGCTGTACTCTTTGGTTTACTGCAACAGACAGAACAAATTGTATAGAAATGTTATCAAATTATTGTATAAATTGTTTGTTATTATTTATATATATTCTTTTCTTTTCTGTTTTTTAATATTTTTTTTGTTGAGCTGCTCACTTCATTTTGTATGACGACGTTGGCGGCGGCGGCGGCGCAGGCTAAAGTGTTGCCCACTCAGCCTTTTCCGGTTAGATTTAGCTACTTAATGTCCAGAGTCCTTCAAATGTTTATCAGTAGCTAGAACGGCGGTAATTCGTAGCCCTCCTGAAATTATTTAATATCATACTGTTAAGATACAGTTTTATAAAAACTATTGCGTATGGGGAGAGTTTCTGTGTTTCTAATGGATATTTTGATACTGTGCTGTGAGTCTTAACAGATTTAGCCGAGATTGCTTTTTTTTGCAAATACAAAAGTTGGCAACACTAAATGTAATGCGACGCGACAATTTGCGGCTGCTGAGTTTTGTTTATATATAAGTTAATACGGCTTAACGCACTGCACGAGCTATGTCAATGGCAAAAGCAAATATTCATTTAACCAAGCAGCCTCTTATAGTTAAATATAATTTATTTATAGTTGAGTTTTAGTTGTAAAAAATTTTCACACCTGAACAGAATTTTCTCTCAAAATGTATATACACGGCGGTGTTGCCACTTTTTCTGCTGATGGCGATGTCGTATATAGTCGATATTTTATGATTTTGTAACCATCTGCGGTACGATGGAAATTCATACATAAATTTTAATTTATCGATATCCAGATCGATGCAACCCTAGATTTATGTAGTTCGTTTGCAAACAAGTTCAGTAGTTCAGTTCAGTTTCAATGATCCGCTCAATTGAACTTGTTCTGAACGAATCGACACAACTCTACTCTTAAGTGAGTTCTGCGTGCTGTGGGCTGAAAAATTGCATATAAAAGCCAATAATATAAGTTATTACCATGTAAAGCAGCTCTTGTAGTGTAATTCATAAATAGTTTAGTCTGTGCGTGCGAATTGGTGATACAATAAAGCGTTACGGAAATTTTTTCTAGCGTCGTGAGTGGGTTGTGTCTGATGATGAATTTTATAAATAAATTGTTAATACTGGCTGCCATTGATTCATTGGCACTGAACTCCTTTTAAATTCATGCACTCAAATGTTCGTGTTCTGAAATAAAATTCACAATTGTAGTCGTCACTTTTCCACTTTCCATTTTGAGAAAGATATTTCACTTTGCGTAATTCGTACGTTGCCTGCTTGGCCGCGTATATGTACAGACATGTATGTATGTATGTGTGTTTGTGTTCATCGTCTATTGGTGTATGTGTGTGTGTTAGTGTGTCGCTGTCGCCAATATCAATATTGCTATCTCATTTGCGCGCATGCCGTTTATAGGCCAGGCACAGCAGCGCAGTTTTACTACAGCCGCCACCGTCGCACCACCCAACGAACGGGAACGTGGCGACCGCCAGCGCCAGCCAGCTGTATGTGTGCTTTTAAGCGCTTTTATAAATAGATTCGCCTTTTTCTTTCTTTTTTTTTGCTTTTATTATAATTATTTCGATTTTTGACGCGATTTTCGGCATCGTTGCTTCGCATAGGCGCATTGGAATGTGTGAATCTGAATGAGTTGTAGTGGTGTTTATGTGGTGTTTGCAGTTGTAGTTGTATTCGTATTTATGAACGAGAGATCGATATGATAGTGACCATGTGTCTGTCAGTTTGTTTACGTGTATGTGTATGTGTATGCGTGTGAGAGTTTGTGGCGCCCTACCCCACACACATACGAATCAAATCGTACGCACACTGCGAAGCACGAGCAACGGTTTCCTCGGTTACAATGACATTACGCGCCGTATAGGGCCGTAGACAGCCTGGCGGCGTCTTATACGCACTTATATGCATACGTACATATACAACTTCAGTGTTACCGCATAGCTACTTCACACTCCCAAACAAACACACATACGCACTCACACGCATAACACATGCACCGGCAGGCAATCCATGTGTGCTTTTTGTTGGTAAAACCAAACTGCAGCGCCAGCTCAGCTTTGTGTCGTGAAACTTTACGACTATTGTGAATATATACACATTTTTGTTGATTGTTATTTTGTAAACAAGTGAACATGACGCGTCGACGACGCTGTTAAGTCCGTGATAAATTTATCGAATTAGTAATAAACTGCAACTGTTTGTTGACACATACATCCATACATACATTGAAGTAAAAACGTTGAATCCTCCATAAGTATGTATGTACATGCATGCAGATGAGTCTGTATGTATGTACATATGTATGTATGCATGTGGATTGCATATAGTTTATCGAAGGTCGTTCATGATGCTGATGCTCTCTTTTACAGTTTGCCTATTCTCTACTGCAACAATAACGGGTCTTACAAGTAGTATAAGTAACAGTAACACAACAAAAACAAAATACAAAAAAGCAACAACAACAATTATTAACTATGTAAATAAACAGCAATTAGCAAAGAGAGCAACTACAAGCCAAGGTGAGTGTATGTTCGTGTGCATCTCGCATGGCCATTTTAAAAGCTACTCTCACTCATCCGAGCACTTTCACTCTCACTATTACAGCAATAATACTAGAGGAACAACAACAACGGCAGCAACAACTACAACAATAGCAACAACAAGCGTTGCAGCAAAGAAGAAAGGCATTAAGAGCAGAGAACTGGACACTCTGCCAATCAGCAATAGCAACAATTGCAATTGACAGAAAAACAAACCAAAAAATCACGACAACAACATCTTAAGCAACAACAACAACAAACCCAAAAACAATTAAAGCAACAACAATAATATCAAGTCAATTCACAACGGCAAACTGGTCCGATTGAAGCGGTAGAACGCTGCTGCCACTAATATGCGTGTGATTTCGCCGCATAGATCGACAACGTCAGCAGCGGGCAGTGGCAGTCTCTACGGCACAACGTCGGCCAGCGGCGCTGGCAGCTCGAGCAGCATCGGCACCAGCAGCGGCACCGTAGGCGCCACAAGCAACGGCTATTTGCGCTTTTCAACGTACAGCGATCATCGAGGCAGCAGCCTATCGAAATTGCTGCCCTCTTCAGCTGGCACGGGTTCATCATCAGCCGCATCATCATCCGCATCCGCCTACAATCATTACAGCAGCAGCAGCAGCAACAGTGCGAGCAGTCACTATCCTAGCTCGTATTCAACATATTCATCATCGTATACGCCGCGTGTGAGCACACAGCGCAATAGCATTGGATCCATAACGCATTTGAGCGGCGGTTCTGGTTCCCTTGGCAACTCTGGATATCGAACTAATTCATCATATTTGAACAGTTCCAATTATGATACAAGTTCATACAGCCGATTCGGAGTGAGTGTTAATGATAATAATCGTTTTAGCCACACACCCCTGCTACCCCTCAATATTACCCCTTTCCCCTCAAAAAAAAAAACAAATACCCCCTTATATGGATTGATTTTTGATGTACATGCATACATACCTACATATATATACATACACATATCATACTATATATGACGCTCACAGAGTATATGTACTATGCTGGGCATATATTTAGTGTAGAACTCGATTCACCTTGAAACTCAAACTTCACTCTCGAAACTCTCGTAACATATTTTTGGGCTTAAAAACAAACAAACAAACACAAATATGAACATCTGAATTTACGCACACTGTTGCACACACACACACACACACACATATCCACACTAGATCAACTTACATAGAACACACCAACATAATAGACAATCAACGTTTGTTGTCTGTTGTATGCTCGTAATGTTTATATAGCTAGAATATATACAAATATCGAGGTTGTTCCGAAGTGGAAATATAACAATTATAAAAGGTTTTCAAGTAAAATGTCAAGAAAAAAGTATGAAATTCATTTCGAAACAACTTTGTCTGTGTATGTATTTAGTATATATGTCAATAGCTGTGCGTGTGTAAATATGTATGTCAGTCTATGTGTGCGTGTGTGTGCGTATGTGTGTGTGTGTGTGTGTGTGTGTGCGTATGTGTGTGTTAAATTTATAAAACTATTTTTAATCAGCTTTTGGCTGCGCGTTTTCATGTTGTGCATTGTCCAAAAGTCACAAGTCGCCCCATGACATACACTTACCTGGTCTTCACCCAGCCCCCGACGCCACCCCCCTTGTTCATAAATACATATGTATTCATACATGGACATAGGCATGTCATATGACATATGTATGTATATATGTTCTGATAGCCTCCTCATTCACCAAGGCACGCCCCAGTTGGCTATATGTTTATTAGCATGTAATGCCCCCGCCCCCGCCCCCAGCCCTCGCCCCTCCCCACGCCCATGCCCTTGCTTCTATACTGTCCAAGCAGAGCCCAGCCCTATCTATATGTACATGTGTCCATGTGTATGTATGTGTATTTACTGTTGTTCTTGACACTTGTTTGACAGTTGGCGGCATTTTGAAGTTGCATTTTCACTTTGCTAACTTGTCATTTCTATCTCTCGTTGTTTTTGTTGTTGTTGTTGCTGATGTCACACACACACACACTCACACACACACATGTTGCACAAACCTGCGATAAGGCGGTGAATGCGTCATGAGCACAAACATAGATCCACCCGCCGCGGCACGGCAATGGAATGTTTTAACCAAGCCGAACCACTTGTTGGCACTGCTCCAACAACAACAACTGCAACAGCAACAACAACAATGTGACTCGCCGCCCTTGTGCTATCTACATACAGACACACATTTATATACACATACATATATACAAGATTTGTTGTTGGCATCGGCGGCATTAAAATTCAAATTCGCAATAAGTTAAATGTGATGATGCATTGTTAGTCGGTGTGTGAATGGGTGTGCGTGTATGTGTGTGTGTGTGTTTTTTTTTTCATACATACATATTAGTCTATATGATGCATATAAAAAAATGTATTTATCAAAATGTCTACATTTGTTTGTCATAAACACGCAAAAAAGAAATTGAAATCATCAACGCATGACTTATCGTTATCGATAACAAATTTGCTATTTCTCACGCTCTCAATTTGTGCAAGTCATTGACAGCACTTTCCCGTATCGAAGATCAATTAAATATAATAAAAACGAACATGTGAATGAACACATCGAGTATTTGTGGCATTTGTTTACTCTATTTGATGTGAAGAGCATCCATTTGATTGCTCAATATGTAATTAAAAATATATTTATTATATCAAATCGAATGAAAAACGCTTAAACACGATATATATTTTTCCCATTCTTCCGATTGATTTTTAATTCTTATGCTAGGCAGTGTAATGAGCAATAAATCAGTTGATGAACTTGTTCATTTTGTTATAAGAATTTCGTGCGTGTGAAGTCGCGCTGGAAACGCTTGGGCTTAAACTTGCGTTTGAGCTGCGTGCGTTTAGAGCCGCACTTGAAACGCGTGCGCTTTGGGCCGCACTTGAAACGCGTGCGCTTTGAACCGCACTTGAAACGCGTGCGCTTTGAGTCGCACTTGAAACGCGTCGTTCCTTTTACACATTGCATACTTTCAGGCGGGCTCTGCTGTGTGTGTGTTTATTTTTATTTGAGGATTCTTATTTTTTGTGCTTTATTCAGCAGCAATTTTCTTGTTTTTTTTTTTGGTGTTTATTATAATTCTTCTTTTATTTCGTTTTGTTTTTGTTGCAAATGAATTTGTTGGTTTGTGTTGCTGCCCATCATGATTGTTATCGTTGACCGTTAACTGTTAACCGTTAATTGTTATCGTTATATCACAACCAAAACAAAACAAAAAAAAAAAAAACTCTCCAAAATCTTTCAAAAAACGTCAATTGTCAATCGCCATACATCTGTATAAATGTTTCAACAAACCACAACAACACCACGAAACATTCCCGACACTCACAGTTGCCGCGTCGGTCAAAGGTCACAACATCGAATGGCGATGGCCTGACAACATCAGCATCATCAACAACAGCCAAGAGTTCGTCCACAACAAAGAAAGACGATTATGCGACATCATCATTGCGTAGAGATGCGGCTGCCACAAAGAGGCTGCCACCAAGCGGGGCTGGGAATGATACCACAGCAAATGCCTCAAATGGCAGCAGCTCCACATCGAAACGTTTGTCCAGCTCATGCTCATCATCATCCCTAGCACGTTTAGTTGCCACATCTGGCCTGGATATACGCGAAAAGTATAGTCCGGCTAACTATAAACCAAATCGTGAACTGTCACGTTCCAGATCGGCGGTCAATGAGGCCGACACTGATAACAGCAGCAACAGCAACCACAACAGCAACAATGATAACAACACCTCCTGCACCGTAACACTGGACAGACCAAGGAGCAGCCGTTACAGTCGTTTATACAACAGCAGTAACAGCGATACCGGCATTGAGGCAAGTGCCACAGAAACAACAACAAATGTGAGGCAACAACGCAGCGGCTCCGGCAGATACACCATAAGCAGCAGCAACAGCAGCGGCGATGTGCCAACGGCAACATTCACATTGCGAAGCAATCGAACACGACGCAACAACACACAGGATACGCCCACAACGAATGGGCATGCCACAGAGATGCAGAGCAACAACAACAACAACAGCAGCAGCGGCAGCGGTAGCATCAGCAATGGACTGGACGCCAAGATCAATGGACTCTCGCTGTTATCGACATCGCCCAAACGCCATGCCATCTATGATAGCTCCAGCACAACAACGGGAACAACAACGGACACCACAGACGATGCAACGGCAACTTATGCTGAAAATGTCACAGCAAATGGCAATGGCAATAGCAATGGAGAAGCGGATGCTGATCCAAATGCTGATGGCGATGTTAGCGCAACGGCAACATTGACGCTGGCTGAATCGGGCGCCACAGCGCGCAGCAAGGTAAACTGAACCAAAAACCCAGACTTACAAAGAATAAACAAAAAAAAAAACAAAAAAAAAACATGAAAAACTGAAGCTGACAATGTGCTGAATGACATGTACAGCATACTAATCGCATGCCCAGGGCTGCCACTCGTAGCGGAGTCAGCCCAGCCGATAACCGATAACACGCTGTTAACTTAACTACCGATATGCATACAAAGTTTACAACTTTTCAGTGTGTGCGTGCGTGTGTGTCTCTGTGTCTGTGTGTAAGTGTAAGTGTGTGTTTGATTTACTGCTACGAATGTGTGTGTGTTGCTTTTGCTTTGCTGTCAAGCCTTCGCCTGCAAGCCCCTTCCCCACGCCCCCCTCGCTCGCTCGCTCTGGCCCTCGCCTCTTCGCCGTCCCTCTCTCCGTCTCTCTTTCTCTCTCGTCAGTATTTAGCATTGTGTTAGAACAGCGGTTAGGCAAGCCAAGAATTCGATTAATCATTGTAACATATTATATATAGGCATATATATATTTAAATATATGTATATAAATCACATTGGCATTCTCATTTCTTCTCTGTTATTCTCTCGCTCTCGCTCTCGCTCTGTCTCGTTCTCGCTCTCGCTCTATATTTGTGTTAATCGATCTGACTTTGGTTTGTTCTTTGTTTTTTTATTTTCACATTTTTTTTTTTTTGTTATATTGTTTTTCTTTTGGTTTTGTGGCTAAACCGTTAAATGCAATTTCCATTAATCGATTTACATGATATATGTATTTCTATATATTTTTAGCTAAACTCTTGCAGATCGCATCCCTTTTAACTAACCAACTAAACTAACTCACTTGATTAACTTGTACTCGAAACCATAACACGAAGGCAAATCGTTTAAGCTATATAAGCTATATTCCCTAGAGCAATCGAAACCGAAACCAAAAAACCAATAATCGATAACGATAACGCAACTGTAAATGTAAACGTAACTGTAACTGTAACTGAAATCAATAATGATTTAGGCAGGCGCTCCAAACAAAGTTCAAAGCATCTAATTATATATATATATATACATATATATATATATATATATAAATATATATATATAAATATATATATGTGTATATGTATGTATGTGTATATATATATGTGTATATATATATATATATATAGATATTTCCAAAAATATTTTAGTTTAACATAGTAGTTTGTAATTGCAAGTCCAAATGTGTGTGTAAGGTAGTTTTGAGAGTATGCATTTTTGGTAAGCACAACACGCCTTTTCGAATTCGATACAAATTGAGGAAAACAAACACAACAGTAACAACAGAATATTATAAAAACAAACGAGCGCGATCTGACAAAGAGATCGATAACAAGAACAACGTATTGCAACAACAAGTGCTGTGGTGGTGTCGTCGTTCCGTCGTGTCGTGGTGTCGTGGTGTCTCGTGTTGTCGTGTTGCCGCAGCAACAGCAGCCAGCGAACAAGGAGCTGTTGAATGATGTTAGACATTAAGAAAGCCAGAGGATTCCATAAGATTCCAGCGTCCAAACAGCAGCGCGAGGCAGCGACAACAGACCACAATCAACAGCAGCAACAGCAACAAAGAGGCAACCACACAACTGTTAGCGGCAGCAACAGCATTAGTCAAGCACAGCAACTTCAACAACCACAGGCGATAACACGACACGCCAAGGCAAACAAATCCAACTCAGGCGGAGCTGCCCCAAAGCAAGCGACTGTGAATAGAAGTGTCGCTGGTTGCACCAACGGACGGGCAGCAGCAGCATCATCAAATACAGCTGCCACAGCAGCGAGTGGCAGCGGCAGCGGCAGCAGCAATCCGGTGCGTGCGGCAAATCAACGTTACTTCTTGGTGTCCAGCTACAAGGATCCCAGCTTTCTCAAGGCCGAGTGCGAGCTGG
This sequence comes from Drosophila macrospina, assembly GCA_035042075.1. NCBI lineage: Eukaryota > Metazoa > Arthropoda > Insecta > Diptera > Drosophilidae > Drosophila > Drosophila macrospina. The sequence goes on along the minus strand of JAWNLW010000500.1, from coordinate 1,455,727 downwards.
CACATGCCCAGGTGACGCACAATACCAAGTCACAGGCTGGCAAGGCGCACAAGCGCAACAACAAAGCGGGAAGCGAGGATCATAAGAACAATAACAACAACAGCAACAACAACAGCGGCAACAACAAACAAACAACCTTGACAACAGCTGGTGGAATCAGCGGCATTGGATTGAATGACATGCGTCGACCGACGACGCTCAATGGCAATCAAGCGGCCAGCACCAGCAGCAACTGTAACAGCAGCAGCAGCAGCAGCAAAACAGCAGCAGCAGCAACAACAACAATAGCTAATAACACAACCGTCCACAGGATTGATATCAAATATAGCCATAATCATAGTCATAGCCATAATAATAGCAAGGCAAAGGCAACAGTTGCAGCCATCGCAGCAGCAACGACAACGACAACAACCGTAACGGGAGCAACAACTGCTGGACGTGGCGTTGTGCCTGGTGGCAAGCTGAAGCCGCTGTTGCTGCAGTGCAACAACAATCACAACGCTATGAATAGTCACAATAGCTACAATAACAACAACAACAACAACGGCAGCAGCAACAACAGCAATAACAGCAGCAGCAGCAACAACAACAGCAGCATGCAACGGCAACAGCAGCAGCAGCAACAACAACAACAACAACAGCAGCAGCAGCAACACGATGACATTAGCTACATTGATAGCGACGATACGCCGCCAGCAACAGCGGGAGCAACAGCAACAGCTGCTGGCACTGCTGGAGCACCAGCAACAACAGCAGCAGCAGCAACATCAACAGCAACAGCAACATCAAGCCAAAAAGTGACCAACATCTGTTACTTTAAGCCCATAACGCCGCCATTGCAGCTGCGCAATCAGCAGTTGGGCAGCAGTGACAAACCAATTGGACAGCGTACGGTGCGTCCCAAGTCCACAATCATCTCATCGACCAATTCGAATTTTGCTGCCAGCTACGAGAAGTTCAACAGCTATAAGCATACGAATGGCGAGCAACGGCCCAAGGAGCGTGAAAGGGAACGTGAGCGTGATCGTGACCGTGACCGTGAAAGGGAACGAGATCGGGATCGGGAAAGTGGCAATGCACGTCGTTATGGTATCGATTCGCTAAGCATTAAGGCGTCCATTGAGAAGTTCAATAATCTCAGCGAACAGAAGCGACAACCGACGCCAGTTCGCAGCAGTGCAGCAGCAGCAGCAACTGCAAGTGCAATGGCAGCAACAGCAGGAGCAACAACAGGAACAGCAGCAGCAGCAGCAGCAGGTGCAACAACCACAACAGCAACATCCGCAACATCGGCAGCTGCCACATCAACTGGCAGTGGAGGCGGCAGCAGCAGCAATCTGCAGCAACGTTATTGCAGCGGTGATTTAGAGAATGCAAGGATTGCTGCCGGATATAGCAGCTCACTGACACGTGCCGGATATCGTACGTCCGGCAGCAATACCACCTCTGCCAATACAATTGGTAGCAACTCGCAAACGATGACAGCATTGGCGCCCATTAGCAAGTCGGCAAATCGCATTGCGCATGGTCTTTTGGCCAAGGCAACAACATCGGATTGTGGGGCAACATTAGCGAGTGTGTCATCGACGTCGCCGTCGCCGTTGCCGTCGTCGTCGTTATCCAGCAACCATAAGGTAAATCATCATCATCAGCACAATGAGAACGGTGCTAGCGGTGCCATGGGCGTCTCCTCCTCCTCCTACTCTTCCGCCTCTGCCACGGTTAATGCAACAGCTAGCGACAGCGTAAGTGGCGCCCAACCATCTTGGGGCGCTCTTTGCGCTCTCTCTATTTTTCTCTCTATATACTCTCTCTCTCTCTCTATTTATCTCTCTCATTGTCTGTTTCCGTTTCCGTTTCCGTTTATACTTTGTTCTTTCCAAACAGCTCTTCTCTTTAAGTAGCTCCAATAGACAAACTGCTCATGTTTATCATTATCATTGTATTCGTATTATCTTATCTTATCATTAGCACCTAGCACTGTAATATCCTGTATTAGTTTTAGTTTTCCAGTATTCTGTTGTTTATTTTATATGTAGGAAAATGTTCTTTATTTTTCTTATTATCGGGTTTTGGTTTCGTTTTGCCACTGTAAACATTATCGAGATTTCGATACCCGATGTCCGTTGCGATTTCTTCTCTTCGTTTCACAAGCACCCCTCCCCCCTCCATTCAACCAACCAACCTCGTCCAGCCTTACACCTATCGCTCGCTCGTTCGTTCGCTCGATCAACTCTTCAGCATTTGCATTATATCGTATTTCGTTACGTTATGTTTTCGTTTTGTTTTGTTTCGTTTTACGTTTTACGTTGCGTTTGTTTTACTATTTGTTTGTGCGTCTGCTTTAACGCATGCATGTTCGTTACACTCACTCAACCACTCATACACTCACACCAATTCAACATATGCATCCTTTTCTAACGCTCGATTGCTCGCTGCTTTTGAATTACTAATTGTAAATCGATTGGCATCGTATTTTCTTTGGCCAACATTACTTTTAACACGTATATATATATATATAGTATGTATATATATATATATATATATATATATATATATATATGTATTTATATTTATATGTATTTATATATATATATACATAGATGTATATATAATTTGATCTACCGTTACTTATCGGTTCTCCTATTTCATCCAGGCGTCACGTAACGCCACTAGCACCTCTCGCTCCGTGCTACCACCGGTTTCGCCAACATCCAGCCGCTATTGGGATCGAGATAGCATTCGGAGCAACAGCAATGCCACAACTTCTTCTTCCATTGGGTCATCGTCGCTAAGCAATAAGCATAGTAGCGTCGATGAAGGCTACAAGAGCTCCCGGGACGAGAAGTTCGAGGGTGAGTAAAAAATTAATCAAATCACAGAAATATGTTTGCATGCATGCATGTTCATCTGTTCACTTGTAAAACAAAAATGAACTACCTGCAAATTGAACAACACTTGCAATTCGTTCATTTATCTTACTAATCGATAGTTATCGAAATTTAATTGAATTTGAATTATAAATAGTAACCGTGATCGTATATAACCTTTTTTTTATAATACTCAAATTCAATGGCAAACATACACATAATTCGGTTATAATATATCATTTGAGAGATCAGTAGGCTATGTTCCTGTACATTAATATATTAGTCACAATTTCAGTATATCAGTTGATATACTGAGCCATATAACGAGTCAAATATATATAATTATATGTAGTAAATTCCGCATAAATTAGATTTTTAAGACGTTCACCATGCCTGCCGTAAATAGGACGCGACGACGACAAATTCATAATACGCCATCCGAATTGGGGAGTGCCTTTTGGGCAACGCCCAGTTAGCAATTATAAAATTCAGTGACTCTTAATAATTAATAAATTTTAACATTTACCTCCGCCCACAGGTCTATGCGGTCTGAGAAATATCGGTAACACTTGCTTCATGAACTCGGTCATCCAATGTCTGAGTCACACGACTGAGCTGACGCGCTTCCTGCGCACACATCATACCAGCACACGCTCGACGACCTCTAAGGATCAACAGATATTACACGGTAAGCTCCAATCAAACCATACATGTATATGCATATTTATGGGATTATTTCCTTGCAGAATTTGCCAAGCTCATACAGGAAATGTGGACGACAAATGTGCACAGCGTAACACCGATGGAACTGAAGAGAGCCTTCTCAACAAAGCATCGCATGTACAGTGATTACAATCAACAGGATGCGCAAGAGTTTCTGCGCTTCTTTCTAGACTCACTGCACTCAGCGCTCAATACGGGCGTCAAAGGCGAAACTCTTAACATTGATGATAATCTCAGGTGAGTGGCTTAAATTGATTCAACAAATATCAAGCTTGATTGTGCTAATTGTAATTACAGTGACAATAAGAAGGCCGATCTGACCTGGGAGTGGTATGCGCGGCATGAGAATTCCCTGATACGTGACCTATTTGTTGGTCAGTTGAAGAGCACACTGAAGTGCACAAATTGCGGCAATACAAGCGTTACCTTTGATCCCTTCTGGGACTTGAGTGTGCCGTTACCATCCTCATCGCGCTGCAAATTGGAGGCTTGTTTGGATTTGTTTATACGCGAGGAAGTCCTGGATGGCGACGAAATGCCGACATGCTCCAAATGCAAGACACGCCGAAAATGCACCAAAAGTTTCACCATTCAGCGTTTCCCCAAATATCTGGTTATACGTAAGCCCAATGAACAATGCATATGCAAATCAAAACACCCTTCTATACAATGTGTTTCCAATCTGTAGATCTAAAACGCTTCTCAGAGACTCGCTGGAGCAAGCTATCGAATATTGTTGAGTTTCCCACATCGGATCGTGAGCTCAATATGGCCTCATATGGCGCAAATCCCAATTCGAATGTGCATTATTCGCTGTATGCGATCTCCAATCATATGGGTGAGTTGAACATCACACGCCACAAAACTCGAACTCTTCAAATTGTGCTCTTTAACGTATGCAGGCTCAACAGCTGGTGGCCATTATGTGGCTCTTTGCAAGCATCCAGTCTCCCACAAGTGGCACGAGTTCAATGATAATAGGTGAGTGTTTGTTTCATAGGATTTCTTATTATTATTATGCATATATTGAATTGAATTGAATTGAATTGAATTCTTACAGCGTTAGCGATGCTATACCTGAAAACTGTCTCGTTTCATCCAGTGCCTATATTTTATTCTACGAACGAGCGTAAGGCTAACTACTTCCCCCCCACAAAAGCTAAAAGCGAAAACTAACAAGCTATAATAAGCTGCAACTGAACAATGCAATAAACGTTAACAACGACAACAGAAGGAACGGCCAAAATGAAAAGTAAAAGCAGCGCAATGGCAACAATAACAGCAACAATAGAAATAGCAACAGCAACACCACCACAACAACTGGAATAAGTGCAAAAAAAAAAAAAACAAAACAAAAAAACAATTGCAAAGAACAAACAAAAGCAAGCAACCAAACAACCAAACAACAAAGAACAAACAAAACAACAAGAAAGTCTAACACCTTAGTAAATGTTTCGTAGAATTTTTGCAATTGTGCAAATGTGCGTAAATTTATATTTAACTATTAACTAACTTTTAACTCAAATCGAAACCAAATGAAACAACAACTACAGCAAATGGATAATTGGATGGCTGTTATGTGTGGGCGACGGTGGATGCTAATGATGTACATATAAACGATGTCGAACCATTAACTACAGTCGACAACAGCAGGAGCATGAGAGATGAATAAAAGTATATGATACAAATTATTAATTATAACAATTTGTGCAACACAGCTTTCGGCAAGCCAAGAGAAGCATAGCATGCTTAAAAGAACAGCAACAACACTAATTAACGAAATTGAACAAAATTGTTTCTGGCATTTCCCTTCCATATATATATATATATTTAGTTTGTTATATTAGCGTATTGAACCCAATTTCGATCCAACTTTAGCGTACACACAAAACACATTGAATTGCGTAAATACTTGTAATTGAATGAAAAATGAAATGATGTAAATGATTGACAGCGATATATGTATGTATGTATATATGTATGTCTGAATTTTTAATCGCATTCAATACAATAAAAAAAACGAAGAGAAATCAATAGTTTTGCGACATTTTGTTGGTTTGCCGAACGCCGTGTCAAGTGGTTGTGTAAAATGAAACTAAATTATAAACAGCAAAAACAAAGCGATAACGTAAACAAACAAACAAACAATGCATTGAACGAAACCTAATTTGAAAACTCACTACAACTTGTGCAATGTACATCAGTATATATTTCATAAAATGGACAAATTATAAATCAACAACTATATACAAAAGAGAACAAACAAACGGGGGAATACGAAAACAAACAAACAAAAAAAAAAAAAAAAAACGGGGCGCTAAAAGTAGCGCAACTCCATTAACATAAATATACACACTCACACACACACACACACCCTCACATTCTAAAGTGAAGAAAAAAAAAAATTATTAAAAAAATGATAAAAAAGGAACTAGCAAAAAGAAAAAGCTTTTAGCAAATGAATAGTTTATAAAACAAAACAAAACAAATACTAATGAAAACTAAGAGAAAGAACATTTGGCGTGAAGTGCAACAAACAAAAATGAAAAAGAAACAGAAAAAGAAAAGAAAATGAAACAAACTGAAGCTGCATTGTGAAACGTACTTATGATAAATGCTAGCAGTTATTTATAAAGAGAAACAAAACAAACAAAACCCAATTATAATGGATGAGAATAGCACGAGAACACCAAAAAGAAGAAAAAAAAAAAACACACACACATACACACATCGAGGAAACACCTTAAAATTTTTTTTTTTATAAATTTACGTTTCAATTTGAATTTGTTTTTGTTGCACACCAAGCAATCCAATCCAATTCAAACTAGTCTCAAATTTACATGTCATAGCAACATGCGAAATACTTAATGACACGTGGAGAACCTTGTTTAATATATACTTTTATATTTATATATATATATATATTATTATTTTTTTTTTAACTTTATTTTAGTTGAAATGTAAAACTTTCCCCTATCCGTAATCCCGCTGTCCTTATACCTATTACTATGTTTTGCCGCCAACACCTACATAAATAATTTGTTGCCTATTTAATTTATATAATTTATTTATTTATTTATTGTATTGTATTTATGTAAATGATGATATATAATATGAACACCAATGCAGAAATCGAAGTAAATATATGTGTACATAATGTAACTTGTTCCCCAGATCGAGCAACAAACAATACACCAACCTACCTACATACTTCTTACTACTATTAACTAAATAAACACATACACACCTACACACACACACATACAGAGCAGACACAAATACACGACACACAACTACACAGAGCATTAAAACTAAAAAACAAGACACATTAATTATTTATTTGTAAAAGAAACAACAACAACAACTACTACTATATATATTTTTTCTGGCTTAACTATTAGTTACAATTATAATTGTTGGATATTTTACTAACGTTACAAACAAAACAAAAAATAAATAAAAAACAAAAAAAAAAAACAAAAAAAACTGATAACGAAATATAAAATGCAAAAACAAAATCGAAACAAGTTGCCTTTTAATGAAGAAATCAATAGTAAAACAAACTAATTTAAATTACAATTATATCAACTAATCTTTTCTTGATAGCACTATAGTCTATATCTTAGGCATATCAAGTTTTGTTTTATAGATTTGTTCCCACTCTGCTCTTGCTTATAGTGAAATATCAATTACTAGTGCAATTTTCAAAGCTTTCTTACAATTTTCAACACGATTGGATAATAAACTCGGCAGTTATTGAATAAACCAACTTTATGAACCATCAGATCAAAGGAAGAGAAAGAGAACAGAATCTTTTTTGTATACGTGTATTTATGTATTTATATATGTACATATATACATGATCCGAGGTGATGACCTATCTGAAATACAGTATGTATTTATTTTGTACCAATTTCAAACAGAGAATGTAGCATTATCCATAATGGTGCATAACAATAGTCCAATGTGCATGCGAATAATAAATGTACCAATTTTCGTAGAATTATTGTACATTGCAGTTTTGTAACTCAGTTTTGTTTTGTGCAAGGTAAGTTTAATCATTGGAAAATTAAAATTGTGTACTTATGAAATATGAAAAGTAAGATTTTCAATAATTGCGTGTATGAGTAGTGTTTATTCATATTACAAGCCCACAAGTTTTGATACTATTGTACCATTAGTGACAGCTGTGGACTAATGGCTCTAGTCTTTCTATATTACTTGTCTTTTATCCAAAACTCATCGTTTCATCCGTTTAATTAGTGCTTTGATATCAAAATTTACATATTTTTAAGTTGATTTCTCCTAAAATGCACATTTATGTCGCATACTTTAATGCGTTGTACTATGGTCAACAGTGATTGATGATATTGTTTATCGTTTGTTGAGGGCGCATATTGCTTTGCTTGAGGGGGACATCACAAGAGTTTGGTGCGTGAGAGATAGAGAGAGCGCCATCTACAATCGAATTTTGGTGTTGGGCTATCGAAAAATGCTTGCCAGCTGATGACTGAAGTGGAGTCCCCTGATTGGTCAGCTGTATTTGTCTTGCTATTTATCGCCAATAATAATAATAATACACTTGTAGATGGGAATTGTATTCTTTTTATACCATTCAGGTTCATTTTTCATTTTAGATAACCTTTTTAAATTACATTTACAACGCCAGCGGTTTCGTAACTAACAAAAACTATGCAAAAATGGTATTACAAAATAATTATGAAATATGCAAGTGGATGTTTGCCTATTTTGAACAGCAGCAGCTGCCTTTTGAATGATTGACCCAATTAGAAATGCACTATCGCCTGAGCGAAAGATTAATTCCAAGAATGACACTACCAGAAAAATGATCAACAGTTTAACACAACAATTCAACATATGCATCCTTTTCTAACGCTCGATTGCTCGCTGCTTTTGAATTACTAATTGTAAATCGATTGGCATCGTATTTTCTTTGGCCAACATTACTTTTAACGCGTATATATATATATATATATATACATAGATGTATATATAATTTGATCTACCGTAACTTATCGGTTCTCCTATTTCATCCAGGCGTCACGTAACGCCACTAGCACCTCTCGCTCCGTGCTACCACCTGTTTCGCCAACATCCAGTCGCTATTGGGATCGAGATAGCATTCGGAGCAACAGCAATGCCACAACTTCTTCCATTGGCTCATCGTCGCTAAGCAATAAGCATAGTAACGTCGTTGTTGGCTACAAGAGCTCCCGTGACGAGAAGGTCAAGGGTGAGTAAAAATTTAATCAAAACACAGAAATATGTTCATCTGTTCACTTGTAAACAAAAATGAACTACCTTCAAATTGAACAACACTTGCAATTCGTTCATTTATCTTACTAAGCGATAGTTATCGAAATTTAATTGAATTTGAATTATAAATAGTAACCGTGATCGTAGAAAAACACTAGGAGAATATAACCTTTTTTTTATAATACTCAAATTCAATGGCAAACATACACACTATTCGGTATAATATATCATTTGAGAGATCAGTAGGCTATGTTCCTGTACATTAATATATTAGTCACAATTTCAGTATATCAGTTGATATACTGAGCCATATAACGAGTCAAATATATATAATTATATGTAGTAAATTCCGCATAAATTAGATTTTAAGACGTTCACCATGCCTGCCGTAAATAGGACGCGACGACGAAAAATTCATAATACGCCATCCGAATTGGGGAGTGCCTTTTGGGCAACGCCCAGTTAGCTATTATAAAATTCAGTCTCTTAATAATTAATAAATTTTAACATTTACCTCCGCCCACAGGTCTATGCGGTATGAGAAATATCGGTAACACTTGCTTCATGAACTCGGTCATCCAATGTCTAAGTCACACGACTGAGCTGACGCGCTTCCTGCGCACACATCATACCAGCACACGCTCGACGACCTCTAAGGATCAACAGATATTACACGGTAAGCTCCAATCGAACCATATATGTATATGCATATTTATGGAATTATTTCCTTGCAGAATTTGCCAAGCTCATACAGGATATGTGGACGACAAATGTGCACAGCGTAACACCGATGGAACTGAAGAGAGCCTTCTCAACAAAGCATCGCATGTACAGTGATTACAATCAAAAGGATGCGCAAGAGTTTCTGCGCTTCTTTCTAGACTCACTGCACTCAGCGCTCAATACGGGCGTCAAAGGCGAAACTCTTAACATTGATGATAATCTCAGGTGAGTGGCTTAAATTGATTCAACAAATATCAAGCTTGATTGTGCTAATTGTAATTACAGTGACAATAAGAAGGCCGATCTGACCTGGGAGTGGTATGCGCGGCATGAGAATTCCCTGATACGTGACCTATTTGTTGGTCAGTTGAAGAGCACACTGAAGTGCACAAATTGCGGCAATACAAGCGTTACCTTTGATCCCTTCTGGGACTTGAGTGTGCCGCTACCATCCTCATCGCGCTGCAAATTGAAGGCTTGTTTGGATTTGTTTATACGCGAGGAAGTCCTGGATGGCGACGAGATGCTCACATGCTCCAAATGCAAGACATGTCGAAAATGTACCAAAAGTTTCTCCATTCAGCGTTTCCCCAAATATCTGGTTATACGTAAGCCCAATGAACAATGAAAATGCACATCAAAACACCTTTCTATACAATGTGTTTCCAATCTGTAGATCTAAAACGCTTCTCAGAGACTCGCTGGAGCAAGCTATCGAATATTGTTGAGTTTCCCACATCGGATCGTGAGCTCAATATGGCCTCATATGGCGCAAATCCCAATTCGAATGTGCATTATTCGCTGTATGCGATCTCCAATCATATGGGTGAGTTGAACATCACACGCCACAAAACTCGAACTCTTCAAATTGTGCTCTTTAACGTATGCAGGCTCAACAGCTGGTGGCCATTATGTGGCTCTTTGCAAGCATTCAGACTCCCACAAGTGGCACGAGTTCAATGATAATAGGTGAGTGTTTGTTTCATAGGATTTCTTATTATTATTATGCATATATTGAATTGAATTGAATTGAATTGAATTCTTACAGCGTTAGCGATGCTATACCTGAAAACTGTCTCGTTTCATCCAGTGCCTATATTTTATTCTACGAACGAGCGTAAGGCTAACTACTTCCCCCCCACAAAAGCTAAAAGCGAAAACTAACAAGCTATAATAAGCTGCAACTGAACAATGCAATAAACGTTAACAACGACAACAGAAGGAACGGCCAAAATGAAAAGTAAAAGCAGCGCAATGGCAACAATAACAGCAACAATAGAAATAGCAACAGCAACACCACCACAACAACTGGAATAAGTGCAAAAAAAAAACAAAACAAAAAAACAATTGCAAAGAACAAACAAAAGCAAGCAACCAAACAACCAAACAACAAAGAACAAACAAAACAACAAGAAAGTCTAACACCTTAGTAAATGTTTCGTAGAATTTTTGCAATTGTGCAAATGTGCGTAAATTTATATTTAACTATTAACTTTTAACTCAAATCGAAACCAAATGAAACAACAACTACAGCAAATGGATAATTGGATGGCTGTTATGTGTGGGCGACGGTGGATGCTAATGATGTACATATAAACGATGTCGAACCATTAACTACAGTCGACAACAGCAGGAGCATGAGAGATGAATAAAAGTATATGATACAAATTATTAATTATAACAATTTGTGCAACACAGCTTTCGGCAAGCCAAGAGAAGCATAGCATGCTTAAAAGAACAGCAACAACAATAACAGCAACAACACTAATTAACGAAATTGAACAAAATTGTTTCTGGCATTTCCCTTCCATATATATATATATATTTAGTTTGTTATATTAGCGTATTGAACCCAATTTCGATCCAACTTTAGCGTACACACAAAACACATTGAATTGCGTAAATACTTGTAATTGAATGAAAAATGAAATGATGTAAATGATTGACAGCGATATATGTATGTATATATATATGTATGTCTGAATTTTTAATCGCATTCAATACAATAAAAAAAACGAAGAGAAATCAATAGTTTTGCGACATTTTGTTGGTTTGCCGAACGCCGTGTCAAGTGGTTGTGTAAAATGCAACTAAATTATAAACAGCAAAAACAAAGCGATAACGTAAACAAACAAATAAACAATGCATTGAACAAGGCACATTATTTATTTGTAAAAGAAACAACAACTACTACTATATATATTTTTTCTGGCTTAACTATTAGTTACAATTATAATTGTTGGATATTTTACTTACGTTACAAACAAAACAAAAATAATTTAAAAACACAAAAAAAAACAAAAAAAATAAAAAACAAAAAAAACTGATAACGAAATATAAAATGCAAAAACAAAATCGAAACAAGTTGCCTTTTAATGATGAATCGTTAAAGAAACTAATTTAAATTACAATTATATTAACTAATCTATTTTTGATAGCACTATAGTCTATATCTTAGGCATATCAAGTTTTGTTTTATAGATTTGTTCCCACTCTGCTCTTGCTTATAGTGAAATATCAATTACTAGTGCAATTTTCAAAGCTTTCTTACAATTTTCAACACGATTGGATAATAAACTCGGCAGTTATTGAATAAACCAACTTTATGAACCATCAGATCAAAGGAAGAGAAAGAGAACAGAATCTTTTTTGTATACGTGTATTTATGTATTTATATATGTACATATATACATGATCCGAGATGATGACCTTTCTGAAATACAGTATGTATTTATTTTGTACCGAATTTCAAGCAGAAAATGTAGCATTATCCATAATGGTGCATAACAATAGTCCAATGTGCATGCGAATAATAAATGTACCAAGTAACATTTTCAATTATTGCGTGTATAAGTATTGTTTATTCATATTACAAGCCCACATTTTTGAATAAAACTGATTCAAAGTGCCAACAAATTTTTACAAGTTTCGGTACTATTGTACCATGAGTGACACCCGTGAACTAATGGCTCTCGTCTTTCTATATTACTTCTCTTTTATCCAAAATTCATCGTTTCATCCGTTCAATTAGTGCTTTGATATCAAAATTTACATATTTTTAAGTTGATTTCTCCTAAAATGCACAGTTATGTCGCATACTTTATTGCGTTGTACTATGGTCAACAGTGATCGATGATATTGTTTATCGTTTGTAGAGGGCATATTGTTTTGCTTGAGGGGGACATCACAAGAGTTTGGTGCGTGAGAGATAGAGAGAGCGCCATCTACAATCGAATTTTGGTGTTGGGCTATCGAAAAATGCTTGCCAGCTGTTGACTGAAGTGGAGTCCCCTGATTGGTCAGCTGTAATTGTCTTGTTATTTATCGCCAATAATAATTATAATAGATTAATGCACTTGTAGATGAGAATTGTATTCTTTTTATACCAGTCAGGTTCATTTTTCATTTTAGATAACCTTTTTAAATTACATTTACAAAATATGTACTACACTTCTTGTCTGTATCGGAGGCTGCTACTCTGGTTATATGTGTGCGCAAATGTTTAGATGTATGAAGGCATATATGTGTGAGTACGGTGCTCCTTTGCCGCAAGCAGCATACGTCAACGGCAACGCCAGTGGTTTCGTAACTAACAAAAACTATGCAAATATGGTATTACAAAATATATATGAAATATGCAAGTGGATGTTTGCCTATTTTGAACAGCAGCAGCGGCCTTTTGAATGATTGACCCAATTAGAAATGCACTATCGCCCGCGCGAAAGATTAATTTCAAGAATGACACTACCAGAACAATGTGCAACAGCTTAACAAAAAATACAACTAGCCAACTGAACGCCGCATGGCAAGCGACAACGACAACAGGTGGTGACGAATACGCCCTGATGGGCCGGCTATCATTTGTGATTCTCATCTTTGTGGGTCTTGGCGCTGGCACGTGTTGCCTTCGTGTCCTCATACATTTTAATCAATTGGCTCTTGGTTGGCATAGGCTTGATATGACCCCATTGTACCAGATATTTGATAGACACTGTGGTGCCGCCTAAAATTGCAATTATGTTTTAGTTTAAGATTGATATTTATTGCAACTTGAATGTGATGTCACTTACCGAGCGTTACTGCGTAGCGGATTGGCGTGGCCACTTTGTAGCACAGATATGCAATGGCATAGTGGCCCATATCAGAGCCTTGCACCTTTTCAATGATGGTCTCACTGAGGTGCAAATACTGCAGCAAAGCAGGTACATCTACGCCGCTGTACTCCAAGTAAATAATGATTATCTAAGGTCAGGCACACACTCCCGACACTGCTTACCTCTTTGACAGATAATAGAAACCACCGAACCAGCCAATCGATGTTAGGACATGAACCGGTATGAGCACGTACCAATACTGCTTATACATGTGCTTAAACTTTGCAAACAGACCCATATTAGCCGCTTCGCCAAACAGCTCCGTGGAGCTGGACACAGGTGCCGTGGATGATGACTTTGTGTCCGTTTTATTGGCGCCTGAACAGTGCGTCGTCGACTTGGTGCTGAGCCGTGCATAACTACGATATTTTGTGACAATCAGAGGCGACAGTATTGCAGTCGTTGATGCTGACAAAGGCAGTGTTGGCGTTGTTGTACATTTGCCGTGTCCCTTATTGAAATTGCTTAAGACGCTAAGGCATCGTGGATTAAGATTTAGGTTTACTCTCGGGCTGGTTATGCGCGTAAGTAATCGGATGCAGACAATGCCGCTGCCTACGCCGCAACCGCTGCCAAGCAGGCGCGTTAGCAGACCCACCGTTACCATGGCTAATGAGCAGTACGTCCTATGCCCTGTCTTGTGCTCAGCTGTTAACAATAATTTTTAATTTTTTTTATTTTTGACGAATTTAATAATTCGTCTATTATTTCGTTTGATAAGTATTGAAATAAACGACAACTAGTTCGGGATTTATTCAATTTCAGCTCGACTTTTACACCCGGCACAATTTCACCTGCTGTTTAGAGATGTGCACTTAACGTGCTTGTTGCAACATCCAAAGATCGTGAAGTGAACATGGTTGCCACTTCATACAATTTTTGCAACCAGAAGAATTTGGGAAAAAGACAGTATTTTTGAACGCGTCGAACTCAGCAACTATAAGAGCTAGAAATACCAAACTTGGCATGATGGTAACTGAATACCCTCTCCAGATCGATGTTAGGTTGGATTTTCGATACCCCACCCCCTTTCCAAACAAATCGCACCTAAATAAAAACTGGTACCGCCCACTTCTCTCAACGTAACTCGGCTGGTGTATTGGCGTCATCATTAGGATGCAATGCCGAAAGTTTCACCTGAATCGGTCCATAAATAAGAATGAAATCAGAAAAATAAAAGTGTGAAAAACTTCCGTTACCCATTTTTTTTCCGCCGTTTTTCAAAAGTGCATATTTTGTTGGCCTTTCTTGTTCAGTTTGAAGGGTAATTTGAACGGTCAAAAAAATATTATAGACGGTGGCTGTTTTTTTTTAAATCGGAGAAATAAAAAAATCCAATTTAAAAGCGCGCTGCCGGACTACGTCAGAAAAGCTTTAAAAACACAGCTGGCGCAACTGATACGTACACATGTGTCACGTCTATTGGCAACGCAGCCGATTTACACTTATCGATAATATTGTGTACTGCCATCGTTTCAATTCGCTTCCTGTGGGCGCATTCGAAACTTTTTTTGTATTGCTTTTGAAACTTTATCTCAAAGCCCTGACTCATTAAACGCCAAACGGCATGGCTGCTGCAACTGGTGAACTGTCCAAAAAGTAAGTACCTGCAATAATTGCGTTGAATGCAATTTATATGCCAACACGAAGAGCTAGCCAACTGTGAGGTTAAGTTGAAGTGCTTCGTTGGTCGTCATCCGTCAACTTTAGCGAATTATATTAAATAAATAGCAATGCTTTTCGGCTGCAAAATGTTTGCACGCTGCGCATTACGGCACACATTGCTGTTGTCACCGCTCCGGCTGCCAAAGATGGCGACAGTGAGATGCCACCACATGAGCGCCATTCAACTGGCGCCAAGCAAAGGCACAAAACTGTTGGTATCCACAATTCACATTCATTCGATTTTCTAACTGTCGTCTCATTTGCAGTGAGCTGAAGCGCCGTCTGAAAGCTGAGCAGAAGGCCAAAGAAAAGGCCGAGAAGGACGCAGCACGCTCAGCTACTGAAGCACCAGAGGCTGGTCAAAAGAAAAAAACTGCCGCTGAACAGGAGGAAGAGATCTCACCAAATGAGTATTTTAAGCTGAGATCTGCTGCGGTCGCTGAATTAAAGCAGACGCCTGAAAATCATCCCTATCCGCACAAATTCCATGTCAGTATCTCGTTGGAGAACTTTATTGCCCAATACAGCGACCTCAAGGATGGCGAGACTTTAGATCAGGTCAATGTGAGCGTAGCTGGACGTATCCATGCCATACGCGAGTCCGGCGCTAAGCTCATCTTTTATGATCTGCGCGGTGAAGGTGTCAAGCTTCAAGTGATGGCCAGTGCCAAGTCTTACAAAAGTGAGGCGGCATTTGAGCAGGACACAGCAAAGTTGCGCCGTGGAGATATTATTGGCGTCAATGGTCATCCCGGCAAGACCAAGAAGGGTGAACTCTCCATTATGCCCACTGAATTGAAGCTACTGTCGCCCTGTTTGCACATGCTACCCCATCTACACTTTGGGCTCAAAGACAAGGAGACACGCTATCGCCAGCGCTATCTCGACTTGATACTTAACAACAAAGTGCGCGAGACCTTCCAGATACGCGCTAAGGTAAACAGTTATCTAATGCCATATGTAAGATATAAAATATTTGTTTACTTCCCAAACAGATCATTTCCTTTGTGCGTCAGTTTCTGGATAGTATGGGTTTCTTAGAAATTGAGACGCCAATGATGAATATGATTGCTGGCGGAGCAACGGCCAAGCCCTTCGTCACACATCACAATGAACTCAAAATGGATCTGTTTATGCGCATTGCACCGGAGCTGTATCATAAAATGCTTGTTGTGGGCGGCTTGGATCGCGTCTACGAGATTGGGCGTCAGTTCCGTAACGAGGGCATCGATTTAACACACAATCCGGAGTTTACTACATGCGAGTTTTACATGGCGTATGCTGATTATTCTGATCTGATTGAGATAACCGAGCAAATGCTTTCTGGCATGGTCAAAGCCATTCACGGAACATACAAAGTCAAATATCATCCCGATGGACCAGACGGCGTCGAACAAGAACTGGATTTCACGCCCCCATTTAAGCGTGTCTCCATGATCAAGACGCTCGAAGAGAAACTGCAGGTCAAGTTCCCCTCGGCGGATACGTTCAACAGTCGCTCGACCAATGAGTTTCTGTCGCAGCTGTGCGTCAAACATCAGGTGGAATGCCCGGCGCCCCGTACCACCGCTCGTTTGCTAGACAAATTGGTTGGTGAATTCATCGAGGAGACATGTATCAATCCGACATTCATATGCGAGCATCCGCAAATCATGTCGCCCCTTGCCAAGTACCATCGCAAAGTATCCGGACTCACAGAGCGCTTTGAGCTCTTTGTGGCCAAAAAGGAAATATGCAATGCATACACGGAGTTGAACGATCCCGTTGTGCAGCGCGAGCGTTTCGAGCAGCAGGCTAACGACAAGGCCGCTGGTGATGACGAGGCCCAGATGGTGGATGAAACCTTTTGCACGGCGCTTGAATATGGATTGCCACCCACTGGCGGCTTTGGCATGGGCATTGATCGACTAACCATGTTCCTAACCGATTCCAATAACATCAAGGTTTGTCTTGCAAATATGGTTTCAACCAGCTTAATTGATTTACTTTATACAATTTGCAGGAGGTGCTACTGTTCCCTGCAATGAAACCCGAGGACGCCAATCGCACACCAGCCGCCAACACGGCCGAGGCGCAGCCAACCGCTCAGCAACAATAGACAGATGAGACTCCCAGTTCGAGAATTCCGCACACAATAGTCATGTGTGTGTGTGTGATGCTTTAAATTATTAATTTCAATAAAAAGAATAACGCATTTTCTTTAATCAGTTTAACCCCCCAACATAAAATATTTATTTTTCTTCAGTTTCTTCATGTGTGTTTTCCCAGCAATATTCCCCAAATAGCTGGATTGCTAACGATAAAAATATAAATAAATCCCTGTCATTCCTTTACCCATAAAACCTCGGGTAGAAGCGCACTTAAAAGCTAAAATTACAACATAGAGTGGATTTGATTTCTTTGCAAAAGAAAAAAATTAAGAAATTTGTTCATGTTCTTCGATTAAATATGACTGAGACTCCTGATTTGTAGTTCAGCTCCTCCGCTGGCTGCTTAAATCAATTAAAAACCAACTTAACTTAAAAATGAATGTGATTTGATTTCTTTGCTAACAAAATGGTATGAAATTCTTGTGTGTTTTTGTTTTGTGGACCCCCTACTCTAGTAGTCCAGCTCATCCTCTGGCTTCTTGTACACGCGCCCCTTCTGCTGCATATATGCATTGATGAAATCATAGGACTTGTTCTTCACAGACTCTGTGCATGCCAACAGATTTCCGGTCGCATCACAGTAGCGCTTCTCTTTGGTTGTGATGTGTTGGCTCAGCTGCAAGCAAATAAAACATTTCAAAGATGTTTATTATGTTTTTGTAATTTATAGTTTAGTATAGTATTATATATAGTCCAAATAGAACACCTTACAGTCGAGTGTGCTTGACTTTGAGGTACTCGGTATTGCAGCAAATGTATTGAGCTAAATCTTAAAAAAAAAAACACTTCACTGATCAAGTTGAAATCATAAATTAATAAATATTAATATTCCATGCATCTAATACCCTTTTTCCCTTTTTCTAACTAATTTTTCTGAGTTATACAAAGTCTAAATTAGGAATAAAAATAACATATAAGTAGAGCTTCCTATAATTGCACTTTCCAGTCTAAAGTCTGTTTAGCTGCACATCGTAACTTGGGCATGGAGTTTGCATTTGAGATTTAGCATCTAATGGTCTAACCTAGCTCCACAACTTAAGCATAGTTAACTCACTCGATTGATAAGGAACTTGTAGTCAATGTCGCTGGTGATGCGACCCATTTCACAGGTGTCCTTGCGATAGGGACGCAGATACTCTGCCACATGGCCGCTAATATCAAGGCAAAACTTTTCACATGCCTCGCGTCCGCTTGCCGTGCTGCTCAGTGGCCTAGAAAGAAGACGTTGAGTAGATTAGAAATTTGAAGTAACATTTAGTCTTGAAATACTCACGGTTTGCGCTTCTTTTTAAGATCGACACGTTGGTTCTTCTGGCTTTCGGATATGTGCGATGGCAATGGCAATTTGCGTTTCATGCTCAGCAAGGCTTCGACTTCCGCCTTGCTGGATGCGGGCAACGGTGGCAATGGCAAGGACAACAGTGGTGACATCGGTTTGAATTGTTGTTGTTTGTTGAGAGCAGCGAGCGCTGATTTGCTGGTGCTCGGCTCCATGCTGAGGGACATGGCCTTCGTTTTGTTGTGCTTGCTGGCTCCGAGTGCTTCCAGTTCATCCACATGATTAACCTTAACGCCATCGACAATGTCATCAACTTCCGGCAGTGGGTCGCTGCCATCGGCATCTTCATTCTCATCCGAGGAGTACAAATAGCGTGGAATCGTCAATGAATTGCCAGACTGAACGGATTGGGATTTCATCTTGTGATTCTCATTGCCTTTCCGGAGATAGATCTCCTTGCGACGTCGTATTTTCTCCTTGTTCTCCTTGTACTTGCGCGACTGCTGCTGACTATACAAACGATCGTCCTCGCGACGTGGACTTATCAGGCGGACGGAGGCGATACGCTTGTGTCGCATTTCGCGGCGTTCACGCACCTTGGCATCAACGTATTGTGCCAGCGAGTTTGGACTGAGGCCGCGCACATCGGCAGTTTTTATTTGGACCAACTGTTCGGGATCTTCCTCACTTGTTGCCTCGTCCTCGCTCGATGTATCGATCAACTTCTGCAAGCGCTGTTGCGCATTTGGTGGCTCCCACTGTGATATACGATCCCGCAAATTGTAATAATAGATGTCGCCATCATCTGAGATACTCCAGCTCCACGATGGCGGCAACGGCTCCACTGACGGCGGCAACTGATACTCCACATCCGAGCCACTATCCGACGAATCGTTCTCATTGCCACAACGCAATGGGGCAGGCACTGGCTCATCGGATTTATTGAACCACTCTTTGGTCTCGGTATCCTGATAGAATGGCAGCAACTTGGGATCTGTGTTCAGATCCATGCCAAAGTATTCGCAGCGTGCCACATGATGCCGATAATCCTCGCTGGAAACACGCTTCTCCGCCTCATTCTTTGCCACCTGAAAGAATGAATACGATTAACTCTTTTATTCCTATGACAGCTGTATGATATAGTTGATCGATTTGAATCTTTGATCGTCTTACCTTTCGCTCGAAGAGTGAACGTCGCAGCTCCTTTGAAATGGCATCGGCACGTCGACGGGAATCGGTTTTGCTGTTGGCATTACCAAGGATATTTATGGAGCCGCCGCGTTCGTTGCGATGTGTTGTGCTAAGGGTGCATATGGTGTTGTTGCCACTCAGGCGTGCCGTCGGCTTTGGTTTCTCGTAGCGATTGTTGGTGTCACGACGGAAGCGATCTTGTCTGTAGCGATCGCTGTTCAACGTGGCGGATGCACTGTTGCTGTTGCTATCCTCCAATGCTGTCACTGGATGATGCTTCTGCTGTTGACGATCCGCCTCGCGTTCGTGTTCCTTCATCTGTTCGATGCGTTCGCGTTTCGGAATGCGAAAGATTTCGGGCAATGAATTCCATTTCTGCAACAAGGCCAGCATACGTTGATGCACTGCATTCAGCTCCGAAGTGTCTGGCGCTTTAATCCAGAGCTCCACGCTCTGGTAGACACGACTGTCCTTCAACACTGTTCGGTTTGGTATGGGTAGCGACTCCAAAGCTTCCAGCAGAGCTAAGCGCAGCTGATTATCGCTACCGCTCTCGCTAATCCAGGCGTGCAGCAGCCGCAGACCATGGTAGTCCAAGAAGAGGCGGCGACAGGGCAACTCGCCACGCGTAAGCACGCCCAGCAGCTGGAGGCGAGTCTGCAACAACTTGGCACGCACCATGCAACGCGAGAAGCGCAACGTGTCCGCTTGATTCTTGAGTCCGCTGCGATTGAGCAACGTCAGCTGCTCGAGCACATCGGGATCCTCGAGTTTGTCGGGTTTACGGGCGGCGGACTTCTCGCTGCTGCCAGGACCAGATGGACGCAGCCAACGTCCAGCTTTATACTCACGATCCTTGCTCTTGGTCTGCTCCTTGCGCTGCTTTTGTGACGTTTGTAGCTTCAATTGTTTGCTGCCGTTCACCTTGCACTTGCTGCTCTTGGTTGGCTTGGTCTTTTGTTGCTGTTTATCCGTGTCCCCGTCGTGTTTCTCTTCCTGTTCATGCTCGTGTTCATCCAGATTCTCTGGCTCACTGCCGCTCTCCCCCCCACGCTGCTCACCTTCATCCGAGTCCGGCTCACCGCCGATCCAGCCACGGCAGTTGCTCGCCTCGCAGTAACAACGTTGAGCATCTCGTCCATAGCGTTGATACTGATAATCGAAGGTGATCTCCTCTCCGGCCAAGATTGTCTTAATGCTAAAGAAACCAATACGCAGCTCGCCATTCACTGTCCACTTCTGGGTCTCTGCATTCGGATCACAGCTGTGGTTGATGTAACGCGAGATGTTCCCCTTGGCGGTGGCATCGATGATTGCCTCGCCACGCAGTGACATAAAATAATAATGACGATTGCGATCACGGGAATACAAATGCTGGCGACGCTCGAACTGCTCGCTGTCAATCACCTCGCCGACATACTCCATGATGAATACACCAGGTGGGATCTGCAATTCGGCCGCAATCCCGCATCCCTTCTTGGGGGTGCGAAAGACGCGGCACGGCCAGCATTGATGCAGCTGGAAGCGTTTGTTCGTGCAGCGTGCCCCATTGGTGCACAGTGGACCGCATTCAATCATGAGCATGCGATTAATGCAGCCAGCACCACAGCATAGATGTCCCATTGCCTCCTCGTCGCCGGTTAGAAAGCAATCGCATTGCATTTCCGCATTCTCCTGGCTCACCTGTCGAGCACAGCAATAGTAGTTGTCCCGCAACGCTTGGAACGTGTTGAGGCCCTCGTGGCGCAGGAACTGCTCGTTGATTGCCTCGATTTGGGCCAGTTCGGCCAGCTGATCCTCCATGCTAAGGGATGAGGCGGCCTGGCTACTGCTGTCACGTCCGACACTTGCCTTGGGCATCTGCGGTTTCTTCTTGATGCGATGGGAACGTCTCACTGCGCCCTTGCCAACTGGCAGGCCGCCACTGGGTTGCGGCGAAGTGGTTGGTGTCGTTGCTGGCGTTTCCATGTTCGCCACACGTTGGGCAAACTCATCCTTCGGTTTATTTTGTTCCTGTTCGAGCAGCTTTACGCCATCTTCTATAAACTTGGCAATATCCTTAAGCGGATCCTGTGCATCAAATTCCCCCGTTGGTGTGGGCAGATCACAGCTTGGCCCCTTGCTGCCGGAGCTAGTTGACTCCGAGGACTCTGTCTCCGTTAAAGCCAATTGCAGTGCGCCGCTGACTTTGCCGGATTTGTGCTTAACTGCACCCTGCGATGCACTTGAGCTGGAATCCACTGAA
Source organism: Drosophila macrospina (assembly GCA_035042075.1). NCBI lineage: Eukaryota > Metazoa > Arthropoda > Insecta > Diptera > Drosophilidae > Drosophila > Drosophila macrospina. The sequence goes on along the minus strand of JAWNLW010000500.1, from coordinate 1,433,450 downwards.
TTCTGTCGGCTCTTCTGGTTAACCGCGCTTGCTTTTCGCTGCAGTTTCTTGTGCTGAGATTTGCTGAGCTTCGCCTCTTGCGGTGCTGTAAGTTCGGGACTCTCGGATGTCTTGAGAGGATGCACAGAGTTGCGTCCCTTGTGCGTTAAAGGCATGTCGGCGGAGGAGGAGATGGAGAAAGAGGAGGTTTTCTCCTCTTTCTTCTCGCTTATGACTGCAACGACAGTTGGCAATTCCTCATCCAATTTGGGGTTTAGCTTTTTGGCTTTTTGGTTTAGCTTCTTTGCGGTTTTCGCCTGTGCGCTCACCTTGTCCACTTCCCCAAGCAGCTCAACGCTCTCCACAGCGGTCGTGGAGGCAGTTGGACAGCGTGCAGTTTGCTGCTTCTCTGCCGACGGCTCAGTGTGCATCTCCCGCTTTAAGGCGGTGTCTGCATCCTGCTGAGCAACTGGCTCTGCGTCAGGAAGATCTGATAATACAAGTACAGTAGATGGTACAATAGGTTTTAGCACTTCCTTTGAAAGCGGCTTTTCTTTGGGCGACGGCTCTTCCTTTGGCTGCTGCTCATCTTCCCTTGGCAGCAGCGTTCCTTCTGGCAGTTGCTCTGCTTTTGTGGGCTGCTCTCCCTCTGGCAGCTGATGTTTCTTTGACTGCTGCTCTTCCTTTGACTGCTGCTCTTCCTTTGGCAGCTGCTCTTCTATTAGCTGCTCCTCTTTCTTTGGCAGCTGCTCTTCTTTTGTGGGCTGCTCTCCCTCTGGCAGCTGATGTTTCTTTGACTGCAGCTCTTCCTTTGGCTGCAGCTCTTCCATAGGCAGCTGGTCATCAGCTGTTTCGTGATTCTCCTCTGGCACACTTTCCTGCAGTGGAGCTTCACGTTTTGGTAATTCTGTTGCGGTTTCATTGTCCATGTCGTGTGTTGCTTCTTCAAGCGGTTTCCGCTTTTCGGCATCACATTCCAATTGGACAATGTTTGAGATCTCCAATTGGATTTCTATCGAAGGCACTTGCTTCTCGGATTCCAACTCGCAATGTGATTCCGAGTTGGCATCCATGTTGCACATGTTGGTTTGACTAGTACTATCATCAGCGAGATCAATGTGTGTATTCACCTTCACTTCCTCTTCAAATGCTTCGGTTTGTAGAATACTTTCTGTGCTTTTGGCTGCAATTTGAGCAAAGATCTCCTCCAGCGTCAGTTTGACGCCGTTGGAGTTGACACGCAAACTGGAGAGTTTGCCACGCCGTTTTTCTTGCAAGTACACTTTCTCCACGGTCACCTCGTTGCTTGGCTCTTGTCCTGCTGTGTCTTCCCCATGAGCATCATCATTGGCAGACGAGAGATTAGGCGTCTCATGGAGCACCTCAACCAACTGCTGCGGCTCCGCATCTGTTTCCAGTGGCTGCTGCGCCTTCCCCTCCTTTTCTTTGGAACATAACAGTTTAAAATTGGAGTTAGCCTCTTCTGCGCTTCGTTCTACGGTTACTGGCTGTTTCGGTTTGATATCTTCAAATATTATTGGTGAATCGAAGTCACCACCATTAGATGGCAATATACTTATCGGTTCAGTCTCAATTTCAGCCTTAGCTTCAGACTCTGTCTGAGTTTTGGATTGTTTCTCACTCGATTCAACGATTGTATTCAATGCAGGTGGCTCCAAAAAAGTGCCCTCCGGGGACAAAGTGGATGCCTTCGGCAAGGTGAGCGGCAACTCACTACTCTTCAGTGAATCATGAGAGTCTGAGAATTCCCCGCTCATTGGCATTTTCATGCGTTTAATATTGACGCGCAGTTTTGTTTTGGGTTTGCAACTGGATGTGGTTAAATGGTTATCCTTTTGCATTATCTTTGGCAGCTTACGTGGACGTCCTCGTTTACGTGGTGCCTGCGAGCACGTAGCTTGCACATCTGTTGACGCTGCCGATGACGACGATGCTTGCGATTCCTGACTAACGGAGTGGGACTCCTTGTCGTTCGCTTGGGCAAGAATCAGGCTCTGTGTTGGCTTCGGCTTAGCCAACGGTTTCTGCTGCTGCAGTGATGACAATTTGCAGACTGGCGTCGTCGCGTTGGGCACTGCAACCTTAGCCGCAGCCGCAACCTCCTCCACCGTCGATGCGTTCGCTGCCAAAGGTCCATTGGACTCAAGGCGAGGTTCGATTTGAATTTTGTTTGCACTGCGGTTCTTGTAGAGCAAATCACGTACATCGAATTTTGTGACCTTCTTACGCGAGCTGCGCCGACACTCGCTTGAAGTTGGCGAAACTGTCAGCGTACGCTCCGCTTCCGGCTCCATATCCTCCGCCGACACATTGGTCCCGGTCTCCTGTACTCTGGCTTTGGGTGGCCGACCCCGTTTGCGCGGTGTCGGTGAATCTTTCGTTTCGTTTGTCGTTTGCCCGTCCATTGACTTTAGTTGGCGCCAAAATCAACGTGTCTCGGCCGGGATTTGGCCGGCAACCAAATTCTACGGCAGTCTGAAACCATGTTAATTATGAATGAATCCAACATCATCTTGTTTCAGCTTCAATACGATGTGCAATAAACTTACTTGACAGCTACAGTTTGTCTTTCAACAATGTTGCTTTTTAGTCATTTATTTAAAAACTTGCATTCATTTAAAACGACTTACTCAAGTGCAATATATAAAAAGACCGATTTATATTTTCGAACAGTGTTGCAAGATTTACCAAAGTGAATATATTTGAGCACTTTGATCAGTTGATAGCTTATCGATAGTTGTAATTTTTTTATAAATCCTCCGCAAAAAAATTAAAATCGTTAATTTAGTTAAAAATTTTCCGTGTATTTCTGATATCTTTATTAAAACTAAAACATTTTGAGATTATTGAAAATTAGTATTCCGATCAATTTCACGTTGTCCATCACTTAACAGGCATTCAAAATATCGTTGATATCGATAATTCAATTAATTTCCACATTCACTAAATAATTATTGCGCGCATTTTCTTCAAAGTTCCGTTTTGCTGTTTTGCTTTTTTAAAGCAAAAATGCCACCGAAACGTGCTAAAAAAGCAACAGCCCGAAATGTAAGTAATACTAGATATTTGATACACTGGTCCCTACACGCATATCTTTTTTGTCCAGCCACCGCCAAAAAGCGATGAGTCTAATGAACTGGATCCCAATAATCCAGTACTCTATATCGAGCACTGCCGCTCTTGACGAGTATTTCGTCGCCGTGCTGAGGAGTTGCATGCAGCCTTGCAAACTAGTCTGCAGGAAGCAGGTCAGCAGTTCCAACTCCAATTGCAGCTCAACGCCCAGGGAGCTCCCAGGCGCGGCGCATTCGAACTATCCTTTGCTTCTCAACCCACAGCAGATGCCAATGAACAGCGTCCGATTTGGTCCGGCTTAAAGCGCACTCCTCGCGCTCAAAAGTTTCCCGATGTCGATGATATGTGTCAACAAATAATCAAAGTGTATAACGAGCTGTCTAGCAAAAACAACAAACGCAAGTGCACATCTGAAACGGAATCCCCAGCATCAAAACGCACCAAGACCTTGAATGCTCCATCGACGTCATCAGAAAAGTAAAATGAAAGTCATCGATAATTTTTTCAGCTATAGCGCCATATGATCATTAAACGGTAAATCCCAAAATGGGAACTGTTCAATGTGAAACTTTTGCCTCGGCTGGAAAAAATTTGATGTCTGTTACCATTTGAAGTTGTCAAAATTAAAATTAATTGAAATAAAAACAAAATAATTTGAGTATTCTATATGTAACGGGCCTATGGCCGTATTGTGAATCCAAACAGATAAAACAATTCTTAGGATCGATTGAAAAATGTTTTATAATTACGAGTTTTATATACATAAATAGCTCTTTATCATAAAATTTCTTTTATTCTTCAGCCAAGTTTGGTGGTTAGTGTACACATACATATACATACAATATGTATCGTCCAGATCTAATTAGTTTTGTAAAATTTGTATAAAAACTTTTCCAAAGTTGTATTTTTCTTTTTTTTTTCGTTTTGTTTTCATTTTATTAGAATTTTTTGTCTTTGATTTTCAAAATGTACAGTTTTTTTTTCTTTTGTATTTCAGCTCTCTCTTCCTTAAGAAACTTACTATTCCTAGAGAAAAAATTTTGGTTTACGAAATCTTTTTTTTCTGTATTTTGTATTTTGCGCTGGACTGAACTGGACTGGAACCCTAATAAACCCTACCACACTGCCTAAGAATACATTACGCCAATGAATATTAAAATTTCAGCTAAATATATAAATTAAATAAACTGAAAAAAAAAGATATTAAAAAAAATTATATTAAGATAAAGTAAATCATGTTTCAAAATATTGTGGCGTCAACAAAAAAAAAACCATTAAGAGGTTGCGCATTCGCGTTTAAGTAAAGTCGCTTCCTATAAATATATATATTAGATATATATATATATATATATATGTATTGTATAGGCATATATAGGCTATATATATATGTGTATACTTTAGATTAGATCAACAATCAATTGGCTATGGGAACGTACAATTAGATAGGCGACAGAGTTATCAATTGAATTCAAATTTAGCTACGCCTGCTTGGATGTGGTTTTGGTGGTTCTGTGTCTTGGTTTTGTCTGTTCTGTTTTGGTATGGTCTTGTCTGGTCGGGTCTGGTGCTGGACTCGCATAAGGAACTAATAAACTAAGTCTTAAACTAACTTTAAATTACATATGCTTGAAAAAATAGTAATCACCGTTAAATAAACGAATGCAATAAACAGATACGTTGATAGTAGGTAGATAGATTGATAAGTAGGTGGTTGTTGATAGGTTTTGGGTGAACGTGGTCCATACAATTTGCCACCTACATGGGCTTATCCTTGCGTTACAGATATTTGCGATAATTGCGTAGATGCGCATTGCCATCCTCGACGCCGACACCGACCCCAACGCCCACAGCGGCGGCGGCACTCTCAAACGATGGCGGCTCATTAACCAGGCCCGGACTGGGCGGATCACATGTATTGCTGGGCATGCCACTGGTGATAGTTGTTGTGCCGCCAGACGTACCGCCTTTGGCACGTCGACGGCCGCGTGTTCCAGCAACGCGAGATCTGCGTCCACCGCTCGTTGTCGGCGTACCACCAATATCGCCCGCCTCAATGGCTTCCAGGGACGCATCCAGCGCCGCATCTGTGGTCGTGACACGCGTCCGTGTCGCAGCACTGCGTCGTCGGGCGCTGCTGATGTTGCTAGTACTGGCGGTTTCCCCGCTAGCATGGGTCGTTGCACGCTTCCCTGGTCGACGTTTGCGTCGCTTTTTATTGCCATATCGCGGATCATAGTCGTATTCATCATCTGCCGGAGATTTTGGTTCCTCAAGCGAATCCACATCATTCATATCCATTTCATCGTAGAACCACTCCTTGGGTAGCTCATCTTTCGATTGTTGTTGTTGCTGTTGATGCTGTGATTGCAATTGACTGTCTTTGCTGTCGGAAGTGTCGCCGCCGGCGGCGCCCAGCGAGCAGGACTCATCCATGATAAACGCACCATTAAAGTCATGCGTTGTGTCGTTGTGCAGCGTGCTTAACACCGTCGGCGTCGTCGATGTCCCGCCGCCCGTTAGCATATTAAGACTTAACGTTGAGCTGCTGCTATTTGCGCTACCTATGCTGCCGCCGGTGCCACTGATGCCAACGCTGCCAATATTAAAGCCGCTGGCCACCAGAGCCTCGTGCTCTTTACGCAGCGCCTGAAAGGGGCGCTCGGGAAACCTATTGTGTGTAGAACTAGATTGAGGTTTAAGATGAACACTGCTGTGCGCACATCAAAGATTACTCACCTATACATTTTTGACAAGTACTGACGTCGACTTTTGCGCCAACGAGTCGCGGGATACGTGTAGATTTGGCCCTGTCGAAAGCCGGGCATTCGTTGTCTCTTATCCATGAACAGCTGTGAGTGATTTTGCGCAACGCCCGTTTGTGGATCGAGGAACGGCAGCCGCAATCGACGCTCAATGCAGAGGCGTGTATTGAAATTGGCGCTATATTCGATCGTCTCGCGATAACTGACATCCTTGAAAAAGTTCTCGATCTTGGCCAGATTCGGCATCGATACGATTTGTATGTTGACGGCCGAAGACATGGCTCCGTTCCGCGCTCTCGCTTCGTTTCCCCCCGTTTATTGTTATCTGCTTGATGTGCGAGCAATGCTTAATCCATTTAAAACCAGCCTCAGCGGCTAGCGCTGTCTTGACGGCGCGCCGCTGTTGCTTGCGTAGACTTTTGTATTTCGTTTCTTATCTCTATTCGCCTGCTTTTTCACACCGCTTTCACTGTTTTCGTCTTTTGCAAATCCTACAGCGCTAGGTTGTGTGTGGCTGCTATTAGCTATGTTTTCTATGCGATATATCGCGAGTATTTAACAGCCCTGTGTTTACATACAGAGTTGCGTTGGCATTAATCGATACAATTCGATTGTAATTACAAGATTTGTTCACACACTGCATATTCAAAATTTTTCAAAATTACATTGACTGCAACAATTGAGCGGATTTATTTTTATGCAATTATACAATTATCGTAAAGTGTGGTGCCCTGGTACAAACCGATATGGCAACATTATTTTACATTGTTTTTGTTTACTGGTGACGTTGCCACTTTTGACGTTGACAGTTCATCGCGAGTGCGTGCGCGAATGCCCGTGTGCGTGTGTATGTGTAAGCGTGCGGGGGTCTGCCGCTTTTCGGTTTCAGTTAATTTTGTAGGATTTTAGATGCAACTGCACACCGGAATGATGCTGCCAGCAATTGTACTTGGCCTCTTGTTGCTATGCGGCTCAACCAGTGCCTGGCATTCCGAGGAGTTGGAGATTTTTGATCTGGTCGAAGAGGTCAACAGGAACTTCTACGAGTTTATGGGCATTAATCAAACTGCCACGAATAATGAAATAAAACGAGCTTTTCGCACCCTCTCCATTGTACTGCATCCGGACAAGAACCCGGCTGAGGATGCCAACATTCAATTTCGCAATCTCGTCTCCATATACGAGGTTCTCAAGGATGCTTCCAAGCGCGAAAAATATGACAAAGTATTACGCGATGGAATGCCGAACTGGAAGTCAGCTCTCTATTACTATCGTCGCATGCGCAAGATTGGTCTTTATGAAGGCGCTTTCATCCTCTTCCTGATCATCACCGTGGGCCAATATCTGTTCGCCTGGGCAGCGTATCTGGAGAAGAAGTACACAGCGGAACAGGTGTTTGGTACCAAGTTAAAAAAGTTACAAAAGCGAAACAAAAACATCGACATGGATGTGATCCTCAGTGAGATTCCCATACCATCGCTACTCAATACGCTGCCAATTCAAATTCCAGTTGCTATTTGGAATTTGCCCAAGACCATTAAGAACGCATTTAGCAAGGCCAACGAACTGAAGGAGTTGGCACTGGAAAAGCGCAGACAGTGAGTGTGGAAATGTTCAATTTCAATGGGCAACCAATAAAGATATTTTCTATTTTAGGGAGCTCGAAGCGGCGCGTCGTCAGGAAGAGCAAGAGCGCGAGGCTGAGGAGCAAGTGCGTCTGCGGAAGGAGCACAAAGAGAATTTACGCAAGCGAAAGCAAAATACGAAGGCGCCCGAGAAAACCGCAGAGGAGCTGCGCGGCTATTCACAAATTCAGGCACGCGAGCTCACCGAAGATGACGCCATACGACCTGCTTCCCAAAAGGTGAGTACTCTTTATTTTATCAGAACATTGCAGTGCTTGGTAAAACATTGACTTCTGTGCTTGTAGAGCACTGTCAGCGGTGGCTTTTGGACAGACGAGGATCTGACGGAGCTTATACGTTTGGTTAAAAAGTATCCAGGTGGTGCGGGCAGTCGCTGGAATACAATTGCCGAGTCCATGAATCGTACCGTGCAGGAGGTTACCTTTATGGCGGCAAAGATGAAGGAGAATGGCTATCGCATACCTGGACAATCGGATAGCGTTGCCGAGAGCATTGTCCAGGAATCGCAGCAGGCGGTGCGCAAAGAGAAGGTCAAAAAGGGAGCTGGAAGTGCCAATGAGAAGAGCATGCTTATACCAGAGACCAACTGGACACAGGAGCAACAGCGTGCTCTGGAGGCGGCCATTGTTAAATATCGCAAGACCGCCGGTGGCGGCGATCGTTGGCAGAAGATTGCCAACAGTGTGCCCGAAAAGACCAAGGAGGAGTGTCTGGTGCGCTACAAATATTTGTGTGAATTGGTTAAGACACAAAAGAAGGCCGAGGAAGAAGAGGCGGAGGCAGTTGTGCCTGCCGAGGATGCGGAAGAGGACGAGGAGGACCAACAGCACAATGAGTCACAGCAGCAAACAGCGTCTGCTGCTGCTGCACCCGCTCAGGCTGCACCACCGCCAGCCAAAAAGCTAAGCAAACGCGAACAGCGACGACGCAAACGCGATCTGTCCAGCGACGAGGACTCCGATGATGCATATCAGTACGAGATCAGTTAGTTTAAATCCACGGACAATGCTCACAATACCTAGCCGAAGTCCACTTGACACTTGCCCAATGGAAACCAACAATTGCTCAAAAAACTCAGATAGTCCAATTTTGTGTGAGCGAGAACGGAACACTGTGTGAGCGAGAGCACAAACATTGTGTGAGCGAGACAACAACAACAACCACGACTATTCACTACTCATCATCATTAGCCAAAAAAGTTGAATTCATTTCAACTCAACTATATTCCCGACTCCTTCCCAATTTAGATGAGCTTTTCGCGCTCGCTCAGCAAGTTTTCCAACTACATTTAGTCCAAGTGTATCCAAGGCTGTCCACGGGGCTTTAGAGATTAGATTACTTTTTTTTATACTATACATCTTTTGTGGCTCAAAACTGAATGTATTTACAATTTAGTTGCATTGAAATTGAATTTGGATTTAACGCGTGTTACATGATTTCGCTTGTTTTATGTTTTGTACATAAATGTATTTTATAATTATAAATATACGAGTATATAATATTTCTTTGCTAAGTAAATAGTAACAATATCGCATTTTCTTTCTTGGATTAGGATTCATTTCATTACATATATCTCTGTATATCTGTTCAACTACGTATCAGTTTTGTCGGCTAACACGGATTCTTTGCTAATCTCCAAGAACGATGCTTGTGACATTTCAGTGTCATCCTCCTCCTCTTCGATTTCCATTTCAAAGATGGTCATCTTCCGGCGACGATCGGAGAGCACGGTGGCGACCTTGCGACTGCCGGAGACGGCCAGCATTTCACAGACACCATCTAATCCCTTAAATGTTACCGCATCTGGTATATCGTGTATGCTGTGCGTTACCGTCGCCTCGGGCAGCTTCATAAGTGGCGCCAACTGGTGTTGGGTGCATTGATTGCGTGCTGCACTCAATGAGAATTGCACAAAGTAGCTGTGCGGCCGCACGCCGGGTGTGGGTGTGGTTGTCTGTGCCAGCATGGAAATGGAGGATTCATTGTAGAACTGCAGATCGACAAAGCGCAGATTGTAGTAATCCTCGTGCAGTTGCGGCGTAAATGGACCCGGAAACAGTTGAACGCGCGTGCAACGCAATAGGCAATCCTCGCCACGACTAAACTCAAGAATCATGGCCTCTTGCCAGCTGATGGTCACCGCCAGCATATCACATTTACTCGCCTCGTGCACATGGTAGCTGCAGTTGATGAAATCATAGTTGGACAACTGCTCCCGTTCGAGCGATGGCTCACAGGCGAACTGCGGCAGATCGCCGCATATCACAGCCGTGGTTAGCTTAAAGCTGGCACTTATGCTCTCCGTGGGCTTGTGGAACACTGCATCAATGGCATTAAACATCTTGTCCCGCTGCTGGATCAATGATAGCTTCTTGTCATGGGGCACAAGCAGATTGCACTGTGCCAGGCATTCGTTCTCGGCGAGCATGCGGGACCAGAGCTCCGATGAGTTCAATGGCTGTGGCTGCGTCAGATATGCATTTTCCAGATATTGTCCGACACGCTCCAGATTGAATTTACTCCGTGTCAGCATTGGACTTGGGCTAACGCCAGAACATGACTCCTCCGTTCCCGCATGCCCCGATGTCGTTGCACACTTCTCGTCCGTTTCGCTATCGCCATCAGATTGACCCTGCAGATCTGGTTCCATGTTGCAAAAGAACTCGACCAAGGCAACGTTCTCCTTGCCGGTGAAGTTCATATCTTCGGGTATCTCTTGATTGGACAGACGCAGTATGGTGAATATAATCCAAGAGTGAAACAGCTTCATGTCATTCACCAGTGTGTCGATTGTACGCTGCAGTTCGTGAACTTTTAACAAAAAGGCGCCACAGGCACGCATTGCCTCGCTGGCCACATCGGGAGAGATGAGTGCCTAGATCCATAAGTTTTCATTTGAATTTGAATTATAATTATTGTTATGAAAACTCACATCAAAGAAATGCGTCATGCGACCAAAGCCGGCAATTGTATTGAGGAAATAGAACATGTTGATGGCCGCTCCGTTTAACTGCTTGAAGACAAGACCTTGCAGATTGTTGAGACTCAAATCCACCGAGTTGGCAATCTTCTTGAAGACCTTCTCGGTCAGCGTTCTGCAGCGAGAAGAAGACAGCGGCAAGGCACATGAGCACTGTATAGTGAATGTACTCAAGTAACTCACTCGAACAAAAATTCCTCGACCTCCAGCGTGGCATAACCGAATACGAGCAGCTCCAAAAAGTTGGCTGATATCATGCCATAAGCCTGCGAATTGGCATACTTGGTCAGCTTATTGTCCATCTCCAGTTGGACCGTCTCCCAGGCTTCCGTCAGGCATTGTTGTGTATCATTGATGTAACTATGCATATATCAAAATAAATGAATAAATTGATAAAGATGTTAACGAGGCTCACAGTATGAGAGTTTACTTTTTGGTTTCCAAGATGTGAGCACAGTGGGAGGCCAACTCCAGCATGGGTGATATGCTATCCTGTAGCACTTGGTTATGAAAGTGCAGCAGCTTCAATTGTTGGCCATCGCGTAGCAGCGCATAAATCGCATTAAAGTCACCATTCAGACGCACATCATACACATCGAAGTTCTCCGGATGGAGTATATGCTGGGTGAGATCGATGCTGCCGGCTTGTAGCGCGCCCAGTAGCAACAAATGGACTTTGCCGCTGCGCATGATGACCACCAGGAAGCAGGGCGAGCCTTTGGGGAAGGATTTCTGGTCGAGCGTCTTCAGGCACGGATCAATATTGGTGAGCGGTGGTAGTTTTGGTAAATAACGTTTGTGCTTATCCTTTGCATTGCATGTGTAACTGTCAAGGCTTTCCCGGCAGTTGATCGCTTTGCTGAAGTAGACCTTCTTGATGTCATCCTCGTAAATTAAGCCTGATATTATGGTTTCACTTTCCGCATCCAGCAACGCCACTTTCCCATTGCTGTAGCCGACCGCCAGCAATGTCTCATCCATTTGCCAGCTGAGCGAACGTACGCGTACATCCTCCCCGGGCGTCGGAAATGTGACAATCTTTTGCCAGTTCAATCGCTGTATAATTACTTCGCCTGCAATACAATCAAATGATGAACACATTGATCATGATTCGAGAGAGAAGCATGTTGTTGTCGGCTTCTTTACCCACCTTTCTCTGTGCCGTAGGCAATTAGATCCATTTTGTTGTTCCACTCCATGCGCTCCACAATGCAACTCATGTTGCGAGCGCCAAGCAGCTTCATGGAACTTGATTGAGCCATTCTTTATCTCAGTTAAACCCACATGCAATTTAAAGAAAATGTTTCTTATTTTTAGTTTGCCGGCTTGGCATCAGAGTCTATCGAATGTATCGATTGCTCAAAACAATTCCCCTCCTTCTTAAAGTGTTGCCAGACCGCAACTTTAACGTACGTGCGCTATTGGACGTACTGTGGGTCAATAAAGTAAGTACGCAGTTGGCAAAACAAACTTTAGGCAATAAAAAAACATAACAGCAATACATTATAAACAAATAAGTAGAATATATAAATTAGAAACTTCATTTAAGGAACATAACATTTTTTCTAAATATTTACTAAAATGACCTAAAAATATGCAAAACCAATTCAATCCGATTTACAACAGTTTTTACAAAACAGAATAAATTATTATAGCTTCTAATATTTGGTGGGGTATCCGTTTTGTTTTAAAACGGCATACTATCTCAGACAAGTATAGTCCCTCCATCGTGCTTGACTGTGCCCATCATATTCCGTGGCTCCGGCTCACAATTTACTTTTCACGCTACTTTTGTCCGTCCATCTGATCCATGGATGTTGTACTTACTCTCTCAGGAACTTTGGCCCGCTGAATAATGTTCCTTCACAAATGAATGTCTATTGGTGCGGTTGACGGCATTCATGCATGAACAGCATTTTTCACATGTTGCAACCATGATATACGGCAGAATGGATTACCTGATCAATATCAGATTGAACTTTTGGATCAGATTTTTTGGGATCCTCTCGCACCTTGTGCACAGTTATCCTTAACAGCTTGGTCGCCCAGATTTTGGGTTTGTTTTGATAGTCCCTTCTACATTTTTCCACTACAATAACAATTTCGGCAATATTTTATCGTGAATTATTCACAAGAAATAGTTTCATAATTAAATCGTTCATGTCTTTAGGCAATTCGTTCTCGCCTGTTGGCATGTTTTGTCAAGTTAAGATTATGGTATTTATTTTGCAGATTTTAAATTGAAACTGAAGAGCTATTATCAAATTTCCTTGTAAAATAAGTTAAAAAATACGGTTAAAAATGTAGATACTTCGTGCATACAAACTTTATTGATTCATTGTATGTAAACAAAAATGAAAATTCCGGCTTATTTAGTTTTTTACTTAATATTAAAAGTCAAAGACATGTTTATTTCAATTACATATTTATATGTAGGTTCTATTTTAGAAAGATTACCAACATTCGCAATCAGTTGGACGTCAAAATTAAAAGATGCATGCCTATGATTATAATGTATGTATGTGGCTCACAGCTTATTTCAACAAGTAGCTAAAAAAACTTTAGGCAGCTGTGAATACTAAACTAAAATAGACATCAAAATTTCTATTAGTGCAGGTTGTTAGATTAATGTTTTAACTTACAAAAATTTACTTAAATTATTTTTTAGCAACTTAAAACTAAAAAAAATCAATTAAAAATAATGTCACAGCTTATTTCAACCACAAAATCTTTGCGGCTGAACTATGATCCGTTATTTTGCGCTATAACGGCTAATTTTTTATCTATGCTTTAGTCATAATTTTCGCAATAGATTGAACTTAATTTTCACCGAATTTTTGTATAATCACTTAAGAAATATTACACTTGTAAAATGGGACACGGACAACAAATGAGCAGCGAGAACTTATTCTTCAGCACCACAAAAATGGAGAAAAGCTCCAAACAAGATTTTTATTGCAACGGATGAGCGTTATATTGCTTGTAAAATCATATCGGCTCCAAAAGGGGCCAGTCAAGGTGGAGGAGTTGGACACGTGCCGTCCGAAATTATACGACGCGTTATTTTAATGGCTCATCTGGAATTGTTTGAATGTAATGCAACACCCAGCGCAATCGCCTGACACAAATTTCAGACAAAAATGATCTGAAGACTTTGTTTGAGGGCCCGATAATTTGTGGAAGGCTCAAAATGGTTTTTGGCAAGGGTGGGTAACACCAAATAAAGTTTTTTGCTTAGTTTTGCTGGTTGAAATAAGCTGCGAGCCACTGTATGTGTATTGCATGAATGATAATGTCTATGTTAATTTGTATGTAAAACGTAGGAGCGAGCATATGTCTGCGATGCAACTTTTTTAGGCTCATTAAGTTTTGTGCTTGCGACTAAATGGTGTCACCGTTCCCTGATTCTACGCTAGCATCCGGTTTAATGTTCTCATCGTTGATGCTGCCACTGGGACTAGCACCCGTTGTACTGCCAGGAGTTCCATCGCTTCCACCGCCATTGCCATTCCCGTTACCAGTGTGCCAAGTGAGACGCTCCTCATAAAATTGTATAACAATTTGCGGACACTTGACATTCGCCAGTTTGGCGGGTACCAAATCGGCGTGATCGCTTCCTTTCCATTTCATAAGAAACATGAGGAATCCCGAGTAATCGGTGGCACCAAGAATTTTCGAAGGCTCCAAGCCGCGTTCAAAACCAATTAATTTTTTCTGTTCATCAGTTTCGTCCTCCATGAATGATTTTCTTTTACTTCTGATAGATTCAGGTGTGGATGATGTGGAGAGACGTTTTTTCGTCTCCTTTTTATTATTTTTTAAAGATTCTTCGTACATTGCTATTAAATCGGGACAATCGAGATTTTCGACCGGCTCCCAAGTGTTTTCACTGCGTGGATAGCCTTTCCACTTCAAGTAATATTCTGTACGACCATTCACCGTGCGTTTATCTTCTACGCGTTCGACTGAAAATTCGGCCATTGCAAATTGTCTTTGTGTTTCTTGAGAACTTTATTTATTTACTGTAAATTAAAAAAAATTGTATTTGAAAAAAGTGACCAGTTCTAAGATAATTTGGTATTTAGGAGGACCATATTGTCATTGCATCGCATTCAAAGGAATTTAACCCATGGTTGCACAAATAAATCGATAACAAAAATTTCGGCACATCTGATTGTTAGCGGCATGTGGACAACGTGCGCGGAGCTCAATAGGAGTAATAATTAATTTGTTTAGATGCACACTGAGAAAATAGAATAAGTTAAAATGGGTGAATTTATTGCGGAGATGCAGGAGCGCCTGCTGCCGGAATACGAGCAAATGAAGCACTATCAGGTTTTTACACCAGATCAAATCAGGTAAGTCAACTAAACAAGACAATAGGCAAATTAGCTGAATTGTTTTACTTCCAGAGAATGCATACGAAAGCGCGAACGATTGTTGTTAAATATAACAAAAAGTCAAAAAAGCATTGCCGATTATTTGGATTTTATTGTGTACGAGACTCAAATGCATATGACAATTTGCGAAAAGGAGAAACTTGCAGGAATGAAACTACGCGGACTCAAATCCTCGATAGCAACGCGTATTATAAGGATGTACAGAGAAATGCTGGTTAAATTTGCACATGAAAAGCGTCTGTGGAATAATTTCATCAAATTCAGCAAAAAGTCGGCGCCACAGGAGGTGGCTGGCATCTATGAGAAGATGCTGTCGGTAAGACGCAAATCATATTCCCATTCGTCAATTATATTGATAATAAAGTGTTATTCTTCCAGTTCCATGGTGACGATCCAGAGATATGGACTAGTGCCGCATTGTGGCTCTACGAATACAATCGTCTTAACATCACTCGCGTGGAGCATATCTTGTTGCGTGGACTGCAACGGCATCCCACATCTGAGGCGATCAACAAGGTTTTCTTCGATATCCTACTGAAGGAGGCTGCCCAGGCGGACAGCAAACGCAATCTGGCTGATAATACTGTCTCAGAGCAGGAGATCAAACTGGAGCGGGTTTTATCTGTGTATCGGAACAGCTTGGGCAACATAACACATTTGGATTACTTTTTTAAATTACTTGAAGTCTGTGAGGATTACCCAGAGATGACGGTAAATCTTCAGCATTATATAATTGAGGACATACAGACAAAGTTCTCCCGTGAACCAGCCCTGTGGGATGCGCTGGCGAAGCGCGAGCTGCGTGGCTTCCATTTGGGTGACTTACAAAAATACTTTGAGAAGAGCGAAGACAACAGCGAACCGTCGGAGAAAAAGATGCGAACGGAGGAGAATTGCGTGTGGCAGACACGCTCCAAGAAGCGACGCATTGAGCTGTGCGTGCTTGTTTATAAGACAGCTGTGCAACATGTTCAGACGCAGGAGATGTGGAATTTATATTTGGAAGCCATGTTGGCGCTTAGCAGGAATCACAAAACCGAGCGTGCCTTCACGCAACAGTGTTTGGCGACAGCTCTACAGGATGGCCATAATTCCAAGCTGATGCATTCGAAACATTATGCCACACTCAGCATGATACTGGGCAGCAATGAGAATGGCGGCGATGCCTGTGTGCGCATTCTCACCGAGGCACTGGAGCACGATCCATCGTTGCGCATGCACGAGCTCCTGCTCGCCGCTCTCATTCGCAACGATGATGAGCCGAGCATCTACAAGTTGTTCAGCCAGGTGCGTCGAGCAATGGGCGCTGCTGGCCTACCTCTCTGGCAGAGCGTCATTAGCTATTATCGGGCGCGTGGTGATGCCCAGTCTAGGCGTCGTCTGAACGACATTTTCACGCAGGCCTGCAAGGAGACCTGGCCGGAGTTTGCCGATCTGCGTTGCAGCTACTTGCGCTACTTGTGGCACGAGCATTCGCCAACAAAAGCGCGCGATGAATATGCCAAATTAGCACTACAGCCGCCCATGTCCGTCCAGCTGCATCGGGAGATGGTTCAGTTGATAGAGAGCTCTAAACTAAAGGTATAGAAATATTGTCAATCACTTCAATGTAATGTATTATTTAATATTTATAATTGATGCAATTTCAGGATCTGCCCACAATTAAATCCTGGCGCATGTGCTATGAATTTATGGCTACCTACTTTGGCAAACAGGATCCAACGGTTTGGATTGATTACATTGCCTTCGAGCGGGATCATGGCGAGATCAAGAACATTTCATTACTCAGCCGTCGTGCTTGCTCCACACTCGATCCACAGTTTGTGTCCATCTTTGAGGAGAAGCGTGCGTTAGCTCACGTTTCCGCTGCTCCAACTAGTTAATTAAGTTAGCTAATGATTGTAATTTTCGTTATTTCAATATCCAATTTTATCAATATGAAATATTATTTTATAATATCTCGCGAACGTGTTAAAAATAGTGAATAATTCGGCATATGCAAATAAACCACATTTATTATAAATAATTTACGAAAAATTGAATTTGTTTCATTTACATTTACACTCTGTACACATTCCAAAGATCAAAGCAGACATTTTTTCCGTGTTTATAATGTACATATTTGGTTGAACAGCACTGTCACAGCGTGCAGTAAATAAACCTGGTTTTATTATTTATATTATTGTCTGCAAATAGTAAAGAAACATATTTTTGCCAGCTCAAAGGCATTTCTCGGGGATTCTCATACCATTCCCTTACCAAAATGTGTCCCAAATATATTATTTATTTTATTATTTTACTAAAATTATTTTTGTAATTATTTCAGTATACAGATTTTCTAATTTCTAACATTATTGATCTTTGACAATTTGAAAATCGTACTGAAAATACATTTATGGATTTTCTTCTCCTCTGTTACACTTATGTTTCCTTATTTTAAATTTTTCCATTTTTTTTTAACATTTTCTTTTCCAATGGCCACAGGGTATAAGAAATGTGTTCATAAGTCGACAATATATGCAAATGTATTGGGCAATATTTACTTATTTATATTAAAAAATGTATGTACATATATTTAGTATTTGGTTATTGGCATTGATAAGAGTAAGAACTTATTCATATGCAATGTATTTGCATGTATGTATGTATGTATACGTGTGGGCAAACAAACAAACATACAAACTTACTCACATCGCTCATACATACGCACACACACCAGTTGCCATTTCGCTGTCATTGTCGCAGTCGCCGTTGACGTCGACCACGACGTCGCGACGCGTCGCTGCTTAACGCAATAGCCGCTTGAGCTTTGGATGCGCACGCTGGCATCGCATTAGGTCAGTCAGTTTTCGCACAACGTGAAGGCAACACGTAGTCAGGTCGCGAGTGGATAAACCAAAAGCCGAAGTAAAATCGAATTGAAAAGCGAGAGTCGAACGTTAGAAAAGGAAACACGATGGAGTTTAACAATCGTTTACTATTGAAGATCATTGAGCTGGTGAGTACATTGTCTGTTAATTGTACTATGTGCTGTTAATTGTTATTTCTATGCATGTCTCTGTATATCTCTATCTCTCCCTCTCTCTCTCTCTCTCTCTCTGTCTCTCCCTTATATTTGTATCTTCTTATATCCTTTTTCCTATCACTTTCTTGAGTTTTACTGCTGTCACCCTAACTCCACACAAATGTCTTGCCGGCTGCTGTGATGAGAACTGTTGCTCTCTTTGCTCTTTGCTACCCTCCCGTTGTTGTTGCTTTCAAGCAACCGGTTACCATTCGCCGTTCGCAAGACTCGTTTTCAATGCTCATGACGTTATTTGGGGATTTAAGTTTTTGTTTTGGTTTGGTTTTTTTTTGGTTTGTTTCCTTATTTTTATGGCATAATCGTAACTGCGTAGTTCTCCAATGCGTGTCAGCAACATTCTTTGTGATCCCAGCCGGCATGATGTCATTAATGCGGTAAGATTCTGAGACACAAATGAAATAGATACTCGAATTCCCATACCCTCGCTTAGTCGCGCGACATGCCTCACATCCCACGACAGCATTAATCTTCAATAAATCGCAATAAATAAAGATTCTGACTTCCGTTTGATGATGTCCGTCTATATGATGTCAGCAACGCGTACATAGATTATTTTATTTATTCAATTGCACCAATAATTTCACATTTATAATTGACTACAGCTCCAGATGAGTCAGCCTTGTTTCCCCTTACCTCGCATTTTTAATTTGTTGATTTTTCGTACTCTTATTTAAATTAATTGCATTCTGGGCAAAACGAAATGTTAATACATTAAAATTAAATTGTTCAATTGAGTTTATCAGCTGTTGTTATTGTAGTATTTTGTTTTATTTTTATTTATTTTTATTTATTTTTTGTTTTTATTATTCAGTCATTGATAGCCGCATTTTGTATCAGTGCAACATGACGTATGAGAAATAATTACACAAAATTTTATTGTGCATGCAATGCTTTTGAATCCTCGGGCTTGACATGAGCTCATTGACTCCAGACTTTCATTGCCAAGCGTTGAGAGTGGATCACAGTTAAAAATAGCATAGAATGTGATACGAATTGCTCAAGGCGAAATTACTTAAGTTTCGCACTTTTCACTTGTCAATCTAACTTAATATACTACATTAGTCTCTTTCTCTGTTTAATATAAATCATATAAAGTCATATTAATATAGTTTAATTCAATATATGCCAAATTATAATCTAAATAGTCGAGAAACTTGGGGTTACTACATATGTGCATGATAAATGTAGAAATTAACATTGCTTTCATTTCATTTATTCTTCATTTGAACTATTTTCTTTGTTTATGAGAACTTTTGTATAAAATATATAAATAAGATTCAAATTGTTATTATTATTGTTATTGTTTTTTTATTGAAAATAGTTTTAAAATCTTTGCAAAGTGTGTTTCTAACTTGTAACACAAGTAAATTCCTGACTCTATATTATAATATTGCTATATTATTAACTATTTTATATAGTATATAGGAAATAGTAAAATAATTTCTTTGTTTTTGCAAATATTTTATGCAAGCAACACAAAGGAAGCAAACAACACAGCTGACTCAGTGTCAACAAAATCAGTTGACTATAACATATAGCAACGATCGGTTGATAATTGCAGAAATGTTATATACTTTTATTTTGTTGTGGACTTTAACACATACAGAAAGAATCTGCAAGTTTATTCATACTAAATGTTGAGGATTCATCTTGTCTTCAATTATGTTACATGAGCTGGATCATGTTTACTTGTATCATTTAATTGTTGTAATAAGAAAGTACATACACTTAAATCATTGCATAGTTGTTGACCCTGTTGACTGTACGAGTGTACGAGTGTATGACAGTAAGGGGGCGTGCCACACCCAATGGGTATTCAACTTAAATTCGTGACACATTTTCACAGCTTTCGGTTTGCAGTTGGCTTTTGCAGTAATTAAATTGTATTGCGGCTATAAACAAAGGCGAGACGCGCCTTGAGTTACATTGGCACGTACATGTGTGCGATAGTTGATCATGATGCTGATGCATACACTCGTATGTTAGACATGATGATGATGATCATGATGATGTCATAATAGCAAGTGCGAGCGCACATTACGCATACGCCATGTGCTCCAATCCGATCGGGCAGCTGGCAAAGGTCGAAGCTGCATTGAATAAACAACAAATCAAAATGCGTGTGTGTGTGTGCGTGTGTGCGTGTGTGTGTGAGCGGCATAACTAATTTGATAGCTAGTAGGACGCTTAATGAGCTGACCAGCAGCACCCACAGCAGCATTAGTCATCGCAAAATCAAATAAAGTATAATGAATAACAATAATAACAATAACAATAGCAATAGCAATGGCTAGGCTCGCAGTCTTTGTGTAAATATTTGATATTATCTTGGTCATGGGTAACGGCTTAAGTTATTGCAGATAACTAATTGTTTGCATTAGATATTTAGTCGTGCCACTTTAAGAGTTCACTTTGTGTGCCTCTAAATGCTTGCAACACGCTCGCAAAACTGTTAACGAGCTAATAAATGTTTTAACTGCGAATCTTTAGCTTTTTTATTTGCTGGCTGTTTACAGCGCATTTCTTATTGTTTATCGACATTTGTTTAGATGTGTGTGTGCGTCCGTGTGTGTGTGTGTGTGTGTATGTGCGTTGTGGGGTGTTGGCGCGTCTGCAGAGCATTGGCCAATGTCAATGGCATGTCAGCGTCATATAATTAATTGCTACATGCCGTAACAATGCACACACACACACACACACATACCTTACCTAGCTGATTTCATATAAATTTGATATATGGGCACTGTTTGAGGCGTCGGCGCTTAATTTGGACAACTCGCTTGACTACTTTTAGGCCAACAGCCACAATGCTTGGCTTTTGGGCCGTGTTTCATAATTAATGGTAATTCCTTTTCATTTGATTTGCTTGAGAATTATAAGCGTTGATTAGTGCTACCCTCCGCTTGGGGTACATTAATGCCAGCCTACGAAACTTTAATGTATTATTTTTGAAGGCCACATTCAGCACATCAAAATGCCAGACATTATATTTGTAACATAAACATTTTTAATTTATTTCATTTATTTTTGGATTTTTAATGCATCTTCTCATTGCCTTGAAATCTTTATGGGAATTTCTTAGAAACATTTACCGAACACAGTAAGTCAGTGAAGTAAGGGTAAACAACATTTGAAGTTATCTTCTTAGGCATTATTATCAATCAAAACAATTCCATTTCGCCATTAGTAAACATTAATAATTGACAACGTTTTTGTTGATGTTATTTCTTTGGAAAAATATATATTTAATTGAAAGTTCTCATTATAAATATATTGTTAACTGATGGCTAAAATTGA
Source organism: Drosophila macrospina (assembly GCA_035042075.1). Taxonomy (NCBI): domain Eukaryota; kingdom Metazoa; phylum Arthropoda; class Insecta; order Diptera; family Drosophilidae; genus Drosophila; species Drosophila macrospina. The sequence goes on along the minus strand of JAWNLW010000500.1, from coordinate 1,412,205 downwards.
AAGTCACGTTATTTCTATTTTGCTTTTATGTAAACTCAAGTTGGAGTTATTTAAAATTTATTTAAAATATATATACAATAGTAATTCGCATTTGAATAAATCAGTTAAATGTTGTATTTCAGTTTCAACTGTTATTTTTTTGTATTATTTTAATATTAATAATTGAATTTATATATTTTATTAAATATTATATTTACTACTATAAATAAATTTAAAATTCATAAGCAATATTACTAAGTTAAGTTCTAAGTTCAAAGAGAAACTTGTATTAATATTACAAAGTGAACCAATCCTCAATGCTCGAAGAATATACATATATAAGAGATATCTAAGGGATATCTTATGTATATTATGAATGTTGTGAATGAATGCATGCATTGCTCTTATCTCGCTCAAACCCCAAATCTTTCCCATTGATTCATTTTAATTTTGTTTATTACATTTGGCTACCATTTTTATTTGTTTTGCATTCGAATATACATACACGTTCATATCATATCAATTGTGGTTGTCGCTAGGCAATAAAAAGATTGAATTTCAGTTACCCACAGACCGAAAGTTAAATACCCTTTGAGGGATATTTGTACGTGTCTGCATTAGTGCATAAGCGTCTCACTGTAAAGAGACACACATACATCTATACATGCATATATGATCTGCAACTCTAAAAATGTAGCGGTAGTTCTCAACGCTCGCTATTGTCGCTCTCTTCTACTAATGAGAGCGCATTACTTAAGCATAAGAAACTTGCGAGGGAAATGGGAATTGTGATCCTCTTGTAATATTTTGATTTAATCGGCCGCAGCTCTCGTTTGGCAGTGGCCCAGGGCGTAGAGCGTTGGCATGTCAATCAAGGGATCGCGAGTTCGAGTCCCGGCCGATTCCTTTTGCCATTTTTTTTATTAAAAGTCAGCTTGAGTTTATTTTTACAAAAATCAACTTAAACAAATTAATATAAATTACAATTTTGATATAAAAAAAGAAATAAAATACAAATATAAATAATAAAAAATATTAAAGTTATTAAACAAATGATTTAGTTTTCAATACAAAGGTAGGGTATTCAAAGTGAACTGTAAATGCAAACGAATGATTCAATATTTAGCAACTATTGACATACGTAATTGTGCCTGGTTCCAGCTAATTTTATTTGCTGCTAATGGGCGCGTGGTAAACAATAATCCATATACCAATAATCCACATACCATCTGCATACACACACACACATACATAACATAAATATATACAATGTATATAACTGTGTCTGCTATATAGTGTATTTATATCTATAGAGTCTAATTCGATATCTATAAGCAGCTAACAGGCTGTCCTAATGACATTTTGTTGTTGTCGTGTGGCAAGTAGCTCGCATTACAAGTTAAATAATAGTTGAAATTAGGTATAGATGGGTAGGGGAGAGTGGATATTTACAAGGATACACAACAGTGTGGCATCCTTTTAGCTGGCAATTAGCGTAGACTAACGGCATTTCTAATTGATTGATTGATTGCCCCAACCACTATGTATGATGTGGCACAGCTGGAACACACCCGTATTCCATTTACAATGCTCGCATTTTTGTTGACACTAAACGTGATAAATGGCCCCATATTTGGCCAATAATTTTCATATTTTGATAAGCAAATTGGCTTAAATACTCGCAACGGAATTCCCTCTATGCCGACTTAAATGGACTTCAACAACAACTGGCAATATGTCATCTATAAATAATACCTGCATTTAAATGTGGGCTTAAAGTTTTAATGATAGGCAAAAAGTGGTATATGGCTCCAATAATTCGGCAACTTACGTTTAATCCCCAAGAAATGTTTAATTTAAATGATTAAAAAATCACAATCAAATTGGAAATAATACTAAATAAAGCAAATAAATAATTTAAGCGTGTTAAACATCTTTGATGTTTATAAATTAGTTTATGCTCGTAAATATCTCAGTTGTTCTTTATTTAAAATCTTAAAAAATCACAGTCAAACTGAGAATAATAAATATTTTTAAGATTTTAGTGATGAGCAGATTTAAAGACTTAAAGAAATTTATAATAACAATATAAAGTTGGGAGTAATACTTAAAGTTAATAAATAACTTAAACAGGTCATGAATATTATTATTTAGTTGACTTTTTTAAACTTCTTACATATTTTTGATCCCCAAGTAATTTATAAACTTAAAAATACAAATTTTAAATAATAAAATAATAAATATTTGAATTCAATTTCTTGAAGTTTATAAATTATTAAATTAATTTGTAGTTTTTTTCTTATTTGTATATCGCAAGAAATTTAAAATCTTAGAACTTCAAATTTTAAATATTTTTTAAGAAATAAATTAAATAAATTAAATTAATGTATCTAAGTTTATAAATAATTGTTATTGTTAAACTTCTCATTTATTTTTCATTGATGAACAATTTTAAATCCTCAACAATTAATATTAAATTAAGAATATTATTTTATTATAATATTATCTAATTGAAGCGAATTCAACATTTTAAAACGATCTTATTGTAGATTTTGATCCACTTTTTTCACATTAATTGTTTAATTAATTAATTATTATAGTTAGAGATTAGTATATAATAAGAGAAGTCTCAGTACTGAATGAAGTAATATAAACAATTTATTTTTAATTTATTTCAACTTTTTTGTTTTTTTTTTCTTCTTTCAACTGTTTGCAATGCACTTCAATCGACATATTCATTCAGTTTGATTGATTGAATGATTGAAGAATGATGACACATTTCTCTTCTTTAAAATTCTTCTTCTAATGCATTCTTCTTTTTAATTGATGAATGATTGAAGATGATTACACACTTCTCTTCTTTAAAATTCCTCTTTCATTCTGCTCTTCTTTTTGATTGATGAATGATTGAAGATGATTACACACTTCTCTTCTTTAAATGCATACTTCTCTTCCTCTAATGCATTTTTTTTTTTGATTGATTGAATGATTGAAGAATGATTACACTTCTCTTTTTTAAAATTCCACTTTCATTCTGCTCTTCTTTTCGATTGATTGAATGATTGAAGATGATTACACACTTCTCTTCTTTAAAATTCCTCTTTCATTCTGCTCTTCTTTTTGATTGATGAATGATTGAAGATGATTACACACTTCTCTTCTTTAAAATTCTTCTTCTAATGCATTCTTCTTTTTGATTGATGAATGATTGAAGAATGATTTAGCTTTTCTTTAAAATTCTTCTTTCATTCTGCTCTTCCTTTCGATTGATTGAATGATTGAAGACGATTAGACACTTCTCTTCTTTAAAATTGTTCTTCTAATGCATTCTTCTTTTTGATTGATGAATGATTGAAGAATGATTTAGCTTTTCTTTAAAATTCTTCTTTCATTCTGCTCTTCCTTTCGATTGATTGAATGATTGAAGATGATTACACACTTCTCTTCTTTAAAATTCTTCTTCTAATGCATTCTTCTTTTCGATTGATTGAATGATTGAAGAGTAGTACAATGTTCTTTTCAAAACTATTTGCATTCCTTAACTTCTTTCAACTGTTTGTCAATGCACTTGCTCTGTCAGTCTGTGGCCTCCTTGTCAATTGTCCACGTCCACGTCCACGTCAACGTCCACGTCCACGTTCATGTCTGATCCAAGTTTCGAGCGCTCACCGCAGGTCTTCACCGCCAGCATCATCATATTGATTGAGAGCGTTGCGGATCAAGGCTATAGCAGCGAGGCAATGCTGGTCTGTGGCACGTTAGCCGGCTATTTGATCATTTGCAGTTCTCTAACCATAGGTAATGTTGTGGCATTGCACTACTTGCACTGCTTGTTTTGCTAGCTGAATGCGAATCCCTATTGCAGGACACCTGCTGGGCGCCAAAATGGACAAACGAATCGATATACTCTTCGCCGTTGCCGGCTGTGTGCTATTCATTTCAACTGGGGCTATCATTCTCGATCGCTGGATGAGCAATTATGAGACTGCCATCGATAAGAACACCATTCTCGCCTCGGGCGTGTTAGCTTTTGCCAATGGAATCAATTTTATCGCCGACACTTTTGTCATATTTCATGCCAAATAAATATTGCCAAAAACCCAAAACGATTTCACAAATAATTTACAATGCTGATTACATATCTAACATTTGATTTGAAGTGGGGCATATTAAGTAATCCATTAAACTTGCTCGCATATTTGAAGTCAATCAATCAACTTGAGGAATTGCTGCACTCTGAAGACGTCTGGCTATAATACAATTTAGCAATTAATTGGGGATTGAAATTGCAATTGCTGTGGCCCCAAAATATATGCTATATTCTATATTCAATTAATACTTAGTTTAAATTTTAATACAAAACAGAAAAATTAAAAGAATTAAGACGATTAAAAACCTTCTTCAATTGAAGTTTAGCTGAGTCTTTTCACATACCTGCTTATGGATCTGTTACAAATGGTTGCGGACTCTTTTTCACTGATATTAAAAGATATTTTAACCTTGGCTTTCTTTTATTAGTATATAAATTATGAAATTTTAAAGCTTTTTTAATAATTAATACTAAATTTACTTAGCTAAATACCATATTTTCCAGTCTCTACATCAAAATGCCCTAATGAACTTTTACATTAAATAATATGCTTCTTTCACAATCAAGTTTAAGAACATTTTTTTCGATTTGAAATTAGTTTACCTATTATTAAAACATAATAACTTATTTCAAATAAAAATCAAATTTTAATAATGGAAATAAATGTATTAAAACGTAGAAAAATGAACTAAACTGTATTAGATATTAGATATTAGATACTCTGAAACTATTTTAATAATCAATTACAAACTTTGTTCCTTTGCTGATAGTAAGCTGAATCAAAGATCCTTCTGCATGAAATCTGATCAATTTGCGTACTTAAGAGCATAAATATTAACAATAAATAGCATTTCTTAAGTTGGAATAATAACAAAAGCATTTACATTTCAAAGAAAACTCGTGAAATGCTTCGATGTAATTTTGCATTGCAAAAGAAAGAAGAGTTTTCCAGTTTATAATTTGTGCAAACATCACGTTTGATCAAATTTGGGAAATCAAATAAATAAACAACATTTCTTAAGCTGAAATAACATCAAAAGTGTATATATTTCAGATGGAAATCGTATGGAATTTTGCATTTTGTAAATGTTCTTCAGAGTGATAATCCGATCACTTTGCGCATTCATGAGAATAATATAGATATTTGCATTGTTTCAATAAATAATCAACAATTGTTTTTCCTAATTTCCCACAGGGCATTGCCATTGCTTGCTGTGTGCTCTATGAGGTGGTGGGACAGCTGAGCAAACGTCCATTGATCGTATGCGGAACCATTGGTGGCTTCACCATCATCTGTGCCGTGCTGCTTATTGGTGAGTACTCTGGAGTGATAAATCCAATATGTTATGAATGTAAATTGAACTGAAATATGAAATCTACATAGGACACGTGCTCGGTTCGGTTGTGGAGAAACGTCTGAATGCGCTAATCTCGCTGCTGGGCTGTGTGCTATTTGTGGCATCGGGTGCCCTGGTCATTGATGAGTGGCATGAGGCCTATGACTTCATGAAGGATCGCAAGCGTAATGCTATCGCTGCCGGCTCCCTGATGATCATCAATGGCGCTGTCTTTCTACTGGATACCCTCTCCATTTGTAGAACGTAAGCCCACAGAGAATGATGATGGGCTCTCTCCATATTTATAATACGCTTTTTTTTTTAAATTCTCATGGCTTCTGTGTGCGGTCATAAAGCGGAATATGAATCTTATGTAAACTCTACGAATATCATGTATACACACACGTATATATTTATACATATATATGTATTTTTTTTTTAATATACACGCATACTTATCTATGTAGCACTTAAGTAAAAATTCTAATGCGCACGAGCAGCGTTTGCTAAACAAATTGCAAATTGTTCCCAGGAATCCATTAAATATATACATACATACATATATACTCCAAAACGTATCTGTATCTGTATTTGTATCTGTATCTCTATCTGTATCTGTATCTGTATCTCTATCTGTATCTGTATCTGTATCTGCATTTGTAACTCTCAGTGTGTGTGTGTGCTTGTATGTCTGGTATCAGGCTATCTACTTTAATCTGGAACTGGTCATGTCTTATATAATAATTGCGCCGCTATTTTACTACTTTGCCCCCTCCCTCTGCGACGCCATGCTTAGAAAATTGCGCATAATTGCCTGAAGCGCATTTTCAGACTCTTTCTGGGAAAATTGCTTCGACACACGCTGCGTGACGTCACGTGCCAATCGCTGTTAGCAAATTCTGCCCTAAAGGTCGACAACTTTTAACATTTACTTTAATTTCAAGAGCCACTCGCACCGATCCCTAAAGCTTCACTGAGAAACCCTGCAATCTTTATGAAAATTCATATATCTAATGAAAATTAAATTTAAAACAATAATTTTGATTTTCTTTCGATTAATATACAAAAAATGTAAGTTATCAGGATTTTGTTCAAAGTCCTGAACCTCACAGCAACGTTTCCTAATATATTTTGCATTTTTGCAACAGATTTTTACAGAATAAATTTATTATTGAATTAAAATAATATAAAATTATATTTGTTTGCCAAGTTTTCTTTCATTAAATAAATTTCAAATATATATTAATATTCATATTCATAAATTAATATATAATTTCAGTATTGTTGCAAAAGATTTCTTTTAAAATAGTTTAGCAACAAAATAACATAATAACAACAACATAACATAAACTAATTTGGCATTCTTAAAATGTAATTGAATTTTTTATAATTTTTTTTTGAGAAATCAAATATTGTATAACTATTTTTTTTATTTATAATTCTTAGCAAACATTTTTGAAAATTATTATTCAAGTCTCTATGAAATCTCTAGGAATCTTAGCAGTGCTGGACATTGCTCTCTATATTTTAAGTTCAGTTAATTTTTTTTAGCAGATTTTTATGCTCTCTCACAAATGTTGACTTTATTTTTTCTTTTTAAATGAGTTGGAAACTCGTCAACGTTGTTCATAAAAGTTTAAGTATTAGTTGCAAATATTTAAAGTAGGGTATTCCAGCTTCGTCATATTGCAGTTGAGTTTTCTTCGCTTTTGTTTTGTTAGCTAATTTAGTTTATTACATTGTCTTTTGTGTGTTGCCTGCTGCGTGTGATTTTGTGATTTAGTTTTTGCTTTCGCGTTGTCTTTGCTAAATAATTAAGCAATTTATTTAATTTATAATTATTTTTTTTTTTATGTTCAACCCTCACATTGGCCCTCTAGACGCACCGCGGTGCCCGTGTTAACGGAAGAGTCGACGATGAAAAACAAAGTTGAGATAAATCGCTTTTAGCCTGAGATTGAGTTACATTCCAGTTACACGTAGTACTTACAAGAGACTTCAAACCGTGTTGTGATTTATATTTAAATTGCTTTTTTTTTTCTCTTTTTCTTGCAAATTATATATTTATTCAATTTATTATTGTAATGCTTTTTTACAAGAGTATTTTACTGCCGCCTCTTTTGAGCAATCCCTTCGAGAGTGTTCAGCTGCAATTAGAATTTGTCATGGTTATGTTCATGTTTAGCGTTCGTGTTGAAGGCTCATAATCAAGGTTTTTACATAGTATATTGTGTATAGTATAGTATAGTTATATAGCAGGCAGTTGAAATTGCTTCAGATAATGTGGTAGAACATCTATAATACATCTTTCATTTACCGAACCAAGCAAAAATGGCAACTAACAAGCCGAATGCCACTGATAATCCCACAATTATGGCCTGTGACTTTGAGATCTCTGGAAAATTTCCCAAGGAGGCATTTGAAATGTTTGCCGTTGCCCAGGCGAAGCTGTTGGGTCTGCGCGGTTATATAACCCGCGTCGCAGATGATTTCTACAAGGGCCAGCTCCAGGGTGAGGGAAAAGTGATCGAGACCTTCAAGCAGCTAATCGCCACAGCAGCTGAATATGTGGCTGCCGTCAAGGAGTTTATCATCAAAAATCTGAAGTGCATTCGGGAATATACCCATGAGGCGTTCGAGGTCAGGAAGTAAAATTCAAAACAAGTTCAAATTCATTCATCATTGCTCAAAGATCAAATCAATTCAAATATAAAATTATCTGTTTTTATTCGTATTTTTGATATATATCATCTCTATTATTGATTATTGATGTGCAGGCAACTTTTGAGCAGGCCCAAAGAATTATAAACAAGTTTTTGCGCCGTTTCTATCATATTACCGATGATGATTGAGTATAATAAACTGATCTTATCTGGTAAATGTCGAATCTTATTCGCCTCTGCTTGAAGGTGCCAACTCCTTTGCATACAAATGGATGAGGCATGCCGACAGCAGAATCGTGATAATGTTTCGGAATCAATGCGATCAGTCCATACATATTTAAGGTATATATCTTCCAATAAACCGGGTAAGTATTGATGGCAGCCAGTGTTGGAAAAGGTAATATTCGCATAAATGGGTTTATAACTTGCAAATTGTGATTGGGTAATAATATTTTTATGAAAATTCTGCACGAGATAGATTTCTTCCCCTCTTCCTCTTCCTCACCATTAGCAAACCAACAGTTTCTGTGTTTATCTGTTAATAAATGCAAACTGCAAGCAGGCAGACCAACGGATATGACTAAATTGGTTACAGGGTATAATATGAATCAGCTCAGTGATAGACGGCAGGCAGTGCGGTGCGACAATCTTTGTTATGAGCCGCCGGTGCGCAGTTCAAACAGAGGCAACGTTATAACTTTATGGGTCAATTTGCGGACGCCCATTACGAATGTACAGTTGTATTGGTAAATAATGTGTGTACAAACATACATACATGCACACGTATTCGAGAACTAACCCATATGCGAAAAAAGCCGCAAAATTGAAGGAAATTAACCGTGGCAAGGCGGCAGCAACCACAGTGGCAACAGCTAATCAGCCCCGCTAAGTGCGTCGCCGACGCATCGATGATAGGCAGCGACGGGCAGAGATTGCGGTCGCTGCGAATTAGTCGCATAATTGCAGCGCGGTGGCAACGCCGCCTAAGCAAACAGAACAGACACAGACGCAACAGTGCTGCCAGCTTTTGTAGCGCTAAATAAATGATGCAATACTATAAAAGCATTTTGCTTATTTTAAAAACTAAAAAGTTTTACAATTATGTTTATTTAGTTGGAAATTAACTTAACATTTTTGTTAGTATTTTGAGGTGTTATATATTTAAGATATTTGTTAATATTTGCTCATATTTGTCACAAGCCGTTATATACAAAGTTTGCATAGTCACTTTTAGCCGTAAAACGGCCAAATGGCCAATGCTGCGCGTTGCGTCGGCAGCGGTGATTGGCGCAGTCGCAATCGAATCAGAGGAGCCGTCACCGACGTCGTCGTCGCTGTCGTTGTTGCCGACGCCGACGCCGTCGTCAGTTTGCTTTGAACACTCGTACGTGAAAGTTGACGTAGCGTACGCGACGGCGTCTTGAAAAAGCTTTGCCAATACAATTTTGAAAGCGCAGGCGTGCAACGGTTTTTTTTTCTTCTCATCCCATTCGTTTGGTACCAGCTACGATTTGTTTTTGTTATCATTTTGTTGTTGTTGTTGTTTGAAGTGAAGTGAAAAGCATATAAAATTTGTGAATATTTGATAGAGTTGTTTGTTGTATTTATTTTGCTGTTTTTTTTGTAATCTTAACGATTTATGCAATTTTGCTGAAAGCTAACAAAAAAAAAAATAAAATAAAATAATAATATGCAGCAACATTAATAACGGCAACCGCAAGACAACAAAAGTCAACAACAATTACCAGTACTCGTTGCAGGCAAAACGATCAGAGGAAGAGGTAAGTAAATATGCATTGCATTTGTTGTTGGTTTCTGCTTTGTTTATGCTTACATTTGAACGAAAAAAACAAAAACAAAAACAATAAAAAAATTAGGAAAAACCAAAAAGTATAAACCTGGCGAACTGGCTGCCTATCCCAGCTGACATACATACTTATGCACAGGCGATGGTTACAGATACAGATACAAATGCACAGGTTCAGATACAGATACAGCTACAGATACAGATACAGATACAGATACACAGATACAAACAAGCTAGACATAACCTCATTAAAGTTGTCGCTGTTGTTGTCCTCAATTTATCCGGCTGCCAGGCCATGGATGGAGTTGGAATCGTCTTCGATTATTGAGCCGTTTGACTTTTTCTCAACATCAACAACAACGAACCTGTTGCCCAAGTAGCAAAAAATAAAAATAATATAAAAAAATTATATTTTTATACATATATATAAATATATATATATTTATGTATATACATACAGCCTCTAGAAATATGCGAGACAATCTTAAAGCTTATTTTGCTCGATACCCTTTAATCGGTTTAGGGTAGCCCAACATGCTCAGGCTGCCTCTTGCGGTTATACGCATGATTGGATGCTCGCTCTACCTGGTACCTCCATCTGATCTATTCGAACTCCGAATTTCCTGCAGCTAGCCAAACGAAACTTTCAATTGAATGTCTTAGAGAGATAACTTTCAAATGATGATAATTCTTTATTAATTTAAATATAAATATATTGCTGTCATCTCGTATAATTTGGAATATTTGAATATTTTCGAAAATTCAATAATTCTACACAAAATAAACAATTTCCTGATTGAAGTTTTGTTTATGCTGAAAACTAAAAATACAAACTTCTGCTTAAAATTTTTGTTATTATTTTTTTTAAACTGAGAAGACTATTATTAATTATTGTTTTTCTACTTGCCCAAAGGTTTATCTAGCTAATTGTAAAACTTAAATAAAAACTCTTATTTTACAAAAGTTTTTCTTAAACTTTGTATAAATATAATATAAATAAAAATAAAATGATTTAAAATTAGTAAACCTTAAATAAATATATAAAAATAATAATAAATAAAAGTTTAAAATAAATAATCCTTAAATGAGATAAATAAAATAATAATCAATAAAAATAAAATAATTAAAAATAAATAACATTAGATTTTAAATAAATATTATAATAATCTTTAAAGAGGCGATAATTTCTTCTATTTATGATTCGATGAGTCAAAAATAATCAAATAATTAATAATTATTAAATGTTAAACAAAATAAAAATAACTTAATAAAATACTTGTGAATATTCAAATTATGATGACACAAATAATCTTTATAATGTTGAATAATCACCATTATTCATGATTGATTATTCGATTAAAAAATTCATCAAAATATTATTTTCCAAAGAGTTCCTTAAATTTTCAATATAAAATAAATAATAAAAGTTTATTTTATATTAGTTAAATATTATATTATTATATTAGTTAAATATTTTTATATTTTCGTAAAGTATTAAAACAATATAAATTTAGAATAGATTTCTTTGAGCTCAAAGCTCCAAAAAGAACAGCTCAAAGCTCTGCAAATGTAGAGTATGCTTACGTCGTTTTTAAAGCTAAAAAGCTCATTCTTTTTTATTTTTGTTGTGTTTCTTCTGCTTGTTGTTGCCATGAACTTGCTTGTTGGCCAGGCCAAGTCAGGCCAGGAAGCGGGCAGCCAGGCAGGCAGCTGAGTTGAGCCAGGTCTGAGTTCGCACTCTCGGGCTTAAAGCAATTTTCGTTTGGATTCGCCCGCCTCAATTCGTCGTCCCCCGTTTTGCTTTGCTCCGTTTCGGTGCCACTTGCACGCTTCCCCCTGCCCAACAGCCCCTTCTCCCCTCCCACCGCTTCCCGCTCCCAGCTCCCCCTGCTCCCCCTGCTTCAATGATCGCAGAAAATGAAAATTATTACATTGCAGAGCCGCATCATTATCGCCATGCTTGAAATCTACGTTTGCCCCAGCTTCAATTTGCCACACGTTTTGCCCCTCACGTCTCTTCACTCTTCACTCTTACCTCTGCTCTACCTCCCCCTCACCCCGCTCACCCTGTTGGCAATCAAGTGAAACATCGTCAACGGCCAAAAGGAATTGAAAGTGCGCGCGCGCATGCGCAATTAAGGCCAAGTGCGCAAAAAAACAATGTTTAATAAAATAAAATAAAATAAAAAAAGAAGTCATCAAAACAAACAAAAGCCAAACAAAAGTCGAAGGCTGAAGTGGAGCGAGTAGCGCAAAACATAAAAAAAATTCACTTTTTATCTGCTTTGGATGTTGGGGGCGCAGAACTTCGACTTCAATTTCATATATATACACATATATCTTGTTATACACATATACACACATAGATATCTGTTTGCGAGTTGGTGAAAATCAACATACAGGTTATACAGATTAATGATCACTTTTTCTGTGTCTGTCTCTGCAGAGAGAGGGAGAGAGAGAGCGGGAGAGAGAGAAAGAGAGAGAGAGAGAGAGAGAGAGAGGGAGGGAGGGAGGGAGGAGCAGCGAGTTAAGGGGCACAGAAAGCAGAAGCTGTGATTGAGGTCACTTCAACATTGCAACATTCAAATTGAAATATCATTGCGATACGCGAAAAGATAATAGAGTTCGCAATACAAAAATCAACTTACAACTTACCCAATGTTTCCTCACTTTTGTCCCATTCCTTTCTACTGCTGCCTTCCCTTTCTACCTCTTACCCTTGCCATCTCTTGCTCTGCCCCTGCCTAGATGCTTTTGTGTTTATTGAAAAGTTTGCGACACCTTCAAACCTACAAATCTTAAGCCAAGCCCATAAGTTTCCGGCACATTTACTCTCTGCATCAATGAGTGTGCTTAGGTGTGTGTCTGTGTGTGTGTGTGTGTGTGAAAGGTGCAGCTACAATCAACGCCTTCTTCAGCCCATGTTTTGATACTAAGTAGGAAAAGATTCCGTTGTGAACTGTAGTCATAATTGCAAATTGCAGAGAACACGGATTATTGGACATGGCTCGATGACTTCAGCTCCGGATAAGACAGCGTGGGGCAGGAAAGGTGGGAGCGTTTCCCAGAGAGTGCAACAACTTGATAGCCATTCTTGCTGGCCAAATTGATTGCTTTACAGCTGGTAAATGCCGCTCGGCGTGGATGTTGCAACGGGCGGCAAATATCTGACAACAGCAGCAGCAGCAACAGCAACAGCAGCAGCAACCACAGCAGCAGCAGCAGCAACAACAGCTGCCGAGTTGTGTTTTTTCTTCGCTTTGAACAGAAGGCAGAGTTGTGCATTTGTTAGTGCTGATGCTGGCATAAACTTGGCTCTTAGCTTCACTTATTATTTATTATGCAAACAAAGAGGCAACTGTAATAAGCCCTGGGCCACACATGCGCATCAGCAGCGAAGAGCGCGGGAAAGTGAACGGGAAAACGGAGCTGGGACTCGGACTGCGACTGCGACTGCGACTGGGAATGGCAACATACATACATATTTCTGATTGTTTATTTATTCTTTTGCGACTTGTGCGAGATAAATGAAAAGAAAAACTGAGCATGACTAATGGCTGACCAAGCCCCAAAAGACGACGACAGCGGCAACGTGGGAAAGCAAATGTTCGCCCACGTTTTATTGGATCTTTGGCTAGGATATTTGTGCGCACAAGTGGAGGAGGGATGGCTGGGCAGTTGGACAGCTGGACAAGTGGGCAAGTGGACAACTTGGCAGCTGTTGGCCAGTGGCCAGTGAAAGCGCTTGTGTTGCATGTGCCACGGCTGCCTGCTCCGCATTCGTAATTGTTGCTCTTGTGCCGATTCAAGCGTTGCACATTTAATTGCCCCCACAGACAGAAGACCATGTCCGGATATTGAGCTGCCGCTGCTGCTACTTCTCCTGCTGCTGCTGTTGCTGCTGCTGTTGCTGATGTTAATTGGCCATGCAATTGACCGAAACTGGATTTGCATACGTACACAGCGCAACTGTCATAGCTGTCATTGCCATCATCATTAGCAGCAAGAGCAACGACAACAGCAGCAATAATAATAATAATAATAATATCTACAACAACAACAACAACAGCCACTTCGTTGTGTGCGGGTTTCCTGCATAGTTTCGTAGCCCAAAAGCAGTCAAAACATAAATATCAACTCATTTGCTTTAAATAGTCGCTCTGATCTGTTGTCATGGCCAAGAATTTGTGGATCATTACGCCAACGCGTTTGCGACAATTTAAGGTCAATAGTTTTTCACAATAGCATTACACAAATTGAAACAAAATACAAAAATACAAATGAAAAGCAAAACAAGAAACAAATCATTGAGGCGTCAAAATGGCCTATGCCTACATGCTATGCGCATTTACTATATACATATATAAACATATACATATATGTATATTTACACACAAACTGTACTATGTATAGGCATTCTATTGTTATGCTTGTATACCCTGTAACCGGAAAATGTGTAGCAATGGGTATTATTATGAAGTTAGGCAGAGGATGTCCCACATTCAAAATAATGGGAATTTTATGACAATTTCCTAGACCTTGCTTGCGTTACTTGTTAGTAACAAATAAGTGGTTAAGTTAATGGACATTTATTTAATTATATTAAATATAATATACTATTACAATTACCCACTTATTATTGGTTATATATATTCAGCACAATTAACTGCATATTTCAAATTGTTTTTATTGATACACTCAAAAACACTTTCCACAAGAGTTTTACTGCTATATCCTTTGCAATTGAGATGGCAAATTTAATTGAGATGGCACCTAAGCGTTATCGAGAGTTACTCGAGAGTTACAAGTTTGATGCAGTCACAATACACATATATAGTTTGATCTGAATAAGTTTTTTCTTCTAGAGCATCTCTTTGTCGATCTCAATTTCTGCACATTCTTACTTAGTGCTTTTTTTGTGATTTTTACTAAACTTGAGCTTTTTGTGGTGATTGTTGCCCGCATCAATTCAGGCCACTTGAATGTATGAGGCTTTGCCCATATGGGAAAAAACAAAACATAACAAACAAATACAATGGCCAACAGTTATGCATAGATAGTTAGATACTCAAACTGATTGGTCAGTGGGTGTATACGTATTCGAATTGCTTAGAAAGCATGCAGAGCAGCGAAACAAAGCCAAAAAGCAATCGACATTTAAATTGCCAAAATTGTAGCAACAATGAAGACTACAAAATTCGAGTTAACTGTTTTTTATTCATTAAGATTCGTGTACAAAATGTTTATGTCATTCACCATTCACTCTACAATCAACTGTAGAAATAATTAAAAGAGATCAACGGCTTAGTCTATATATATGTATCTTTATATCAATATATCTATATATCTATATATCTATATATCTATATATCTATATATCTATATATCTATATATCTATATATCTATATATCTATATATCTATATATCTATATATCTATATATCTATATATCTATATATCTATATATCTATATATCTATATATCTATATATCTATATATCTATATATCTATATATCTATATATCTATATATCTATATATCTATATATCTATATATCTATATATCTATATATCTATATATCTATATATCTATATATCTATATATCTATATATCTATATATCTATATATCTATATCTATTTCGTTGAGATCTATGAGGCTGATTCAGGGAGTACTTTCTCATTGGATTAGTTCAATAAAAGGTCGCTTAATCGGAAAGCTGTGACAACTGACATTCATGGCATTTGAACTACTTGTTTATGCTCATAGTGTAATACTCGTAGCATGGCCCCAACTGTCTGAGTTGGCCCACTCCCATTCAAAAGATCGAACCATGATCCGCTTACACATTTGCCCCGCTACCGGTTGTGCCATGTGAGACGTCAGACGACGCCAAGGTCAACACTGATGATGTTGGGCCACTTGCGGTCGCCACTGGAACGGGATCGGGAACTGGAACTGGTCGCACGGTTTGTGGCCGAACACACCCATGGAATGTGTGAGAGGCTTTTATTCACGATGTTATTTATGCCACTAAATGTCAATCAGTTGGGCGGCTTTAAAATCCGTATCAGGGCTTTTTTTAATGTTGCAAGCACTGGCGGCTGTGCATTATTGCTCATAAGTGTGTTGATGAGGCATGATAAATAAATGAGTTTGCTGCGCATGTTTAATGGCCATCAAAAGCATCATCATAAATGTAATCGCAATCGTTATTGTTATATCGTTATATCGTTATATCGTAATCGGATTGATTGTGACGTCACAAAAGCAGAAAGAAACTTCTGCCTCAGTTGACCTTTTGCAATCGTCAGATGAGGCAAAGCGAAAGCAAATACTTTAATAAGATTTCAAAATTGGAATCGAAAATGAAAATGAAAACGAAATCAAAACTGAAACTGAAACCTGAAATCGAAATGCATTTTGAAATGCGCTTAAATGAAAAGCTGGCAGGCGATAAATAAATAAAAATAATATGAAAGAAAAGTTTAGCTGCAGTTGTATGAATGTTGTTGTTGTTTTCGTCACGGTTATCTAATGATTTTTTTTGTGGCCGTTAGTTGGTATTTATTTATTTTTTAATACCTATTTAAACTCTATTTTTTATGTGCTTTTTGTGTTTATGTGTTGAATGAATGCGGCTGCGCAACGCCACCAACTTTGACTGCATATTGCAACAACAATAACAACAACAGCAACATGAGTAGTGGCAACAACAGCAACAGCAACAACACACGTCACCATCGTTACCGTCTAAATGAATTCAATTAAAAATTCACAATCAACAATAAATAACTAACTCAAACGCTTGGCGGCATTTGCTTTGCCTTTGCTTGGACTTTGAGATACAAATGCAAAAAATAACAAAAAAAAACATCAACAACAAAAATGAAATAAACTAAAAAAAAAAATAAATAAATTAGCAGCACTCGGCTATGTGGCACAGTGGGCTGACGACGACTGCATCAACTCTCAATCAAATGGATTTACTTTTATGCAAAGGAGCTTTAAGAACAGTTAAAAGCTTTTAAAGCACTTATGGCTAAAATGTAAAACAATATTCTACTAAATTATTTTTCACACTAAGTATTCATATTTTATAGGAAAGTTAAACTATTACAATTTCTTATAAATTGAAATTATTTTGTTGACTTTATTTTATGTAAATATTTGTGGCGACTTAATATAAACATCTATTGTCGAACGATTTTTAATGTAATCATTTCTTTGTTTAAATAACTGACACAAGGCCTCTTTCCACTAAGCTTGCATTTCTCCATTAATAATAATATTATTATTTTGCAGTGGGAAATATGAAACTGTAAATTGAAGTTTATTAAATCAGCTGATCGGTTTGTAAACAAATAGAGACTTAGCTAGAAGTTAAGTAATTCAATACGCTAAAATAATTAAATTATAAATTGGAGGCTTTAAAATATTTCCCTTCTACTTAAATCAGTTGTTAATTGTGACATTTCTTGCCATTTATCGATAAGAAAATACTTAAAAGCTTCGGTGTGAATGGACTTATGTTAATTGGACAAACGAGTATATAAATTATTAATGAATAAGAACAATGTGTAATTTAGTAATTGACACATTTAATAAGATGCTTGGCATTTGTAAACAAATTGCATTTGTTGCACTGTGCGACTTGAGCCAAAAACGCAAATTAAATGAAGGTAGTTAGTACTCAGCGTGCATAAAAGTGCGACTTGCGAGCTGCGGCGAGCGTGGGAAAAATGCGACGGGGACCTGATTTGGCCACCGACGATGACTGTGACTGTGACTGTGACTGCGACGGAGACTGCAACGGCGACTGCGGCTGCGACGGCGACTGCGACTGCGTTGTCTGTTTTAATTCTTATGGTCAATACATTTATTACTCATACAGACATACATACGACGTGTGCTTGGTCAGAGAAATAAAAAAGCAAAACACGAGAGGACGGTCACTTCAACGACTTTGTTGTTTGTTATTGTTGTTGCTGTCAGTTGTTTTTTTAGGGTCAAAACACTTTTCAAAATCGAATGCAAATTTTTAGTTCTGATTGAATGGACTTCGATGCGGATCTGTGCCGCCATGACTTGGTCTGTTCTTGTTGTTGTTGTTGTTGTCGTTGCTCTTAGCTCTTATTGTTTATGAATTTTTTATTATGATTTTGGCGCTGGCTGAAAGACTTATAGACTTTCATTGATGGAAACTTTCAAAAGCAAAATCAAGCCATTGGCTTTGGCAATCGAGAACGGGCCGTCGGTCAAAATGCGAACAGGTTTTTGAGTTTGAGTTTTAGTGCTTTTTTTTTTAGTTTTTTTTCTTAATTTTTTTTTTGCCAGATACGCAGATACATTTCGCAGATATTTCATTTCGTTAGACCGACAGTTAGCTGGGTGTGTGTGTGCGTGCGTGTGTGTGTGTGTGTATGTGTGTGTGTTTCACAAGCCATCAGCAGAAGTACATAAATTACATTGGCAGTTTAACGACAACGTCGTCGTCGTCGTTGTCGTCGTCATCGCTGGCGTTGATTGTTGTTGAAATTGTCGCCTGATCGTTTGGCTTTGTTGCCGGCATTGTTTGAGCCAGGCCTACAACTACTGCAACCTATCAGTACTATACAATACAACTTGTCTAAGATACCGAGTATCATTCGCTCGTTCTGCGTCAACTGCTGTCGAACTTGCGAAACGTGTCCACAATGAAGCGGAGCCCGGATTTATGTGTTTTAGCGAGCATATAATAGAAAATCTTGTGAAATATTTACGAGCATATATATATATATATATATATATATATATACATATACGTATATATATATTTATGTACATAGATACGGTCAGATGGTTGTATCTATAAATTGCACTGCAATTACAAACAAAAGAGGGAAACATTCAAGCAACTGATGTCAATTGAAATGAATGCCTCGCCATTCATTTGATGAGGTTGAATGAGCTGAATTATCCAACACTCGGGCACACTCGTTGCCACAAAAACCCGTCCGTAAATCGCTGGCAAATTGTGGCAAATGGCAAACAAAGAGTTGTGCCATTCATTTATCTAGCTTCTTTCGTACTACAAATTAATTTTCATAATCTTTTTCAGATTTCTCGCATTAATTGCATCCTTTATTGTTTACAGTCATCTCAGATTGTGTTAACGGAACACATCAAATTACACATATAGTTGATCTCTATTAATATGTAATTCTCTCTTAAGTAATCTTAGCTGTGTTAAATAGTTAAAACCGGAAGCTAAAAGCAAAGCATTTAGTTGCAGCTAATTATAAGCATAATTAACTAATCAATAACTTATAATCTTAAGGTTGTTTGAGTGCATTTTTTTTTCAAATTGCTTTAACGTATTTCACTTTTAAGCGGTATTATAATGAATGTGAATAGTTAGAAAGAGGAAAATGAGGAGTAAGAGAGAGAGAGAGAGAGATAGACAATTAAAGACAAAAAGAGCGAGAAATGCCTCTTAAATGCTTTGCAAATCATTTTCACTGAAATATATAAATAATTTGGTAAATCTATTCGCTGCAATGTTAAAAACTTTGACTATGCTTTATATAAAAATATAACACACATATTCTTCATTTTTATAGCTGTCAATCAATTAAAGAAGTTCTAGGCTAGAATCACTCCAAGCAATTCAACAGAATATTCTAGAAAGAAGAAAAATACACGAATCTTTCTAAGCTACGCTTAGCTTAGCTATCTGAAGAAAGTTGCTTCTAATGCCATTAAATGCATAAACCTATATAATAAATTTATATACATTTATATACAGTGAAAGCTCATTTTTGGGCAGTCTGGCAACTCTGAACATACCAGAATCCAAGTAGAAAAATATTTGAAATGCCTTTCTGAAATCAAAAGCAATCAATGTAACGTTGCACAATATCTGGAAATATGAAAAACAGTCAAATTAAAGATAAACAACCATAGTTGATAAGGAAAACTAGAAATATTGGGCGGAAACAATGTCAATATCAATAATTAAAGACGGTTTCATCGTTCGTTATCACTAGTAAAATAAATTAAATTGAAGCACATTTCGTAGTTTCTAGTTTTATTTCCTTATAAACTCCAACATCTCATCAATAATTTGGTGCCAATTATTGCTTATTAGATGTGTTTTTCCATAAGCATATTAAATGCCTAATTGACTCGATCGTTAAGTATTAAAGAATTGGCCAATCATGTCGCTGGCTTTCCAAATGAAGCAATACATCTGAACATAACAAAGACAGAAGACACATACATAAAAGTATTTCAATAAATAGATATAACAATAATAATACCATTGACTGGCTGTAACAAACGATTTGGATACCGTTAAATTGTGGAAATCCCTTGATTACGTATACTTAAAAGTATCTTATGCTTGTTGCCAGAATTCTGTTGTAACTGAACCTGCCACAACTCAACACAAATCATGATTTGGATTAGTCATGCATGCGATACTGGTATGTATGTCAGGCAGTTGGGGTGCGGTTTGTGTATAGTCAAGTAACCTTAGGTGAAATTATAAATGTAATGGCAAAAAGGCCGCCCGGTCTTGCCACCTGTTGCCAAATGCTGAAAAGTTGTGGCATCAAACCAGTTGCGAGAACTTTACAAGTTTCTGTGATGGTCTCAATAAAAAATAAATAAAATAAAAAGAAAAAAGAAAAAACAAACGACACTGAACACCGTTGGACGATGGAACACTGTCGTTAGTGGACATCGGACATCGGACAGTGGATGGTGGACAGTGGACAGATATAGTTGGGTTGTCAATGCCTGAGAAATAGTTGCGCTATAGTTTGTTGCAAGAATATGGGTCGACAAGTCTTGCGATCGCGCCAACGAGAAACGAGAAAGTGCGACTCTCTTAGCTAAATGAAGGCGGGACAAGCGACAGACTGTATGCGTGTGTGTGTGTGTGTGTGTGCGAGTGTGTATCTATCGCTGTGAGCCACTTTACAAAGAAGATGAATATTTAATAAAAAAAGCGGTATACGCCGTTAGCAGCATCAGCAACTTGAGCAGCTCTGAAACGGTGTCTTTGCCAAACTAGAGGATCAATTCGCATCTGGGAGACCACCTAGAAATGATCTTGCCTAAAGAAAACCATTTCCAATTGTTGCCTTAATTTGGCATTCGATGTAATTTGAACAACTCTAGTACATTAAGTTAAGCAGTTAGTATCTCTGAGATTCAGATGCAATTATTTATGCATACTTTTTGGCAATGCTTTGAGTGCTTAGAGCTCTTAAGCTTTAACAGTATTTCATTATTAATTAAACACTAGTTTATTTACATATTATCTATTGGAAAATCATTTAAACACAGTACAATGTGTAAAGCGAATTCAAATGAATTTTTCAGCAGTTCGATTTGCAATGCAATGCAACGGTTCGATTTTGATTTTGGTTCATGAACCTGACTTATCGAATTCACTTAAGATCGGAATGATAGTGAGCCTTGGTTCATGTGTACAACTTTTTGTTATGATCTAGTTCTGCGTTTGTGTTGTCTATCGACCTTAACGTTGCCACTTGGCTCAATCGCAAACGAACAATTCAAACTGCTGGAACTGTAACTTATTAGTTATTAATTTTATTTCTGAATACATTTGCAGCTGAACGTTTCAAGTACTTGTTAAGAATGTCTGGTGCTACACATATGGCTCTACCGGCACATGCAGTGGTGCCTCTGGGATCAGCAGCAGCTCCATCCTCGTCAGTTGGCCTGCCATTGGGCAAGCGAGGACACAAGCGTTCCATATCATTGGAGAATAATGCGCCCTTGGCTCTGCGCAGTACACCGAGTCTGGGTAGCATGGGACAGACGGCGTTGGGATCACCGCTGCTGCAGATGCAGTCAACACATGGAGGACTTCATACCGGCACATTGAAGTCGCGTCAGGAGCAGCGACGTCTAAGCCAGAAGTTTGGCAGTCACAGCAATTTGGATGATGATGCGATGGCAGCGCCACAGATGCGCAGCAAGTTCCAGAACATACGACAAATGTTCGAGTTGAGTCGCGGTTGTGTGACGAGTGCCGGGGAGCTGGCCGATAGCAAGGGGGCCGAGGAGGCGCTGCAATCTCTGCCAACAATGCTCAACCAACAATCGCAGACTGTGTGCCGTACCACGCCCATTGCTGCCGGAAGCCGCCTGGCCATTAGCGAACAGCAGCTGCAACAGCAACAGCCACAGCAGCCGGGCGAGGCCATGGAACAGGTGAGGCATTTGGCAATTGGCAACTGGCATTTAGTGTTAGGTGTGCCATTGGGTTGGGCGCACTTGATCTTGATTGATGTCGCTTAAATTTACCTTTCGCTACAGCAGCACAATGGAGGTGGCAACTTTCTGCGCCCGATTGCTTTCAAGCCCATTCCCTTGAGGCGGACTATCGCATCGCCTCCCAGCATCATCATCATCATCATCATCCCCATCATCCTCATCTTCATCATCAGCAGCAGCAACAGCAGGCGGCGGGACAACAACCAGTGTCCGGAGAGCGTTATGGCTACGGATCAACACCTTCCTTGGTGCCGCTTTCCACTGCAGCCACACACAAGTTTGGCAGTAAGTTAACAACTTTCCATTGAAAAGACATGGCGACTTTCACTCTAGTTTCTTGCCAGGCACAACGGATTTGCGCCATTTGACGGCACGTCGTCGTGGTCATCGAGTTGTGCAACGTACCAGCAATGAGGATGGCCTTGGTCTCGGCCATGGCCTCGGACTGGAGTGTCTGTCGGGTCATGATAGACCTGATTGTGCAAGCAGGTCAGCTTTGATAACCCATGGTTAATAGAGGATAACTTGATAATCTTCCTTATTCCTTATGTCATTCACAGCAAGAGCAGCGTTGCGGCAGCTGGCAGCGATCTGACACCTTCACCCTCGGACTCTGGCATATCGGAGCTGGAGGCAGCACTCAAGGATCGCGATTCGGAGCTGTCGTATTTACGACAGGCAATGGAACAGAATGAGAAAGTAATTTTCAAAGTCCAAAAGGTTAAATAACAATGACACCATCCCGCCAGCCTCACTGATAGCTTCTTCCCCTCTGTCGCATTTTTTTGACTCTTTTAACAGGATAAGGAAGTCTACTGGGAACACGAGACGCAGCGCCTGAAGCTCTTCTATGAGAGCCAGCAGCGCGAGTATCAGCAGAAGTTCAAGAAAATGCAACAGTTGCTGGACCTTCAGCAGTTCCAGCTGAAGCACCACAAACTTCGCCAATCCGAGCAGCTTCAGAAGTTGCAACATGAACTCGACCTCACCAGGTGCAGCAACAAGAGCTTGAAGAATTCCGAACAGCAGTTGCAATGTTCTGCCATGGAACTGAGCCAGCAGCTAAGTGAGGCCCATCAAACGATATCCAATCTGCGTCTCCAGCTGGAGGATAGCGAATGGAAGGTTTGTGAACGCAACGGGGAGATAGCTTTACTCAAGACGCAGCTCAAGGAGGCCCATGTAAGTTTCAAGTATTTAATATAACAATTTCATTTGTTGGCGCTATCGATTAGAGTATAATTTTCGTTTTATTGATCTGGCAACGCCATTTTAACCGTTTGTTGTCAATCAATATAATCCGTTAAATGCAACTTCTCAGGCGTTGCCAGACACTTTAACAACTAAAAGTGTTTGAAATCCGATTAGACTTGCCACATTTACAATCTTTACATAAGAAAGCAATACAAAAAGAAAGAAATTGATAAAATGTAAAATCAACAGAGTGGCAAAAGTTACTAACTTAAAAGAACTCACAACAAAACTCACTTTGTTTCTTCCATTTTTAGCTTGAAATCAACATGAAGGATCATGCAATTGTCAGTTTGAGGCATAGTAATATCACCAGCAACAACAACAACAACAATAACAGTAATCAACAACAACCAACTGTAAGACAACCACATGCCAAAGTAAACCAAAGCAGCAGGCGGAGGAACAGCAACAACAGCAGGAGGAGACGGAGCATCAAATGCAACAGCTGAACAAGATCATTGCGCTAAAGGATCAAGTGATTGGAGCATTGACTCATGAGTTGGCCAAGCTGCGCAAGGAGCTCTCGATCTGGCTATTGCCCATGAATATGGCGAAGAGCCGTCTGGTCGTTACACGCGCCTCAAGCAGCAGCTCGACAATTTGAACGAGATCTGCCAGAAGACACGCAAATATACGACACAGCGTCGCAGCTAACGCAACAATTGAGGCAACTGTGTCACAGCAACAACAGCAGCAACAACAGCAGCAACAACAGCAGCAGCAACAACAGCAGCAACAACAGCAGCAACAACAGCAGCAGCCACAGCAGCAACAACAGAAGCAGCCACAACAGCCACAACAACAGCAGCAGCCACAGCAACCACAACAGCAGCAGCAGCAGCAGCTGGATGCCATCATGGAGCGACTGCAGCTAAGTCAGGGCCAACCTGGGCAACAGACACTGACACCCTGATCGAGGAGTCCACCACATATGCCGAAGACATTGCCAAGCTGCGTCAAAAACTCGACGATTTTCGCAACAATCTAGAGCTGGAGAAGAATCAATGGTCCGTCGAGAAGGAAAAGGTTCTTAGCTATCAGAAGCAGCTGCAGGCCCATTACATACACATGTATCAGAAGCTGCGTTGCCTGGACAACACCAATCCAAATGCAACACCACCTGTTGCAGTTCTAACCACTATGGAGGTCAGCAATCTGAGCTGAGCTGTTCTATCGAGCAGTCTGCAGTTGTGTGTTTCCTTTTGAGGCTTCCTTACAAACACTTTTACAAACGATATTTAACAATATTATATTCAATGTTTGAAGTTAAAGATGCTTCTTGTCTGTTCATTTTCAATGACTATCTTTCTCATGTTCATGTCAAACTTTCAAGACACTTGCTTAGCCGTTTTCTTGGACATATCTTCAATTAGGTGATAAAACTTCAATGTAGTTCTTAAATTGTTCCATTTCATCATCTTCATGTCAATGTTAACAGTCACTTTACTTGCCTTTGGAAATTGATTAACTAATTTATATATTTGATAGGTACTTTAATGTGATTTTTGCCATTTCTGAGCAACAATTGAGTTGACATGAACATTAGGTAAACTGAGCTACCTTCAATTGAGAATATTTTGCAGTAGTTTTATATTTTTCTACAAGTTCTACTTTCGACTTAATTCAACAGCAATAGGTAGTAAGGCATATTTTTGGGACTATGAAGGACTAAGAAAATGCGAAAGCTTTTAGGTCCAACATCCTCTAAAAGGTTTTAGTTATAAGCATTGATACTTAGCTAGAATTTAGCGCACCTCTGCTTACTTTTTTTTTTATTATTATTTGTTTCTGCAATCTTTTTCCGAATAATTCCCCGGCCTATTCACAAATGAACTCTCTTTAGGAATCTAGACAATGTCTAAGCGCAGCCAACTTAATGTGCTAACAAAATCAATAGGTGCTGCCAGACTGTCATAGATAGAAAACAAGATCTGGCATTCTTGAATTATACTTAGAATGTATTCCCAATATAAATTGCGATTCTTTACGCGAAACGTAGCAAATGTCTATGAAAGTACAGCATAATTGAGAAAATAAACAATTCAAAATAATTATCTTTTTTTTAATATATTTTTAAAAAATATACACTATATATTAATTGTTTTTAATATTTTACATACATAATTTATTAAATGTATTTAAACGAGAATCAAAACAAAGAAAACAAATTTAAAAAAAAGACAAAAAAAATATTTGTGATTCTGAAGACGCGAATTTGAATATATATATAAATATATAGTATATCTATATATATATAGATATATCTACTATATATATCGTTCCATCATGTAAATGAAGTAAAAATTATATTTATTTGTAATGACAATTATTCATAGTCAAGAATAAATGTGCAAGAGAAATAATGACTCAACTGGGCGCTATAAATAATAATAATATTAATAATAATAAAAAAATTCTTTAAACAATACGATACAA
The DNA here is from genome assembly GCA_035042075.1 of Drosophila macrospina. Lineage (NCBI taxonomy): Eukaryota > Metazoa > Arthropoda > Insecta > Diptera > Drosophilidae > Drosophila > Drosophila macrospina. The sequence continues at coordinate 1,386,348 of JAWNLW010000500.1, read as the reverse complement.
TTATGTTTTTCTGTTTAATATTCTGTTTAATAATAGTAAGTATTTTAATAATTGAATATTTGAATGCAGAGACCTTTAAAGCTCGTTGTAGGCATTTATGAAAAGGTAAAAAAATGGTGTAAACTAAAGTACAACTTATGAATCCATTCATTACTCGCATACACTCATTCACACAGAGACAGTCAGACCTTAATTATATGTCTTATATAGTATGTTATATGTATGTTATAGACCGATTTATGCTTGCTAGGCACATTCCTCGACATATGTGGCAGGAAAGATGCCAATTTGATTGCGTAAGGCGCCGAGCCACCAGCCATCGTCCTGTTTGGCATGAACTTCGATGACATCGCCAGGATTTAGTTCCAGTTCGTCGTAAAGTTTTGGTGTATAGCTATAGAGGGCCTTGCAGCGTCCGAGGATCTGACACTGGCCACCATCCTTGGAGCTGACACTGTTGAAATTGCTATTCGTTCCCTGTGAGCTCATCGATGAATTCTGCACTTCATTGGCATTTTGATAGAAATGCTGTTGTGTTGCCTGCGGCTCAGCCTCATCCTCGTCCTGCGAACTGAACTCATCAAAGTCAGAGTCCTGCTGATTGGAGCCACCATCCGCCTGGCCGCGATCCGCAGCGATCTGGCCACCCGACAGCGTCTTCGACTTGGCCGACACTGTCATTGTCGTTGTCGTCGTCGTCGCTGTTGTCGCCAGCGATGCATTTGTCGTCGAGATTATCTTTGGTTGGCTGGTAAAGGTTTCAATATTGCTCTTGCTACGATTGAAATGCTTGAGCAGCCCCGATGTGGGAGCGGCCACAACGCTTATGTTCGCACAGGAGCTATTGGTCTGACTTTGCAGCTGCGAATAATCATCCTCATCGCCTGTGGCATCGCTGACATCCTGCGAGAGCAACGTTGTCGAATGCGGCGTCTTGTCATTGTTCTTCAGCCAGTTGGGCACCTTGAGGATGCTCTGCTGCAGTCCAGTGCGATCTCGGGTGATCTACGAAAGCAATCCATACCATTGGTCAATAACTTACTGGGAATCACCACATTTGTAAGGCTTACCTGTATGTGCTGCGCCAGCGGATGCGTTGTGCGCGGCTTGTGATCCAACTCGAGCAATGCCGAGTGCAACTTGAGACGCGCACCCTCCAAATACGTCAGCATGGAGCGAATCTATAAGGAAGTCATGTCTAGATTAGTCCATATATAAATAAAGAAATAAGAAAGCTACAGTGGAGTGTGCTCAACATTGGGATACCCTGCTCATGTATAGCAACAAACAAATAAAACGCAATTAAGTTTTCCTTGGACATTGTTGACACAAAGAAACAAGAAAGCTACAGTGGAGTGTGCTCGACATTATGATACCCTGCTCATGTATAGCAACAAGCAAATTAACGGGTATAAATAGGGGTATTCCTTGAATAATGTTGATACAAAGAAAGAAACAAGAAATCTACAGTCGAGTATGCTCGATAGTTTGATACCCAGCTCATGTATAGCTTCAAGCAAGTTAACGGGTATAGAGATATTCCTTGGATAATGTTGATACAAAGAAATAAACGAGAAACACAGTGGAGTGTGCTTGACATTGGCATACCCAGCTCATGTTTAGCATTAAACCTATTATAGACTTCAAAAGAGGTATTTCTTGGATAATATTGACACAAACAACACAAGAAAGTTATAGTTGAGTATGCTCGTATATGCAGTGATATACTTAGTATGCGCTTCATAGCAAACGAATAAGTATCTAAAGATATAGGAATATTTCTTGAAATGGTCCTGATAATGCGAAAACTATCAGGGAGTCTCCGACTATAAGATACCCAGTGCTAGCGGTAGAAAGCGATGGGAGACACCTCCTTCTGCCTGTTACATACATTGCCACTGAATCATACTACTCCCACAGCCAATGGGAAGTGGGTGCAACTGTAAACTCACATGATACAGCTTGTCGGTAATGTTCTGATGCTCCTGATTATTAAGCGACTGGGATAGACCACGTAGTCCATCTCTGGAGCGACGCTCCCGTTCCAGATCCGTTTTGACGAGCTGGAGCAACTTGATCAGCGAATGCTTGCGCCGCTCACGGTTCATGGCCAGCGTGGTGTGCTCGCAATAGAAGTCGGGCAAGAGCTGCTCACTGGGACCCTCCGAGTTGCGGCGTATGTTGCGAACAACCTGCAAATCCTTGGCCACATTGCACGCATCCAGCTGTGGCTGCAGACAGCTGGTCAGGCTACCAAGTATGGGATTCATGTCGGTGATAAGGCGGGCATATTGTTGCACAAAGTTATGCATGTTGCCCAAACGTTGTTGCTCGCTGCTCTGCAACTGGGATGAGCCACGGAGTACGGCCATCTCCCAGTCAACCCGGGCACGCTCGGCGCGCACACAGAGCGTGTAGTACTCGACATCTGCTCTCTTAACTGCCTCCTCGGCCTTCTTGCGTTTGTTGTCCAGCTTGACGCAGTCTTTCTCCGCGGATTTGAGCTCCTTTTCGGCAGCGAGCTTGTTGGGACCCTGATGCAATAGTGCAATCGATGGCGACTTCTGTATGCGCACGTCCAGCATTGCATCCTGCAGCTTCTCGTTCTCCCTGGCCGCTGTATGGGACGCCTTCTTGGCCTTTGCCTCGCTCACCCGCCATTCGCTCAGCACACGCGCCGCCTTGTCCACATTACTTTCAACCTAGCAGAGTTGGATTGAGAGAGATACTTCAGTTATCTTCTTGTATGTATATCTAGGCAATCTTACTTACCGCTTTGCGTGTCTTGTGATGATTGTCGACGACCGTCTTGAGCGGCTTAACCAACTCATCGGTCAGCGATGCCGCCAGTTGGCGATGAATGTCGCTGCGACTTTCCATCTCCGTAGCAACACCACGCCAGGCATCAGCCACACTGCCGGGTATCTCCCGTCCGGCTTTATTCAGTTTATTGGCCAACTTCGAGAGCGACTTGGAGTAGATCAGCTCCGAATCAGCACTGTATACCAGTAAGAGGGAGACAAAGAGAAAGAAAGGGGGATATAAATCGAGTGATCTTTGTCTAGGTATTTACTATAGTTAGTTCTATAATCTATACACTCTTGGATTGCAAAGCAAAATATAGAAAGACGCGTTAAGTTATCTTTATAATCAAGCCCGAGGAATCGCTTAATTTCTTGTGATAAGGGTCCCCCGAATCGAACAGTTTTCCGATTGCTCTGTTGCCGCAACAATTAAAAAAGCTCTGAAATGGCGGAAGTACTCCGAATTTTCTCTGCATTTACTCTGAATTTACTTCAAATTTACACACGAATTTACTCCGAAATTACTCCGAATTTACTCCGAATTTGCTCCGAAATTACTCCGAAGTTACTCCGAAATGTTGAAGATTTGTAATCTTGAAATATTTTATGATAATGCTCAATTAATAACTTTTTTTTATGTTATTTTTTAAAAGGAATTCTAATGAAAAGTGAAGAAAAATAACAGTTAATCTTAGAAGACTTTCTTTCGTCTGTGAACTATTAATAGTTATTCCCAAAAGAAGATAACACGATCTGTATGAATGATCTTTTACTTCTCCTGCATAAACTCAGCTTTACTTAAGCTATATATCTGTATAAGTCTGTGAAAGTATTGCAAGTATATGGAGGTTATCTCTTTTGAGTAGAGTTATCAAGAACAAATAAACTAATAAACAAACTATTTAAAACTCGCAATCTAGATTAACAATAGTCAAGACTTACCGCTCCTGCAGGACAAATATGAGCTCCTTGCTGAAGTCACCGCCTTGCTTGACATAGCGTCGCAGTTCCTCGAAGCCGTTTTGCCCCTGTCGAGAGAAAGATGGAAATATTTCATAAGAAGAAGATCACGATAAGTTTTAAAAATTGAGATAAATGAAGTGAAGTTAGACTGGGACCAAACAATGCGCTAGGTTGTACCTCATCCTTAAATCGTTTGGCGTGCGGTGATAGATCTTCCTCGCTGGGATGCTGCGATAGAGATGGGTCGTATTCGGTGCGATCGGTGACATCCTCACAGCTGACTGTCATGTCACGATCACGATCGCGATCACGACTTCGGTCGGGTGATAAGGACTGGCGACTGGAGGAGGATTGATTGAGATTGGTTTTGGATTGAGCGACACGTTTGAGGGGCGTTTGTTGTCGCACCACCTCCTTGAGTTTGGTGCTCTCCTCGCCCAGCCAATTCTTCATCCCATGCCAACCCTTGCGCAGTTTCTCCTTGTTGTGATTGAAGTTGATCAGACGTTGATTCTTGTTCTTCAACAGGGTGATGCGACGCTCGCTCGGACGCAATTGATCCCGATGTGCGCAGTACTCCAAGTCGATTTCACGATTGAAATCCTCCGTCTCGTTGATCTGGCGGGTGATCTCCTGAAGCTCATCAATGGATACAAATAGATTCTGGGCATTCAGACTCTGATAGCTAACGGACTTGAGATCATAATCAAACTCATCCTCATTGACGCTCGTCTGGCTGTGACTATGACTCAGATGGCTGCGACTTCGACTACGACTGCGACAGCGACTTCCACTCCGACTGCTGCGGCAGCTGGCCAGGCTTAGCTTGGAGCTCTGCTTCGATGGCAACAACTGAAAGGAGTCGATGCTCTTGAAGCGTTGCTCCTGCGCCAGAAATCCGCAGATGACGGGTGTGCTCGGCTCAGAGATGGGTGCGCTTTGTCTGCCAGCCTGTGGTGGAGTTGTCTCATTCTTGATCATGTTCTCCTTGTTCTCAGAGGCGGCTAAGCTCAACTCACTGGCGCCATATAGCTCTGGCAACTCGGGCAGATTCAGGCCAAGCTGTGGCGGCGCCGTCATATTCAAGTCCAGCGTCATCGAGGGCGACTTCTTAAGATAGACCTTCAGCTCAGATCGGTGGAGATTTTGCGCGGATTGCGATTGCTGTTGCCGGGCAATGCGTGGTCGTCGCATTGGGGGCTCCACAGGAGGCAACTCTGGCAACCCTGGCATCCACTGGCATTGCATCCCTAAATCGGGCTGCAACTCCGGCTGATGGGTTGGCGTTGCAAACTGCTCCGCCTCTGCCTCGGCATCTGTGTGTTGCTCAATCTGTGGCGTGCCACAGGCATCCACAAATTCCTCCTCGTCAGAGCTGCGCGGCGTTAGAGTCCTTACAATCGAGGATGTCTTGGCAATGCCGCCTCCAATTTGTTTAAGGCGCGCCTCCGTCACCCCAAACCGATCCGTGTCCAATGTTGTGGTTGATATTAGAACTGGTGCGCCAATCTCCAGTCGATGATCTTCCGAATTGCTGCCAGTCATGTTGTAACTGCCTGTGGCAAGTTTGCTCGGTGAACCGGAACGATCCTTGCCCGCGCCTCCAGCACCTGGCAGCGTCATGCTGCCCAAGTGGCGACGGCTCAGTTTGTTGCCGAGCACCGAGTATCGTTTGATTCGGGTTAGAAATCCTTTGCCATTGTTGTTGTGGTTGTTGCTGTTGTTATTGTCGTTACTATTGCTGTTGTTGTTGTTGCTAATACTATTGTTGTTGTCGGCGGCGTTGCACGCGGCATTTGTGGGTATGTCGGCAACAGCCGCATTATCCTTGCCGCCAAACTTTAACTTGTACACTCGTAAATGATTCATCATTCTATACGCGGATAATTCAAAATGATTACAATTAGATTCACTTTTCCGATTCGATTCGAATCGATTCGAATACGATTTGAATTGATTCAATTGGATTTGTAGCTCTGCGCGCTTGAATTTCGCATACGTTCACATTGCGTGCACACTGCAAATTGTCCAAAAATCGAATGGAGAAGACACAACTAGAACAGCCGGCAAAAGTGCATAAGGAGGGACAGAACAGAACAGAACGGAACAGAACAGACGAGAGAGGAATGTGGAGAAGAGGCGAAAGAGGGGAAGAGGCCAAAGAGGGGAAGAGAAGAAAAGGAGAGGCGAAGCACCGGGGCAGAAGGAAGCCAAAGCAGAAGAATAAACACACCGCTGCAGAAGGTTGTTTCTGTTGTAAATATGACAGGGTATACACGACTTGCAGATGCACTTTACAACTAAGGGAAAACTAATTAAAAAAAAAAACAAAACATCATAAAATGATTAAATTCGAATGAAAAGCTAATTATCTTAAGTTAAAAAATAAATAAATTTGATGAACTTAATACATCACATATTGTATTAAATTTGGAAGCTATAACAAAGAACTTCTTTAGTGACTTTAGAGAAAAACATTTAAGAAAGACAATATTAGGCATTTTGTTTTACAAATAAAATAAAATACTTCTTCATAAGTAAGCTATCTCTTCTATTTAAAAAGCAAAAACAAAATTAATAATTTAACAAGTTACAACAAACAGTAGAAACTTCCATTAAAAGTTATAAAAAGTTCTCTCTTTCCATTTAAATTCTTTATAAATTAAGAAAGGAAACAACAGAAATTCTATTGATTTTGATATTTTTAAATGAAATACATAACAACTTTACTATCATAAAGTTTTGTTCTTTAAATGTTTTAAATAATATTCAAAGAGAAACTAATATGCTCTATTATACCCTATGGCTATGAAACATAAAATAAAATAAAAAACATAAAACGTTAGGCCGATGTTCACCTACATACGCAAACTGATAATGTAAATACACACACATGCACACACACACACACACACACTACAGAAACACACAGACATGCATACACTCTCACTTAGATTGAAAAAAGGGGAAAAAGGGCAAAATTAACAAAAGAATCACCTGCTGTCAAAAAGGGAGCGAGGGAGACAGACATAGAGAGAGAGAGAGAGAGAGACAGATGAGACAACACAAGAGCGACCTGCTTGCACTACTCTTCTCCTCTCCTCTGCTTCTGCTCTCCTCTTCTCTCCCTCTCCCACTCTTCGCCGCTCTCCTGCTTTAGCTAAACAATTGTCGCATTGTTTGACCCCTGCTTATGACTGCAAGACTTATGTATATACATATATGTATATATATACATATACCTTCATGTAAACGGCGACCCCCTGATCAGAGCGAACCCCCTCCCCTTATCAAAGGTCTGATACCCCTTACCGACAATCAATGTACTTTTGCTCCACATTCGGTGCAGGTAAAGATTACAAAACGGTTTGTTTATCGAACCGCAGTGATGAAGGCAGCGACAAGGGACAGCTAAAGAGCACACATTAAGAACAAGTAATAGTCAGAGAGTGATCGACTACAAGATGCCCTGTAGTCAAGGCTAAAGAAAATTGACAAATGTTCATATTAAACAAGCAGAAAATTCTAATTAATTATATATACATAAATACATATACAAATATATATATCTTAGAAATGCAGTATACCCTTTGTGATAGAAACAGGGTATAACCACATCGACTGCTGATGCGGATTAAGATTTTCGGGTCACACACTACTCTATAATACACTTCTTACGCACTCTTATTGACTACAGGGTATTTAAAGTGGGGACGCACTGAAGGGGGGGGGGGGGGGAGAAATATGCGGAGCTAGGGAGAGTGAGAGAAAAGGGGATAAGGAGGACCGAAGCTAAACAGTGCTGTGCGTTTGTTGTGCCAAGAATCGCCGCGTTGGCATCAAATTGACAGCGACTGTCCGTCCTCAACGTCGCTTCGTCGCTCTGTCTCTGTTTTATGTCTTAAGCGATACATATGTATGTATATAAGAAATACTTGTATATTATATACAAGCTCACACGATTAAGTACAGTAGTTATTCGCGAATTAGAAATTTTACAAATTTCAATTATAACTATCAATGCATCATAAACTCAATTGATGAGTTCGAATTTTAGATGAATTTGAATTTTATTTTAATAACATTTTATCACTTTAGTAGTGCAGTGTAATTTCGTGTAAATTAGTGTTATTTTGTGTTAAACAAAATCTTCTGAAATCATTTTTAAATTGTTTCTACGTGCGGTTTTATTTTACATTTTAAAATCTGTTATTTTTATTTTGTAATTTTATTTTAAGGTCTGAAGGAATTTTTGATAATAAATCGAAAACTTTTCCGACGAGCTTACATTTCCCGAAAGTTTATAAATTTAAAATTTATTGAAACTAAACTAAACGTTCTTTTAACAAAATGAAGAATTTAAAAATTTTGTTGTTTTTTTTACTTTCAAATTCCAACAATTTTTTATGAAACAAAATGCATAGAAGTTTCTAATAATATATTTATATAACTTTATTTATAGCTCGTCGCATACTAAGAATGACTACTGTCTAAGCACTGGAGTATGCGCTTTTTAATGCCTCTGAAATTGTTTTTTTCTGCTATTGTTTATAGTTGTTTTGTTAATTTTAGAAATTATGTATTTGTGAACTCTTTACGCGTGTTATGAAACAATTTTGTTTTATTTACTCAAACATTTTTTATAGCGATTATAGCGCTGTACAGTAAAACTTGGTCGGTTTATTGAACTTTTGAATAAAGTTAAATACAAAATAATAGCGCTAATTAGGGTCTCGATCTAATTATTTTGCAAAACACGATTAAATTTCATAGCTACAATGTTGCACAATAAATTGCAGGGAGCAAAACAAAAAAAATAAAAAATAAAAAATAAAAAATAAAACTGCAATTATGTATATTTAAATGTGTGTGTAGTATAAAGATGTTTTGTGTGTGTGTGTGTGTGTGTGTGTAAACTATATGCAGCTTTGAATATCAGCTATACGAGCCGATTCGCATAGACGATATAGCTTTCGTGACGAGCGTTACGGGCGAACACGCCCTCAAACGGTCCGCTAGCTTCTCAATTGATATGCATGCATACACTGAGAGAATTGTATTTTAAATATTTCTAAATTTTAATTTATATTGATATATATATATATATATATATATATATATATATATATTAGCTGATATGCAAATTAATAAATTATTGCAGTCTTCAACATTCGAAATAATGATTTTAAAATTATATCAATAATTAAATACAAAAATTGCTGACTGATAATTTGCTAATGTTGCTAAATGTTGAAATTTCATAATATCTTTCTGATTTTGAATCTAGAGCTTGCAAGGAACTCATAAGTTTCTCAGGGTTTTAAGCATTATTTCTTTGAGTCGAAAATTCTTAATTGAATTGAAAATATTTCTACATATTATTTTTTTATTGATTTTTAAACAATTTTAAACAATATTTTAAGCTGGAAACTTGTTGCCCACATTTTGTAATATTTCTAAATTTTAGTTTACATCAAAAAATTATGCAAATAAATATATATATATTTATATATATATATATATGTGTATATAAAGCGATGATCTGAAATCTTGAGTTTAAATAAAAATTAATATTTTCTCAGCTGATAATAATTCAAATTAATTATTTAAATTGAATTAGTTTAAATTTTTTTAAATAATGTTGAAGTCTGTTAGGTGTAAAATCTTTAGTTCTTAACGAATTTAGGAACAATTTATAATATAGACAAATGCTGGCACTTTTTTCTCACAGTGTATGCAAATACAAATACTCCCAATTGAAAGTGGGCGAAGTGGGGCAAGCAGAGAGGTAAAAGCAAACACTGAAAGCTGCTGGAACGGGTGTTGTGTGATTAAGCTTCGCTCTGGTTGTTGTTGTTGTTGTTGATTTAGTTGTACAAGTTGTTGTTATTGTTGTTGCTGCTGTGATGCAAGCTGACTCTGGTGTTAGGTTCGGTTTTGGGTTCGTTTGTTTATTAACTGCGCTTTGGCTTGTTGCAGCTTTACGCTTTTGCATTTTCTGTTCTATTCTTTTCGAATGCAAAATAACAAGCGAAACCGTAGAAAGTCAAACAATTTAATTACATTTGCAAGTTGGCAGGAGAATGCCAAGATGGAGAAGAGTGCTTGGCTTAAAGAGCATAGCTCCGAAAGCCTTGTTATGTCACGTACCCAACTAAATGGAGTACAACTTGAACTCGAGTGTGACAAGACGGAATAAACAAGTCAAGCCTCTCAGTCTTGATCTTGGCCAAAAGGCGGCTCACTTGAGATAACTCTGATGATGAACCTGCCCAGGTAACCAAGTCCTACTACTCCAGACTCCACTCGAAGGCTAATTGCAAAAGGGCGCACTGGCAGTGGGAAGCCTGCAATTATGGAGTTGGAGGGTGTGTGTGTGTGAGGAGGGGGGATTAAAAGTCAAATAACATAAATTATTGCCAGACGGATAAAAACAACAAGCCAAGAGGGAGGAGCGAAAAATCATATGAAAACAATCAGTGAAGCTACAAGGAGTTGCCTCTGGCTGCCCCCAGCTATAAATAGCCGAGAATTGCAATTGCATTGCCAAGAACAACAACAACAGCAACAGCAGCAGCAGCAAGAAGAACAAGCACAGCATCGATTCAGCCAACAATTGAAAATCCTTTTGGATGATGGTGCGTGCAGCGGCATCCTTTTGCTTTTCCCATTATGGCCATTTATGATTAATAAATAAGCGAAAAAGGGCAACAGCCATAATTTTTTTTTCGCAACACAGGCAATAACAATAATGGCAATGCCAATGCCAAGGTCAACACATCCAAGGCATTGCGATCATGTTAACAGCTGGAGCTGTTAGTAAATAGTGCGCACTTACAGCATGTAAATGAGTTTCGACTGCAGTCAACTTTCCGCGCTGTTAGTTAACAGTTTTCTGTTTTCGCCTTACCAACTTAACAGCACCGCCTGGAGCATTCTGTACATACTTATGCATAATCTTAATACTCTGTTAGCTGTACCCTATGAAACTTGAACTTGAGTGCAGTTTTAATATAAATTTACCATTGAATTGTGTTTGAAACTTTCAATTTCGGCGTTATTAAATTATAAATAAAAGTTCATATAAAATATGTGAATTTTGATGACACTTTGTAGTAACACACTTGTGTATTTATGGATGTAAACTGAGGTCCCCAGAAAATATTATAATACAACTGTCGGTTTTCTACATTAAAAGCCTACTTGATGGGGAAAAGAGAGAAAACATCTCTAATAAGGGAAAAACGATGATGGACGAGCAACACTTAAATATTAATTAAACTATCTTTTTGACTGATTTGTATTAAATGTAAGCAATTTATTAGCTCTCTTTTTCAAGATTATAATAAACATTAGCATTAAAATGTAATAATATATTAATAAATACAACTGTGTTAAGTTCTTAATAAAGTTTTTAAGATCTGAAAACTATTATAAGCCTGATAGATGCGCATTAGTTGAAGATATGATTTATTTTGTATACTTTGTTTCTTAATTTGTTTACTGGCTTAAATTAATCCAAAAATGAACTAAGTGTGACTCTTTCTACTTTTATAAATAGAGATTTTGAACTTAGTCACTTTTTGAACTAGCTTGTATTTGAATCTAGCTAGATTAAGAAACAAATTCTTCATTTTTTTCTGAGTGTAATTCTACAGCAAATTTTGGGTTAGAATTGAGTGAAATATTGTGTCGAGCGGACCGTAAAAATCTTGAAAAACCATCCATTATTGGTAGTTGACTGCCTCAGGGAGTTGTTCGCTAATAGCGAGTTCACTGTACATCATTTTGGCATACATTTGTCTACCTATTCGATTAGACGACTGAAAAGTTCTAAGCGATTTCAAAGTGGGCATTATGCAATCTAAAGTGCTAAATGAATGGCATTAGGAGCACAGTTCCCTCCAAGTTTATTTCGGGAATTTGTTCGGATTGAGTTCATTATGAAACAAAGCGAAAAAGAGAAAGAAGAAGATGAAGTGGAAGTGGAAGAGGGTGCCCCAGTTTGTGTTAAGTATGTAATAATCAGCTATTATTTAAGTTGTCAGTCCCATATTCTCAGCTATTTGGCTATTCCAGAATTATGTTAATGTTGTTGCCACAATTGTCATAAATAAACAAATAAATAAACTAGGGAAACACCTGACTAATGTATCGATATGGTTATATGCGAGAATCGCGTCATGTTCATTTGAAAATCTTTGAAATTCTATACTTTATGTTAAATGGAAAACGTGGAAACTATATCTACACAAAGCAAACAATACTTCTACTACTGAAATACTTATATATGTGCTACACTTACACGTCATAATTATATAATCACAAACTGCGAATCATGTTGTTTATCTGGTGTAGAGCTCGTACTTCTCGTACATCTCGAAACTTGATGTGCCATTAGTCGCAATTTATTTGTATTTTATTTTGTCGAGAAGTCTAAACAAATTGTTGCCAAAAACAAAGCAGAAATCTATTGAGCATACATTTAAGTAAATTTATAAAGTAATAAATTTGTATTGAGGGAAATTCGTTGACCTTAACGTCATAAATTGCAAATCAAATGAGAGGGCAACTCATACGCATAAAAGTAGAAACGATTATTCAGCTGTTTCAATAATAATATGTCCTATAAACTTATATTTTCATATTTGGTTTCTCTTCTATCTTGCGTCGCTTTCTGTTTCACTTAAACAAATATTTTCGCAACTTATCTCGAAATGTTGCGCCAAATGGAAAAGGTCGGATGACGGGGCCCCCTCAATGCGAAAGTTCCCTTAATGAGGCATTTAACTGTTAGATTGTTATTCTTAATTTGTCTTTATACCCTGCCACAGAGAGTATCATGATTTTCTGATGTGACAGCATCTTTGCATATTAATCTCATTAATCTTGAAGAGACTAAGAATGCATTTGTACACCTGACTAATGGCTAAACTAAATATTGTCACGTTTCTGACAATCCAACGCGTAGCGAGTGAAGATATATACCTAAGTAATTACATATTTTAGAGAAGACTGCAATGCAATTAAGAGAAATCCGAATAATCGCACTCCTAATACTCTGAACAAATCTTATATATAAATATATATTTGCTAAGCTAAAAACCGGTTTAAATTGTACTCAAGAACTCACAGTTCGTCAAAGTCTGAGAATAATATGTGTATATAGTATATGTATATGTATATGGACCAGATAATACAGTTGGTATATGCATACTTATATAATCAAATGATTATGGCGACCGATAAGAGATTGCGAGAGTTTGCAGAAGCGCGAACGTTGCCACTTTATCTTTATCTGAATGTTTTGCACCTGTGCGACACACTCACACACACACACACTTACTGGCGAATACTTGAGTTTATCCAGAGAGTTGTAGTTAGATATTTGCTTAATATCACATGTTCAAGTGGAAAAGGTTTTCCGTTCCGGAAATGTGACCAAGCGAATTCCCATTGATCGACTTCTACTTCTATTTAGAGTTTTCAGCTGTTCCCGAGGGAGCGATAGAGATAGAGAGAGAGAGAGAGAGAGAGAGAGAGAGAGAGAGAGAGAGGGAGAGAGAGAGATAGAGATTCTTTTACAGATTAACAAACTACATATGTGCATAAAACATTCTCCATTTAACATAATTAACCTCGAGCGAGTTGCAAATGAAAGGGGCGTCAATGGGGCTAACTGCAGGGGTCTTTGGGGTTCAATAAATTGTAAAGTTTTTATACTGCCCCGGCCAAGTGTCAATGACATCTGCTGCTGCTGCGCTGTCAGGCTAAAGCTGTACAAGTGCGCATAGCAGACAGCAAATGCCAGCGACGCATGCCACACATAAGTTAGCTGCTGTCAATAAAGGTCGCTCTCTTTCCCTTTATATATATGTCTCTCTCTCTCTCTCTTTCTCTCCCTCAGGTATCACATCGTATTGTAAATGGGAAAACATTCATTGCATTTTATTTATATTCGAATTCGATATCGAAATCGAATGCGATTAAGAGTTCGTATTGAACATAGACAACATTCGACATTCGACATTCAGCTTATGCTTTGTTGATCCATTGGAATGTCTTTCAGTTGTTTCTGTTTCTGTTTTAATTTTTGTTTTTCTTGTTTTCCGCTTTTCAGTTCTATGCGTTGCTGATTGAGAACTTGACTGGATTTATGTCGTTGTCACAGTTCTTGTTCTACGACATAAAGCGCTGACTAATTAACAATGGTTCGTCTTCTCAAAGAATTTACTAACGGTTCCGAATGCTTAAGAAATTGATGAATAAAATAGTCAATAAAGGTCCAAAGCCCTCAAGGGCTCTGTATCCACAAGTGTATCTTAATGGGGTCGACAGGGAGCCTAAGAGAGTTGAATATAACAATGAAATGATCACATAATATCTGTCTATCTATCTAAAGAAAATGCTTGCGTTTTATTGTGTTCTATTTTAGCCGAAAACTGAACAAAATAATTGGCACAATTTCAACAACCGCAGGGGCAGAAATGTTTAGATATTCATTTGGAAAAGTTGGGTCATAAAATGCATTTAGCTGCCAAAAAAAAGAAATGAAAATACTAATAAAAATAATGAAGATAGTTGAAAAAACTAGAAATACAGAGAATGCATTGCGTAGAAATAGCGCATGTTTGCTTTAAGATATATACTTATTTGTATCTGTATCTCATAGTGTGTATCTTGTATATATGTATCTTGTAATTTGTCACTCGCTCGACCATCAAATGCGATCGTTGATGGCATCTCAAGCTCAAGTTTTTGGATATGACATTTGTCATGGAAATGTAGAAAAGTGAAAAAGTGTTTGAAGGTCGACTGAAGAGTCAATAAGAGGCGGCGGCATTTATGGCTGACATGCTCCCATTTGTAGATACAATTACACTTGTATCTGCAATGTGCACTCTAGATAAAAACGAAATTCCACAAATTATACGCAATTCGCAACACGTTTCCATTTACAAAATTCAAGCAATTTTCTTTCTCGCTTAACGCTTCAATTCGATTCGAATCAATCAAATATGTAGATCACACTGTATAATTTCGTTGTTTTTTTGTCATATTTTTCACACATTTGACACAAACGATAAGCCAAAGAAAAAAAAAATGTATAGAAAAAAAAAAAACAATAAATAAATACAGTTTTGCACGCCTCACACGGCCACTTTGAACATTAATTTGCGTGTATGCGTTATGTAAAAGCAAATTACCGAAAAGAAATTATATTTTAATTAAATGAACACAATATTTATATGTCGACAACGGCGACGACGTTGGAGGCAACAGCGACATTTACTACGCCTCTCGCGGCGACTCCGACTCCCGACTAAATTTAGAACAGACTGAAAAAAAAACAGCTAATACGTCGAGGCAACGTCAACGACGCACAGCGGCAGACTAAGCGCAGCCAGCGCCGCCAACTGAGCAGCAGCAGCAGCAACAGCCTCAGCCGCAGTCGCAGTCGCCTCGCTAACAGAACCAATGAGAACCGCATGCAAACGACTCGACTATAAATATACCCGTACTCAGTTCAGACATACGATCTTAAAGCATTTACGAGTGTGCTTTTGAAATAGCTGACATAATCATATTGTAATTATGTTACAAATTTTATCTCGATTTATATATACTATAAAAATACGTTTACTCAGGCAGCTGAATCAACAATTTATGCATATTATTCATAGTTTTCACCCGCATAATGTTTGTATGCAAAAGTTATTTTTATTTTGACTGTATTAAGAATGATTGTTTCAGTCTAAACAATATCTCTAGACTCTACTCTTAATACTATAACTTAGTTTCAACTATCAAAAATATACCAATTAAAACTTCGTTGTGCTGGTTTTTCGAAATTATTATTTGCAAAATTTTGATGTTCAATCATTTGAAATATTGAAGAATACATTGTATAAAACATTCCTTAACTAACATATATCTAAAGGCAACTATTTACGTTAAGTAAACACATACCCAACTCATCCCATGCACCTAATGAGCACGGGTATAAGAAGCGCAGCAGCAAAATAAAACAGAGTGCCCAGACGAGACCTGGAGAGCCGTCGCATTGTACAGCTCTACAGAACGTAGAAAGGAGAGTGGAGAGCGCAAGCGCATCATGCCGGCATGGCGCAGCACATCGATGCTCGCTGTTGGTCGTCGCTGCGTCGACGCGACCCGGCGCAAGAGAGCTATCTCTGCCGCTGTCGCTACACCTGCTGCGTTGATGCTGCCGCGGCTGCTGCTGTTATGTTGGAGTTGATGCTGTTGTGGCTGTTGCACTTGTTGTTATTGTTATTGTTGACAACGCGTAGGCCAAATATTTGGAGGAGACGGCAGTCTTACGGTACAGCAGCTGTCGTCACAGCATGCAAAGCGGAACTTGCTGATTGGGCTGCACATATACCGTTGGACACAGCCCACAGTGGGGTCAAAATGTACATTGTTGTGCACCTTAGATCCTTACAATCATTGTAAGGAAATACCCTATTTCCACTTGTAAAATTTTGAACATTTTTCTCCATTATATGATATGCCCATTTAATTTGAATATTCAAATTAATATAAATATGTGACATGTTTAATTGCAACATAAGTGTTGTCAAGTTAGAGCTACATTAACTAACTTTAATATAAATGTTTTAGAAATATAATTTACCTTAAACTTTTACATTTTTGTGGGTTTCTATTATTAAGAAAAGTTCTTTTGTACTCTGTACATATTAAATGTTGAAAAAGGTGGAAAAAGATTACTTTTAAGATCGTTTTTAGCAATTATTACAATTTAGATATAAATACTAAAAGTAAATTAATAATAAACTTTTCAATTTGTTGACAAATAAAATTGTTTGATTTTTATATTTTATATAACCAAGCTGAAGGTAGAGAGCGATTGAAATTGTATCTCGTAATATGAGCTTCGTACCACTGTGCGCTGTCTGCTACAATAATTTAACCAGCTAAATGCACGTGCTGCTGCTGCCGCCGACGTATCTACCGCCGCTGCCTCTGCTGCCGTTGCCGCTGCCGTTTAGAAGTACCGGTATTATGGGCAATGTCAGTTGCAGTTGCATAACTGCTGCAAATTTATGCAGCTTAACAGTCGCAGTTGCAATCATACATGCGAGTATGTATTTGCATTAGCATTGAGAGCGTGATTATCACCGGCGTCGACGCGAGCGCAACACGTCAACGGTGACTGCGACTGTAACTGCGACGGCGACGACGACGGCGGCTGCTGCACTTGTTGCTTGACCGAGATTCGCAGGGTTCTTGCACAAGTCAACAGCGACTTCATCTCCATAAAAAACTCCAAGCGATGTGACAATAATGGTTAAAAAGCCGTTAATCGAGTCTTTGTAGGCTTTTTCGATCTTTTTTTGTTTTTGGTTTGAGTATCAGAATTGTGATTTGACATTTATGTGGTGAATTGCTGTTCATCAGGATTTGGTTTGAAATAAGATTATGTAACTTACGTGATCGAATTGTTTGGTCTGTATCACAGTCTAAGGAAATTCGCATTTGCTTTGGCTTACCTGCAAACACAGAGAGATTATGGATCAGAAACGGTTAGCTTAAAGAACGTAGTATTTTGAGGATGAGTTAATGGAGAACCGATTAAAAAACCAACACCAATTCCGAGTACCTTCAAATAAGTTGAGTCTTAATGCCATGAGTTAATTTAAATGGGGTTGTGATTAATGGAAGATGTGAAGAAGTTGAACTACTAAGGTATATCACTACTATCGATACAACTATATATCGCTACTCTACTTTTATTTAATAATTATATAGTATTTATACAATTGATCAAGCATATTGTTTGCTCAACAATAAGCTCATATATTCTTTATTGAATTTGAATTTGGACATTATTTATATTTTAAGTATTATTTAATTCTTAAATTATCTTATTATTTAACAGATTTAAAATTCGTATTCTTCGATTTACTTTTGCTACTTTGCAAAAGAATCGATAAATTAGGTTAGCTTTAATTTCACTTATTATTCGTCGTTCAAAAGGTCGTAAATTATAAGAACACTTTTAATTTAATGCAAAAATATGTTGTGGCAATTGGATAATTTAATAAGGAGACTTGGGATGTCCATGCACTTTCATTAATTTTCAATTTCGAGAAGAAAACGGATTTCCTTATAAATAAAGCTTAAAGATCAGTTATTTTTAAATTAATTAATCTAAATTAAATTAAAACTTAATAAATATTCTTAGCGTTAAGTTTCAATAAATTATTCTTTTTTTCTTTTTTGCGCTGATAATAATATTAAGTAATTAAGTAAATAAATCAATCCAATCTTCAAGCGCGTAATTCAAAAATTTTACACTGGCGACACCTGTTGACAATGTTACGGCAACGTTTGCGACATAGACTTCTACAGCATACAAATGTGCGCAATAGGTGGAGCTTTTAAGCTTACTCAAGTTAAGCACCTGAGCGCACAGCTCAATTAGCTGATTCGGTTCTTCAAAGAGATCAGAAGACCTTGCGAAATATGTATTTGCCCAGAAAGAAGAAGCAACAGCATAAGGTAAAAAAAACCAGATACAAATCGTAAACAGGTAAAGTAATAAAAATCTGTATTGAGTAACATATACATATGTATATCTGTTGCTATCTGAGGCAGTGAGTTTGAGTTAAATTACTTATAAATAAGTTGCACTTAGTTGCTAAATGGCGAGTGGCAAACGAGTTTAACAATAACATAAAATCACACAAAAGCACTAAGAACGATGCGGGAGATGTAGCGGGGGGCTTGGTGAGGTTTTCACATAATAAAATTAATTTCTATTAATTGACGCGAACGAGCAAATGTTCGAGTAGGCGATGATATTGTTGTTGGTGTTGTGGTTGATTGGTTGGTTGGTTGGTTGGTTGGTTGATGGTAATGTTGTTGTTCTTGTTGTTGGTTGGTTGGACGTTTGGTTGATTGGATTGCGACGTATGGAGATGGAACACATATGGAGGCGACTAGGAGATGTTCGTCGACATCGCTTACCTGCGCATTACCCATTAGAGCATCCTCTTCAATTTCTGTTTGTTGAATAATTTCTTCAACATTTGCATAAATAGCTTCCACTTGCTGTTGTTGTTTTTGTTGTTGTTGTTGATGCTGCTGTTGTTGTTGCTGTTGCTGTAGTAGCTCTTGTTGTTGTTGTTGCTCGATTTGTTGCAACTTTTGTTTCTTCTGTTCTTGCTTCGAAAGCGCATTCAGATTGATGGCAGACTTGGACTTGCTCTTGGCATAGCGAGCTGAGCAGCGTAAGCTTTTAAGCACGCCATAAGAGCGGGCATTGGTGAGCTTTTTCAGAGAGAGAGAGAGAGAGGGAGAGAGAAATACAAACAGATAAAGAGATAGAGAGTAAGAAAGGGTGAGCAGGTGTGAGGGCACACACACCACAAGAGGCGTAAAAGGGAAAGGTGAAGTATAATTGCTAAATATGAATATAAAATAAATGTAAATACATAATATACGAATACTCGTACAAACAAGATGAATAACAGTTAAAAAAAATACTTAAAGCTGAGGTGTATAGATATTATTAATTGCATGATTTAAGCTATGTACAAGTGCATTATTTGTTTGTCAGAGGAGGGAGCTGGGTGGGTGGTGTCCACTTTCTATTGACTACGTGCCGGCATGTGGATGCACATGTCGCCGTCGCTGTCACTGTCGCTGTCGCTGTCCGTGTCTATGAACCCAACAAAGTGCCCAAAACTATGGCTCTGTCAACTTCCGGCACAAGTCAAGACAACGCAACAACTGCAAACAACAACTGGCTACCGTGTTAGGTGTGAATTAGCAGCAGTTGCGTCTTGTCTTTGCCACTGTCCCATCCATGATGATTCAATGTGTTCCGCTGCAAGCGACGTGACGCGACACGATCGCTTTCTATATATAGACACATGACCGACGTTGACAACGATTGCAAAAAAGAAAAATAAGTTAAGGCGCAGATAAAACCAATGAACTTAACAACAACAATTACTAGTCATGCCATAGCTTAGTTGAAACAACTAATGGCTGTCGAAAGGCTCGCACAAGTGTTCAGTTCAAAGTATAACAACTGTGAGTACTTACATCATATTGCGCATACGCAGCGTGTGGCTTAAAGTGGGCCACAACATTGCCGAAAGAAAGTTAATGTGCAACGACAACAACAACGACAACATATTGCCACACTCTGCTGCTGTTTTCTAGAACAAGTCTAACCAGAATCAGAACCAGACAGTCAACAGTGTTTCAATTGCAGCGAGCAATTAACGTGCTAACAACTCAAGCCACCGCCAACTAAGCCAACTGAGTCAACAGCATCGACGAGTGTCGTGCGATCACAGATCACAGTTCGCAGCTCGCAGTTCGCATTGTACGTAGCTTCAAATTGCGCAAATTGACGCCCTGTGAAAAAAGCATGAACAAATTGAAAACACACTGTAGAAAACTAAAAATCCACACTGACAAAGCTGGCAAACTGACGCGGCAAACATGTAAAGAATCACAGTCATTAGCCATACATAATATACGCGTCTGCGAGGGCTGCATGTAAAGTAATGCATATAGAAATACATACAAATTTAACTACATATGCAGCTTACTAAGTTTAATTTAATTACAATTATTGTTTATTACTTTATTTAACATAAAAATGACAAACTATGTTACAAGTTCTATAAGCAGCTTCAATAAACTGTTTTAAAGTTTATATGAATAACTATATGTGACTAATCATGAATCATTATTTGCCTAAATTATAAATATTTATTTTTTAAACTAATTGCAATTGCAAGAAATTTAAATACCAATTTATAAATTTTATTATTATTGAAAATTGCTGCTTATTGATTTACATTTTATATCTAAGTCTTAACTTACTCCATTCTGTGCTCAAAGTGTTCAAGCGACCCTCGCTGCAGCACATGGCCGACATTGTTTGAATTGTATTGTGCTTAACACATCAGTGCGTATTCAATGTGCCTTCAAATGCGGCTCAATGAAACTGGCCAACTACCGAACTAGCCAACTGGCTTTGGCTACGGCTTTGGCTTTAAACAATGGGCCAATACCAAGGCACACAACAAGTACAGCGGGAAACGGCTTGAACTTCGAGTTTTGACACGCTCTCCACTCGACAATGTGTCCGGTGCATGAGAATCGAGTTATCAAACTGCAAATTCAATTGGCATATTAACGTTATCGTTAACGTTATCGTAAACGTTGTTTAAGGTTCGGCGAACTGTCTCTGGCCCAAGGAGAACCTCAACTGAGCCGAGGTCCAAGAACAACAATCTGCAATCAAGTAGCTCTTAATTGCATCAATTATGCCTTTATAAAAAAAAGCACATCGAATGGCCAACAACAGGAAACCATTTTGGCCATTAAGCAAACCAACTTAAGCTTTAGAATGTTACAACAAGAAAGAGCAACGATTATAGAGAATGGAACCCCGCTTAAATTGAACTTAGAACGTGGCTAAAACCATTGAGTGCAATAGAGGAATACCCTAGAACGTGACTATATCTATATATATTCTTTATTATTAATAAATAGCAACTGTAATTATTCGACTTGTCATCTCAGAAAATCGAATACTAAGGGAATAAACATTAGGAAAATAATAATTAATAGTTATTTTCAATTATACAAATAAACAAACGCATTAAAAGTTATAGTAATCCGATTGGCACATACGCTGTAATCAACAGTAAAGCACCTAATGTAAATGTTTATTAAAAGTTCCTTATTAAGTATTTAGCAAATAGTCTTCAGTTAATTTAATACAAGCAAGAACGCTCCAGTCGAGCGTGCTCGATTGTATAATACCCTTGTTAATAAAATACGAACATTCGAGTTGCGCGTAACTAATTACATTATACCCTGTAATCCACTTTCATATACACTAGACCAGGAATTTCTTATAAGATTGTTATTAGAGCTAATTTCTTTAATCTTTTATGTTGTACATAACTTTGCTGTTTAATTTAAGATCAATGTAAAATTAAAAATACCTCATACAAAAGTGCAGTATACCCTGTAAATAGTTTTGAAGTACCTTAAGTTCAGAGTTTATAATATATTATTTCTGCGTTCTCCATTAAAAATATTTGTTTTAAAAAAATACGTTGACATTTCTGACATTTAATAATTATTTAATGGAAAATTTATATTTAAATTAAGAAATGTCAACACATTTTAATAAATATTATTTTCAAAGAGATTTAGAGTACAAAATCTTATAATAGTTTTGTTTGCTTCAGCTGCTATTGTCTCCTTTTCTATCCTTTCTTATAGAGTACATTTAAAATTAAATTTGTGAATTAATTTTCACATTCCAGGCGCTACACCAATTGTGGAATAAACTACCCTGTAAATATGCCTCAAGAGCTTGTAAAAATATAAAATCAATTTCAAGTCGCAATTGCAAGTTCATAAAAATTGACTTGAGAGGCATCATAAATATTGTTTTTACAGCTTAAGATTATTGTAGATGGAATAGTTTTGTTGTTGCTGCTTCTCGCTTAACGCAACACTTTGACAACCCTGACGAACAGTGTTGCCCAGCTCCAGCTCCTCAATTACCAACAATTGTTGTTAAACGTTGTAGGTCAGTGACGGGAAGTGGCCCTGTGACTAATGGCCGAGCCACGCCCACTTTTACAGTGATATGTATGACAAATGGGCCACATACGTGTGTAGTTAGTAGAATATTTTGTTGATTATATGTTTATCTAATTTGCAATTGTTTATCAGCCGCACAGCGACCAATGAGCAACAATTAAAGTCATTCAGCGAAAAGTACAACAAGAAAATAGAAATAAAAACTTGAAATGAATGACGCAAAGTAAATACGAATAACGTGAAATGAATGTGGCTCAGAACAAAGCGAATCATTTTTGTTCGTTAGCCATTTCGTACAGCGAGTGTTGCCATGAATACACTCACTCTCATTCGTGGGTGTTTAATGTGCAGATGTGAACAATTGAACAATTGCAGAACTGAATAACTGAAGTTGCCTGTTCAAGTGCCAACAAAAAAGTGTAACTGAAAACTTAAGGTAAGAAGTCTGTAGCCGGGAGAGCACGACTGCGAGATACCCTGCCGTAACACCCATTTGCACACAGTGTGGCCGGTTCAAGTACCAACAGAAAAGTTCAACTGAAAACTTCGAAAAGAGAAAGAACACTGCAGTCGAGTGGGCATGACAGCACGATACCCTGCCCAAACACGCATCTGCATACGCAAACATACGTATCAAGTGTGACCGTTTCAAGTGCCAAGAGAAAAATTCGACTGTAAACTTAAATGAGAGATATAATACTTCAATCGAGTGAGCCCGGCTACGAGATACCCTGCCCTAACATATTGTCTTGTGCAAAAATACATAGAAGCACATCCGAAAATACGCATTGCAAGTTATGTGGGTTGTAGCAACAGTGTTACCTTCCCCACCCTCTGACCTCCTATGACTAGGTGAAGTTGTTGCTTGAATAACTTTCGAATTTGGTGTCCAATCTTAATGAAATTTGTGTTACAGCTTTGAATTAAGTTACTAATCATGTATGCTAAAACTCAAGGCTATACACTTTAAAATTGCTTTTGTTATAAGTTTTAATTTCGATTGAACATGAAAACTATTGGAATTAGCTTAATCTGCTGATTGAACTGATCTTACAGACAGACGAATATATATATATATATATATATATATATATATATATTACATAGATCTATGGTCTGCTGTGTCTTCGCCTGCCTGTTACATGCACTTGCACAAAGCTATAATACCCTATTTAGCTCAATTTTAATGGGCACAGGGCATAACAAAAAGAAGTTAACTCATGCGGGTGGAATGATAAATTTATGTTAAGAAATTTCTACTTCTAGTATATTCCTAAGGTTTTGTTGTTGTTCTGTTGTTGTTGTTGTTGTTGCTGCTCTTGTTATTGTTGCTGCTGCCACAGTTAATGAGGTCGCGCGCCTAGGCCATAGTCAAAGTCTGGGCACGTTTTTGTTACCATTTCAATTTTTGTTGGTGTCTGTCTTGAAAATCAATTAACATTCAAGTTTCCACGCTTCAACCGAGAGTCGCCTCGCAGTTGCTGCAGCAGCGCAGCCTCTGTTGTTGTTGTTGTTGTTGTTGCTGCTGCTGCTGCTGTTGCTGCTGTTGGACGCGTATATAGGCCATTGAGCTGACCGTAGCATTGAACGTGACTTGGCTTTAACCGTTGTCTGTCCCCTGTCCTCAGTCCTCAGTCTTCAGTCTTCAGTCTGTGCTCCGTTTTTTTTCGGTCTCTCATTGTTGTGCCCGTTGTGCTTGCCCCCGTTTCAAGGTCGCTGTGGCAGTCTACAGTGCATTTGTAGCCCACCCATGACTGGATATACATACATATACATTTGTATATTTCACAACAACATTTTCCCATTGGCTTTTCACTTAACACAACTTAACTTGGCTTAACTGTTGGCCATATCTTCGCTCGTAACTTTGTTACCGTCGCAACTGTTGTTGCTTCGTTTGAAAGATAGCAAATTCTCTCTATCTCTCTCTCCTCTCCCCAACACTCTCCTTGCGCCCAGTGTGGCCCCCTTTGACAGTTGCAGTCACAATGAATTAACAAAGGAGGAAAAACAAAAACAAAAATGATGTATCATAATAATCGTAAATATAAAAAAATATATTTAACACACATTTCTGTTGTTGCAGTTGTTGTTGTCGTTGTTGTTGTCGTTGTTGTTGTTGTGTGCGCAGTTTATCATTTAATTTTCGTTGTTCGTCCGTTGCTTCGCATCGCTTTGTTGTTGCCTTAGCTATTGTTATTGTTGTTGTTGCTGTTACCCCGTTTTCATATATATATTTTTTTAAAGTTAAGTTTAGGTTTGTTGCTCTGACATGGCACATAAAAAGTAATAATACTACTACGATCCATTTCGGTACTTTCACTGCATAATTGTCGCAAAATTTCTTTGCACCGTCAGCTTCCAACTGCCAATTGGCCAAAAGACGACAATAAGGTAGATCAACAACTAACAACTGCTTGTTAATATATCTAACTACGTGATGTATACACATAAGATAAATAAGATTACATTTGCTTGATTGGCTTTTTGTGCTTATGTAAGGATGTTTGTCTCTAACTCTCACTCTTTGTCTAACTCTCTAACTCTCTCTCTCTCTCTCTCTTTCTCCCTCTCTCTCTCTCTCACACTCACTTTTTCTCTATTTCTATCTCCCTCTCTCGATTAAGGAAGTTTATTCAAATCAATCTCAAATCAAATTAAGAATTGTCTTTATTGTATAGCAAATATATATTTATTCTTCTTCTTTGAGTACTGTAAAACTATCGATTGTGTTATCGAAAATATGCAGAACTCTTCTGAATCTCAGGTAGCAATTGATTTCTATAGAAAATATTTTATCTTCAGTCATAACTTGCATTTCTGTATGAGAATATTATTCTATTTAATTTCCCAACAAAATACTACAAACTTTAAATATATTTAGAAATATCGATAGCATGTGTGTTTACTATCGAAAAACTCTTGTTATTATAAATACTATTTTAATTGAAATTTTCTTAGACTTTTAGACTGACATTAGTCAAATTTCCCAGTTCTTTGCTCTTCTATTAATAGTTAATTTTCATCTATTTATTTTATTCATATTTTAAAAAACAATTAACTTTGTCATACAGTCACATTATTTATCGAACTTTTCAATTAGAATTAGAATGACCTATTAAATATTTTCGATAGTATTTTTATCTATATAAATAGTTGAAATATCGTCTATTCTACATCTACATATATCTCCTTCTTTATTTGATCTGTTTATGTAGTAGAAATATCATTTAAAGTACATCTACATAGACTTCTTTAACTACCAATGCTATTACTAAGCAACCTTCCCAAGACAGTGCTCATTCACTTCGATTACTCGCTGAAAATACAAACAAATTCCCCACAATTAGTGTCTTAGCAGCAATTACAAGTTGACTTATAAAGTTCTTGATCAACTGGGAACCTTCCTTAAGAATATGCTTACTCAATTACTCAATTACTCAATGAAATTCCTTGCAAGTAGAGGACAAAACTAGTCAAGCATTTCATAATATATTTAAAATTGTAAATACAAATGTAAACATTGATTTCAAGCACACATAAGAATTGATGTTCCCAGCATTTTGTTAACTATTTAACAATTAGCTTGAATACTCATTTAATGCTTTACATCATTTACTGAAATGATGAGGTTTTCCTCATAATTTGCGGAAATAACTTGTGAAAATTGATTCGCAGAAAGTTGATTTGTCTGAAATGGAATGAAACCGCATTTGCAGTCGAAATATGTTTAATGTTTCGCTCAAATCGGTTGAGTTGAGTCAATTACTGGTAACGACGATGCCAATTGGTGTGCTCATAAATTTGGCTTGTCGGGGAGTTAGTTGGGAAATCATATAGTCATATGGAAATCGGGTAACAATTGAAATCTAATCTCAATCAAGCTGCCAAAATGCAATTGGCGAAAAAAAGTTTCACTCGCTTGGCAAATTGCACATCCATCAATGGATGGGTACAGTACAGTGGGTACTCCTCTTCCGTCCTTTCTTTTCCCATAGTGAGCTGCCAGTTGCCAGCTGCCAGATGAGAGCTGCCATATGCCATATGGAGGTACGACTTCAGTACATCCGGTGTAGCTTAAGTTTTTCCGCACTCTCTTTGTTTCTTACTTTTTCCTACATGCTCTTTAATTTCTGTTTTTCTGGTTTTTTCATTTCTTTTCTTTTTTGTGCTTTTTTTATGGGTAATTTAAATATTTTCTTTACGAAACGAGTCTGGTAATTAAAAGTTCATTGTCGTGGTTGTTTATAATGTTTGCTACTGTTGTTGTTGTTATTGTTGTAGTTTTTGCACTGAGGCGCATTATGTGGAAACAATTTTGCAATATGCCAAAAAAAAAAAAAAAAAAAAAAACAGAAAAAAAAAACAAAAAGCTGAAAAGACAACAAACAGAAAATGGAAACCCGCCCAGAAAACCAGTTGATGAGGCTTCGACCTCAACACAAAACGTTTTCAGATACACACAACAGATTTTCCCACATGAAAATTATGACAAAATGTGCAGGAGGCATCATCGAGTCATCGTCATCGTCATCGTCATCGAGTCATCGAGTCATCGTCATCATCGTCATCATCGTCATTATCTACTTTGCAGGCAACTGCAAGTGGCAGGAAAATCATGTGCCAAGATCACGTACCAAACTCCATGTTCATAGTGAAAGTTGAAGCGGCTGCCCGGCTTGGCCTGGCCTGGCCATGGCCCGGCTAGGCCTCCATTCCCACCTCTGCATGCCCCTCTCTGTCGCCAGCGAATGCCTAGTATATGGCCTGGACGGCGGCCAATGCCTTGGCTGATGACGACGCTAAGTTGATGACAATTTGGCGTAATTGAACTTGAAGTTGGAGTCGAGGAAGCGTTTGCGACTTTGCAGCTGCACCAGAGGCACCAACAGCGACTGCGGCAGCGGCAGCGGGAGCGGCACCTGCGCAATGCAAAGATGCGCTGACATCTCAGTCACGACATTTGCGCAATCAATGCGACTGGGATGGGATCTGGGATTGGATGCGGAACTATTACTGCCGCAGCAAATGCATGTTGATGTGGGTGCTGTTGCTGCCTTCGTGCTTTGCTGTTGCTGCCGTTGTTATCAGCAATGCGAAAGCATTTTAATCACCAAGCCATAATGTGATTAGAGAGGCGGCCATAGATAACAATCTGTTCTCTATTATTGTTTATTTTATTTTCATTTTGTTTTTTTTTGCTTTTTGCAGAAAGAACATTTCACACTACAACGAAAGTGGGCTTATTGTTGCTCTTGCTCTAAACACACCTAGAAAGTGGCCCACTGCGGCACACTGGACACAACAACAATAAACAAAGCACAAAAAAAAAAAAAAACAAATGAAAATTAAGAAAGAAAAAAAAGAGAGAGAAAAAAACATACGTGATCAAAGAACGCATGTACGATAATGACGAACGAGAAAGAATGCTGCATACGAGAGTACATAAACTAGATCTTATCGAGCTGATCAATGTGATAGTTGCCACATTGCAACATTATGTCGCTACGTATGCTAAAGTAAGTGCTATGCCAGATTTCTCCTAGCAACATTGCAGTATACCATCGCATTATCTGTTTTTCGAGAAAAATCTCAGAGAAATTTCATGTTTTTTAATATTCAGAGCAATTAAGCAGTAAATTGCAGCGGTAAAACCGCTAAATTTCAAATACTTTCACATTATACAGTGTATTTTAAGACTATGAATATTAAATATCTTATATATATCATTTGATAGATTCATTTTTGTAGCAATTGAATACTTTGCATGCTTTTTTTTGGCGGTAAACCCGCTAAATTTATATTTATTTTAACATTTAAAGCATATAAAACGCTAAACTTACAAAAACTAATCATCAATATCTTTTATTATTTATAATCTTTTGAGCTATCAAATTTTAAATTTAGTAAACAGCTGTAACGTGATAGCGGTAAACCCGCCAAATAATATATTACATTATATTGTTCTCAAAAAAATACGAATTTTTCTGTGCAATTAGTGACAGTATGTAATTTGCTTAAAACAATTGATTTCATCAACAAATTGACATTAAAGTTTGGCTATAAAACCGCTAAAATATGTGTAGGTTGACACATATTGTATAATATTTTTAGACTTATCTGCAATGTACCGCTTTAAATATTGATTTATTCAAAAACAAATGTCTAATTTGTGTCACTTAAATGTATTTTTTATCTTAAACATATATCTTTGTTTCTACATTTATTAATTTAAGCAGTGACCTCAAGATTAATACGTGTGGTATAAATTTATTAATAAGCATGAATAA
Source organism: Drosophila macrospina (assembly GCA_035042075.1). Classification (NCBI taxonomy): domain Eukaryota; kingdom Metazoa; phylum Arthropoda; class Insecta; order Diptera; family Drosophilidae; genus Drosophila; species Drosophila macrospina. The sequence goes on along the minus strand of JAWNLW010000500.1, from coordinate 1,357,661 downwards.
ATTTGCATGTGAATCATAGACTCAAAGTCATTGGATTAATTTTAAATGTAATCAAATTAATATAACTTGCACCACTGTGCAGACGATAGCGTCTAACGGCAGCAGTTAGAATCTGTTAATTTGAAATGCGAATGATACGCACAATCTGTCCCAATAAAAGAGACAAAACCGTGGATGATAAATCATATTGATTGTGCTAGTTTTCAACAGCATCTACAAGTGTGTATCAATGTATCTACGTAACTATGTATCTATGTATCTATTTATCTATCGCACTATTCGATTCGATCAGCTTGACGAGCCCGCTAAGCGGGTCAGATGCAGATGCGTGGGGGCCAATTGGCCAATCGGGCCACAGATGGCAAGACAGGTTAATTAACGATTTGTACTAATTAAGTTGCGACGCTCTGTCAAGGGACAGTAGCAGAGAAGGGGGAACCAAGCGCATGGAGGGGGGTCAGCTAACGATGTGCCTGAATTGTTACAAATTGTGCAAAAGTCAGAGAAGAGATCAGAAAGAGGGCAAGAGATGAGTTTGGGTTAATTATTGTTGGCAGTCATAGTTGGCATATATTGCAAGTATTTGGAGTAAGTGTCGTTAGTCGGCAGTTAGTTAGTTAGTAAGTTAGTTAGTTCATTCGTTAGTTAGTTTGGTTATGCGTTTAGCATATGGAGCTCAACTCACCCATGAATTATCTCGGAATTGTGACATATTTCGCGTGGACATGGGCTGCCACTGCCTCCTCGGTTAACGGTTGGTTTGATACAGTAAGTGATGTATAAACGATATATATTTATAATTGATATACATATATATATGTGTGTATATATGTATTTGTGTACTATATATGCATGTGTATTGACGTGACGCGATTTACTTTCAATTTCGATTTGCAATTTCTCGTTTATGTTTTGCTCTCTTTATATATTTAGCAGTTTTCGATTTTCCTTTGCGCTGTTTTGTGTCGGCTTTTGGCTTTTATCTAAGCATTTTGTAAGCAAAGCTGTAAGCACTCTTACACACACACACACACACCTCACATAATACACTCTCCGAATTGCAGCTAAGCGTAACGCATGAAAATGAGCGCCAAAATAACAGAAAACAGCGCTCGAGATACTTTTGTATCTTTTTGCAAGCAGTCAGCCGAAACTGTTGTGCACAACAATGATTATGTTTGATGTTCGGGGCATGCACCCTGTAGACGGCACAATGCGGACAAGTACGAGTACAACAATTGAAATACAACAACGCGCAACAGACACAGAGGACACACAAAAGACAAACACACACACACACACACACACACACGACACTTGGCCAGCAGTTGCAATGGCAATTGCAGCTACAACTTGTTCAGATTGAGATACATTTTTATTTGGATAATTTTTTGGGCCCGCACTTGAGTTACAGTTACAGATACGAGTACAGATGAGGAGCCGCAACCTTGCTGCTTCAAGCAATTCATTTACATTTGGCAGTTGCAGTTGCAGTTGCACTTGTTGCTGTTACCCGTTTCCAGTGGCAGCTTCAGCAGCAATAACACACGAGAAAAAAATAAAACAACTCACACCGAACCGTTGCCAAATAATAATAATAACAGCAGCAACAAAAACAAAAACAAATACGAAAAAAAAACGAATAAAATAAAAGCAAAATAACCGCGATAAGCAATTAGCCAAACGCGGGTTTTGCCCTCGAACGCTGCGAACCGAACTTGTTGACTATGCGCCGCTTACTAAACATCGACTGCCCCAGTCCGATACCCAGTCAGTCTGTACCCCCTTCAGGCCACTTGCCCGCCGCCCAACACAGCCACAACTACGAACTTTCTAAACGCTTTTGCGACGCTCATCGCTCGTCGCTCATTGCACATCGCCAGCTCGCACGCTCGCCGCTCTTCAGACTTGGTTTTCATTTCAGCAAGTGCTCGTTCGATGGATCAGCCAACAGGTGGGCCAAAATCAGAGCGCACTGCGACTCCGATTGGTGTGACACTTTGCTTAGCCAGCACACGAACCGTTCCATCGAAAGAAGCTTTCAAGTCAGCGTGCGCAGCGCTAAAGCTGTTGCGCATGCGAATCCGAACAGTTGCTGATAAAAGCTCTGCTACTATTTGGATATTTGCAGTTTTTGAGGCTATTGCTTAATTACTTGTAGTCGAAAAATATGATTTTTGAGTTCATAATGTAGAATAATTATTTATATCATATTTTCTATTAAGTTTAAATTGTATATACACATCGTTTATACTCTTTTCGTGTGAATTAAAAGGTTTCTTCTTCCTACTGCAAACTGATTTTAAATGGAAAACATTAAGCTTTCTGCAAATTTGTGTTTTTAGATTAATGAATATGTTTAAATAAATAAGCGATGTGTACAGCTGTCAGATTACAAAACTAAAAGGATTTTCTCGGAGAAAAAATCTATTCATATTTATCTGTACGCAAGGCTAAACGTATTAATTACTAGTGTTTAAAACAATCTAAAAATTAACGTATGTTGAATCAACATCGTTGATATATATCTGTTTTGTTTTTGTATATTTCTATACATATGGACATATGTATGTTGCCTCAACAATTCTCAAATGTTTAATGATGAAAGAAAATATGCAAAAATAGATAGAAATGCATATGTAAAAGGAGGCGCCCGGTAAAAATTAAACATAACTATTAACCATACGGTAATGCCTTATATAAAATATCGCTTAAAGTTGTCAAATATTTAATTTTAAGATTTCTATAACAAGATCATTTCGCATTAAGGCGTCCAAAAGTTTATTCCAAATCAGCTAAATTTAATTGCAGTGTACAGGAGACACAGATATAGCCACGCCCATCTGAGAAATAAAAACAATTTGTGTAAAATTGAACAACAAAACATACAAAGTCCTTTATTAGCACGTTTTGTGTGCGTGTGATTGTTAAACAAAAATCATTAACATTTGTTACATTTTGTTACATTGGCATAGAACTGGAAGCGACAAATTTCAATAAAATTAATTAATTACTTAAGCAGCCCCGTAACAGTGGGCCCGATACACATTTTGTGGCATTTTTTGTTTCGTTTTCTTTTCGTATGGTTAGTCCTAATAAATGTTCTTTAATTTAATTCAGCTGCCGAACAATGTTTTCAGTACATACACATACATAAATATCGTATAGAGTGAGGCAGAGCGATTGAAAGAGAGAGTGGGAAAAGTGTTACACAACTGAGAGCGAGAAAGAGAGAGAGATAGAGAGTACTGTGGAGTCCATGTGTGCAGTTTTCGTGTTAAAGTGTAAATGCATGTTGCGGAATTATTTGAGTTAAGGCTTAAAAGAGAACATGTGCAAAGTGCACAAGTTGTTGTTAGGCAATGCAAGTGAGGATCACCACCAAATATATAAACATATATAAATATATATATATGCATATATAGTTATATATGAAACCATACACAAATACATATACTCTTACTTAGGATTGAAACCAACATTATTATTTGCTCTATTTTATTCAGCAATTGTCAATATCGCTGTTGCTAACATTATTGCTCATAGAGTGCCGTGTGCAAGTGAACAGAACGCAAACACTTTTTGCTAATTTGTGCAAGAAACTGTTGTGGAAATGTGAATTTGAATATTATTAAATTGTATCATTTAAGTATGTATGCATATGTTAGACTCGCATTTGTTTAGCACATATGCTTAACATTCTTCCATTGTAAAGTCGACTAACTACATCATTTGCAAGACAGCCTCAATTCGAGGTCAGCTGCATTCGTTGGCTCTAGGTACATTTAATTTAGTATATATATATATATATATATATGTATATAAGTAGTATATGTAAGTATATGCTTTGCTTGTATGCTTGTTTTGTCAATTTTCTAAAGCTTTTTGTTGTTGCTGCACAATTGTTGCTACGTTGCTTTTGTTCTGTTAACATTTGGGTTTCGAATTATACATAAAATTAATACATTATCCATAGTACATAATAACACGTTCATTACATTTGTAAGTATATTTCTTGTTATACATATATATCGTATATAGTACAAGTATATCAAGTTTAAAGCTTCTTGTATGAAATGCCGCACAGCGCATTCTGTTAATTTGTTTTTTGTTTTGTTTGTTAATGTTTTCGCATTTGATTTTACTTAATTTAACATACGCAGCGCATACAATGTACAACATGGAAATATTTGTAAGTGGGAGTAAGGGGTGGTGGGAGAAGGGTGTAGCAGCAAATACAAATAAAATTAAATACAGTACAGTTTACATATACGCACTTACACGCTACATCGATTTTAGATTTATATATATTTTTATATATATTGCAATACATTAGTTAAAAAAAAATGAAAAAAAAAGTTTATAGAACATTCAGTGATGCATTCATAATTGTTCTGTTGTTGGCACAAACGTTTCGGGCAACGCAAAATTAAATGCACATCAAAAATAGAATAATAATAATAATAAAAATTACGAAAGTCGAGCGCACGCGACAGTATAATACCCTGAACAGTGCTCTATAGTAAAAGTATTTTCATAAATATTACTACTAAACTGAAAATATCCCAATTCCTCAAATCGAACGCAATTTAAGCTGAGCATGCAGGTCAGCTGCATTAAGCCGCCAAAGCTGAGTGCTACATCACTCGCACACTTGTGCTGGCCGCAACGAACAAAGCACAAACAGTTCAATTTTCTTTCTTTTCTGATTATCTTTCTTATTTGTAGACCGAACTTGATGAAACTTTCAGCATTGCTTCGCCATGGTATTCGCCAAGCACCTGCTAAGTAAGAAGCATATACGTGCAGAAATGTGGCCATAATTTGATTTTCTTCGATTTGCAGGGGAAGGGGTTGGAGGTATTCAAAATATGAAATAAACTTGATCTGCGGACGGTATATGGGAACCTTCCTGCCAAATTTGGTGTCTCTAGCTCTTATAGTTGCTGAGTTCGACGCGTTCATACAGACAGACAGACGGACATTTTGCACAAAACTAATATATCCCTGTTCAGGGTATAAAAATAATTGTTTTCTTGTATATTTGAACTAAGTGCAACAAATATCGCTTCCTCAACATCAGCACTGTTTTGTTGCTGCTGCCGCTGTTGTTGTTGTTGTTGTTGTTCTAACTGACACTGTTGTTATTATTATTATTGTTGTTGTTGCTGTTGTGGTGGTAGTTGTGGATTAACTCCTCATTTGTTGCTTGTACAGCTACAGGTATTTCAGAAATGGCCGCAGTAGGCGTGGTCGCCTTCGGTGCAAAGTAAACCTCATAGTTGTAATATCAAAGCTCATCGCTGGTCACAGGATGCTCCTGCACGTATTCCTTGGGAAAATAGCCAACCTGTCGAACCAAATAACTTTGTTAATTAATATATAAACTAATCAATGTGGTTTGCACTTGCCGTATCACCAATTTTGCCTCGCCACCAGCCTTTACTGTCGCCATCCTTGCCAATCACAAGTACCTGACAATCGGTGCGCAGTTGGAGCTGATTGCTTCCAGCTTTGGGATCGTAATCGTACAGCGCGGTGGCAATTACTTCACGGAAGGGCCATTGTAATGATTGATTCAGCCTGAAAGATTGATTCGAGTTAATAATTATCAAAATTGTGTATCCAATTCAAATGAAACACTTACCCAGCAAAGTTTTCGCCCAGATCGTTGCGTTCGTAGTAGGAAACCAGCTCCACAATGGTCTTGAAATGGCGACGTGAGGATAAACAGTAGAGCATGGACTCACCATCGTTTTCCTGATTGATTTTCATATGCTTGATGACATGATCATCGGTTCTGCATTGCGATAGATTAAGAAGTTAGTGCTGTTCGATTTGAATAATGGTTTTTGCCTTATCACTCACTTTAAGCTGAGAGCATACATGGTCTCGTGTGGCGAGGAGGCACCTTGTGGACGCACACGCAGCAGGTAAGTGCCAATGCGTCGATTCTCCAGGCGATTGGCGGCCGTCTCTCGATCCATGTTGCCCACAAACCAATTGAATTCGGACAATTGGCGATCGCATACAGGCGGCGGTATGCTAACCGGATTCTGCTTGCAACGGCCTGTGGATGAGATGCATCCCCTGTGCACACTTATTTGGCATACCTTACAGCGATATCCTTGATGTATGCGACCCTTGAGGAATTTCGAACAATGCCGGCATGTAGTGGGCGCATCGAACGTATAAATCTCCATTTTGTGATCAGTATTGCGACAACCTGGTGGATCCAAGTTTTCCCTGCAAAACAGTTAAGGGTTAATTGTAAACGGATCCTCGAGTTGCCCTTCAGTTCACTCACATGGCCTCGGTGAGCGCCTTGCGCCATTTGTCCCGCTCGGGCTCCGACTTCAGATAGAGAGTGAACGCTGTTTTGGCGGATTTGCGTGCCAACAGTAACTGATATTTAAAGCGCGTATCTCGACCAAGTGTGCGTCGTGAATGACTTTGTTCGACGCGATAATCGGCGAGATTGTGGGAGTCACGATATGTGTACTGCATGTCGCCGGTTTTGATGTGCAACGATTTGACCAGAATGAGAATTTTATCGAACACAAATGCGTAACGCATTTTGGTCTTTTGATCCTCATGGGCCTTAATGTGCAGATCCCCGTCCAGCAGCAGGCGTCCATATTGCAATAGATCATTTCCGTTTTGCGGCAAATTCAAATCGAATATACTGTCCTTGACCTTTTGTATAATGACCAGATGATCTGAATCGCGCTTAACCTCGTTAATATACTGTGACACATCGATCATGGCATCCTTGGCACGCTCCAGCGAACGGTAATCCTCGTGCAATGGTGACGTCTCCTTCACCAGCTTGTCCAGCAGCAGATGATACTTGAGAATGCGCTGCATTGGCACCGACAGTATATCCCGCAGCTGCAGTTTACCCACATTGTATTCACGTTCACATTTCTGCACCAGCTGATCGATTATCTGGTTCTTCTTGCACACATCCGCCAGATAATCTATGGCATTCAACAGGCAGGAGCAGTATTCTCCGTAGATGAGAAAAGGTTCTCGAAACTCAAGGAATACCTGACCCATCTTTTGCTTTGTCATCGGTGCCAGAGATTCCCGTAGTTTCTCAAGAAATTTGGTGTGTATGTCAGCCAATTCCTAACAATGAATGATATATTATAGTATTATATAGATACGTTTATAATTCAATTTCCGTAGTTTACCCGTATTCGTGGAAAGATGAGCCTCAGTTCGTCTTGATTGAGGTGCCGTTCCAGAGGTAGCATGAACTTCGCCTTAAGTGCATTGAGCACATCCAGATAGTTGGATTCCGTATCGATGAGTTCGCGTATGACATAGTCTCGCTGCTCGAAGCTGGTCGCCGATGTTGTCTACAGGAACGGGAAGAGATGTGCAGCAGTTAGTCGATCTGAGCTGAGCATAGGCAGCAGCCTCGTTACAGATTCATGCAACTAAGCATAGCTAAACATTGTTTGGCAGGCTTTAGATGAGGTACATAGTTCAACCAATTTACTACCTGGCCTCTACTCGTTCTGTGCAGGGCGCACAAATCTTGATAGACCTCCTCTTCTTTTGTGTTGGTGTGATCATAAACGGTTCCATTGCATGCAATATTGTCGGTGGTACTAAATGAAAATACAAAAGAAAACAAAAAAAATCATAACAAAAACGAATAATGAATGAACGTAAAACTGTAAAAAAAAGCAAGTAAATATATTGAATCAAAAGAGCGCGCGCTAATTTGCCAGGCATTGCGATAAGATATCGATTAAGCATTTATCGCATTGCTAGCAATTGTATATATCGATAGGTCCATACAAACAATTCTGCTTCATCAATAGTGCTTAACAGTCGTTTAACAGTGCTCATAACATAAAAATGTTTACTTGACAGACATCGAACAGAACCAGGGCAGGCAACTGCAGCAGCCAAGCATCCAATTTCCACTTTTTTTGTTCGTTAATTTTACTGTGCACGTGCGTTGAAATCATTTTCAACTGCAAACTGCGCAATGGAGCATCACACCTATGCCAAAAGTGGCTCCAAAAAATGTAAGTAGTACAAATGTCCTGCTTGGGTCGCACATGTAGCATGTCGTGGGTGCTATTTGAAATTTCAGGGTCAGCGGAAGAGAAGCGTCTTCTTGTCACAAAACGCATTGAAGCTGAAGATTTATTCTCAAAATATTCGTCAAAGCAAGCGGAGCCATGGAAGTGAGTGAATAGTTGTTATCATTTAAAAACACAGCTGTTGCTATACTTGTTGTTTTTCTATTACTGCATTGCAGAAAGTTCAAGGACATGGCCAAAATTGGGGACTACAGCGAACGCGCGCTTCGCAAGCAGTGGCTCAACATGGTACAACGTTATCGCATACAAAAGTCAACGTTGCAGGTTACCCCGCTGAATAAACAGTGTATCGATGTGCTCAATGAGGAGTGGGAGTACTTCGGCGAGATACACGCTTATATGACCCAAAGGACCACCGACCTGCATTCGTATGCGCTCAAGGAGCCCAACATAGATCAGTCAAACAATAATAATGTGGCTATGCGAGGCGTTGTCAATGATCACAACTTTTGTGACCGTTCGACAGGTATCAAAGCCACATTGAATGCACCGACAATCCGAGCCCATAAGAATGCTTTCTCTGGCCAGAAGCAGCAGCAAGCGAGCATTGACTATTTCAGTGATAAGTTAGTTGATTCACTGGCAAAGCTTGATGAGCAGCAGTACAAATTGGAGGAGACGGCCTCCTCCAGAAGCAAGGAGATAAAGGACGAGCCTGTCGTTATTGTCAAGCAAGAGCCATTGTCTGGTATGGATTACAATGAGTTCAATGCGGTGACCGGCGAGTGCTCACCCGCCGATACATTCACCGACTCGGACTCACGGGAAAGCTCTGAGCCTTCGGATCCTGTGGCTGTCGAGGAATCTGATTTGTCTACGGATTCAATCGTTGGCTCACTCTTGCCGGATAAATCTGCCTCGGAGACATCCGAGGCGAAGACAGTTGTCCAGTTACCTGCATGCTCTGAGACAGCTTCAGAGATACCCACGCCGCCAAAACGCAAACGTAAGGCGCTGAGCGAGCGGGAAAAGTATTATAGACATCGTCGTCGCTACGATCATCGCATGGAGGTGCGTCTGGGAGGACTCTGTATAGTTGCTGGACAATTGCTGGAGCACTTGGTGCCCGACTTGAATGTTGCCCCCTTGCTGATGAACATCTACAACAACGTGGACTTCAACTGCAGCACCAGCTGCGACGAGGACGATACCGAAGATGATGATGGACAGTGATGAGCGGAGCAGCGGGAGTTCCGATGGAAGCTTCAGATGCTAAACATCATGTTCCTGTTACTACAAAAAATTCAAATTGTTCTATTTACAAACACACACACACACAAAGCACATACCAACAAAGACACACACACACACACACACAATACTTGATAGTTGCAACACTTCCCTGGCTGTTATTTACCTAGGGCAACACAAGAAACGGGGTCACATTAACGTTGTTTACGTTGAGGAAAACTTATACTATATTTGAAGAAAAGACTTGAAAAGCATGAAACGCTAAGCTCTAAATAGTTCAATGATCGATCTTCTCGAGAATCGCTCAGAATTATTCTAGACGTTTGCTTATTGTTTACGGCATGCAACTAAACACTATCAACGATTCTAAAGAGAAAAGGAGGAAACACCTGAGAACTTGTGACCATAGTCCCTATGATTATTATAGATTGGATACTAAAGATATATCGGAAAATAAAGGACTGTTACAATATATATATATATACAATATATAACCCATTAAGCAATTCCCACAGAAAATATTCTTATGAATAACACTTCAAAATGTTAAGAAATTTTGTTAAATATGATATTGGAATTGGACAGGGAATCTGTTACAATAAAGAACCAGGTCGGAAGCGCTAATTTACCAAAAACTCGAAGTTCGACAATGCTGAATCATAAGCTAATTGACGACAACAAGTTTGTGTGCAATAATTGGGGAAACCAGTTTTAAGATGGTTCCAGATTAGTCAACAATTAGGACTATAAGAAGAAATTGAGAATTCCTAAATAAAGTGACACCGATAAACGATTGAATCTTTCAGATATGAATATTTCAACATTTGCCAGATAAGTTGGTGAACATCAACAGTGCCATAAAGGGAATGTATACAAATTTATGTATGTTTATGATATGGACACGTATTTGTACTGCTCACATACGAAACGAATGCTCGAGGTAGAGATACCCATTTGGTTAGCTCTTATCTCAAGGGTTCGGCAAACAAAATACAAAAAAAAAAAAAAAAAAAAAAAACTGTAAGACCCAAAAATCTGGATCGATATCAACAATGTGTGCACTTCCCTATCGGGTCGCCTCGCCTGTCATGAGTCAGTATTCCGTGTCTGGCATACTATATCAATTCTATAGTGTTGAGCCCGATACGGTTTCGATTCGATTAGAGAACAACAAAAACAAACAAACAAAAATATAAAACGAACGACAAAATCGTTGCCATTTCCGTTTGTTCCGTTTGCCAATTGTGTTGAAAGAAATTGCATATTTATGGTATTCTACGATTGAAACCATATACAAGTCTAATGTAGATATACAAATATATATATATATATATATATACCTATGTATGTAGCTGGGGTCTGTTCACAACGTGGAGGTCTTATAACGGTTACAGTGTAAGAAAGAGATAACGAAACAGAAAGCAAAAGCAAATACAAAAGAATGCAGGCATAATCCGACATGGACAAGCAAGTCTATAGTGCAGGTGGAGCTACTAGTTAGTTAGTGTAGGCCAGTGTAGGGTGTTTAGTGTGTGGGGTGTATAATGTAGAGTATAGGGTGAAGAGTTTAGTAGTATAGGTTATATAATGTAGAGTGTAGAGAACAGAACATAGAGTGTAGAGCATAGGACGTGGAATGTAGAGTTCATTGGATGAAGAGTATAGAGTGTAGAGAACAGAACGTAGAGTTTCAGATGTGGAATGTGGACTTCATTGGATGGAAAGTGTAGAGTTTCAGAGCATAGGTTATGTAATGTAGAGACTAAAGTATGAGATGTGAAATGTAGACTACATTAGGTGAAGAGTGTAGGTTATATTATGTAGAGTATACGGATATAGGAGTTTTCTGTATATGAATCTAAACTACATGTTGGTGAAGTGTAGCGCAGTGTCTTCTGAGTAGAGTTGACAGTGTAGATAGACAGCATAGGTATTACAGTGTAGAGTATATGCAGGCAGTTGACAGTTAGTTGATATAGTGTTGAGTATGGGTTATATAGTGTAGAGTAGTGGATGTTGGGTGTCAAGTGTGGATTATAGATAATATATGATCTCGAATGTAGACTACATGTTATGTATGTTGCTTTGTGTAGAGTTTAGGGTGTGGAAAGTGATATAAAGGCTATATAGTTATATAGTGATATAAAGGTGTAATTGTATGGTTTACATAACCAATGTAGAGTATAGGGAATGTAGCGTAGGGCAAATAGTGTAAAGGGTATAGCTATGAAGTGTAGGGTAAATGGTGTAAAGCGTAGGTTATATAGTGTGTGGTTTGAAGGCGTACGGAGTTAAGTGTAGAGTGTATGGTTTTCAAGCGTAGGATGAATGGTGTTAAGTGTATACTATAACGTGTAGGGTATTCAGTATGTAAGTGTAGGGTATTGATTATTACTGCTACTGATAGTTGTATATGCAGCTGTGAAGCAGATAGACAGTTTACATACAGACATACGAGTAGAGAGTCATGGAAGTTCTAAGTTACATACAAGCGGTTGTTTTCGGTTTGGGTGGTTGGTGGTTGTGGTTGTGGTGGAGTTATACACATGGTTATACGAGTACGAGTAGAGTATTTAGAATGAATATTTGGAGAGTATGAAGGCAGCACACCTCTGGTTTGACCTTTGACTGGAACGTAACGTAGCACAAATCCTCATAGACCTTTTCATCATCCTCGCTGTAGATGTCATTGATGTAAGCGTATTCGTGCTCCGTGGACATCTGGATTGAGGATCGATAGTTGTAGACGGCAGCAGCGGCTCGCTGCAATTTCTGGCTTTCGCTCACAAAGAGCGACGATGAGGAGGAGCTGGTCGATGCATGATGATGTCGCTTTTCAGAGCCAGAGCCAGAGCGAGAGCCAGACCCAGAAATGGACGTAAATGATGGCATGACAGCAGTTGCTGCTGCTTCAGCGGCCGCAGCTGCCGATGTGCTCGCCTTGGGCGCCTCCATTTGCGGTGTCGGAGTAACGCAATCAGTGCTGCTGCTGTTGGCCACGTCGAGGGTCAGGTCAAACGAGAGAGCACGCAACTGTCCTTGGACGGATTGGTTGACGTCAACGATGACAGCGTCATTGTCGATCGTCGTATCACACATGTTTGACAGTGAATCCTCGATATAATCGTCAATGTCCTCGGTGCCATTCTCAATCGTAATATCGCTATTCTCATCCTCCACTGAGAGCGAGCCGCTGTGCGAGGTGCGCTCATAATATTCAGAGGATGAGGAGCCGGGGGCATCGATGCTGCCAGTCTTCTTCATGTCATTGCTGGTGGTTGGAGGGTTGGTGCAGGCGTTGCGGGGTGCAGGGGGGCATTGTGACACACACACACATACACACATACACCCACACACAGAGGCACACACACAAATACAAGCACACACAACACACAGTGAGCGAGGCCGACAGCCAAGGAAATTGGACGACAATTTAGTGAGAATTTGGGACAGCAGAGTGGCAGTGTATTAAACAGAGAGGGAGAAATAGAAAGAAAAAGAGAGAAAGAGAGAAAGAGAGGGAGAGAGAGAATAGAATGGAGCAGACAGACGAAAAGAGAAACAAAGGGGGAAGAAAGAAAGTGAGAGAGAGAGAGAGAGAGAGAGAGAAAGAGCGTTAGATAAAGCTTGGGCATGGATATTTGTTGGTTGTTGTTACTGTTGTTGTTGTTGTTGATAAGCAGTCAGACAAGGGCTTAAGCGGGTCTCGGGTCTTGGTTCTGGGGTCTGTGGTCTGGCGGCATCGGGACATTGTCAGCTACGTGAACGCATAATGAGACTGTTTTCTTGAACAGGAAATGCAAAAACGAACAGTTCAACATTTCAATTGCAGCTGCAATCGACGGTTTAAACGGGTGGCGCTGGCAGAGCGGAAAGGAGAGGCAGTTAGCAGAATGAGGGGGGGGTGGTGGTGGGGCCGTGAGGAGAGTAGGGGCGGTGTGTGTTCGCAGAGCACGCACTAAAGATAACATATGGCGTTCATTGCTCGTCATGGCAATTAGGTGCTAGAACTTACGTGGAATGCAAATCCTTGTAAATGGCCTCATCCGAATGGGAACGTTCGCTTGGCGACAGCTGCAGATTGAAGCCCCTGTAATAACAAAGTGTTTAGCAAATGCTTGTTACTTCTCGTACTGCAGCTTGCATTTGGAGATGGGCGCGTGACAACAAGAGCATCACGATTTGTTGCAATTTGTGAGCTCATCACATTATTGCTTGACCCCCGCGACCAATTTAGTCTCTTCTTATCGCGCGCCCATTTGACACACGACACTCGACACAGTACACACGGCATGCATGCATGGACTTACAGCAGCTCTGGATGCATTTGCTGTACCTTGCGGCACTGCGACAGCTTGGAGAGAGTGATGAGCACACGATGGAAGTTGGTTAAATCATAAAGCATCGTTGGCTCAAAGAGATCCGCATCTCGTATATTGAAATGATTGTGACACACTTCCAGAAACAATTTGATATTCTTGCAGCACAGAAACTATAAAAACCAAATCCCATTAGTTTACATTAAATGGCTTATACAAAATCCTCACAAGCTTACCTGTGCCATTTGTGGCTTGCGATTGAACTCACGGGCATCCATGCTGCTTGCATCCAAATGTATAACCAGATTGCACAGGAGTACGCCATCACGCAATGTCATGGCCAGTATACGTATCTCGGCATCGGGCAGAGCGGCCTTGTGGTCTGAGGGTATAACCTTGCAACGGACTAGCCAGGCAACGCATTCGCGCCACAAATCGGCATTGACTGCTGCCGCAGCTGCGGCTGCTGCAGAGACTGTGGACGAGGTCATCGCTGCAGCTCCAGCAGTGCTGCCAAAACTATTGGAGGCCATTTGTTACTTTGTTTGTTTTGTCGCACTTGATTTCTAGCTGGATCTTGGGCGTGTGTGCGTGCGGGCAGCTGCTGCTGCTGCTACTGCTGTTAGTGTTCTCTGGTGTTCTGCTGACGATTGGTGCGGGTCGCTTTGGGGCGTGGGGCGTGCGGCGCGCGCATAAATTTTTGTTGCGTTTAATGAAAACAATTGAAATTCATCAGTTGGCCGTTGCGCGTTGCCGTCAACAGATACACATACAAACAACAACAACAAATAGCAATAGCAATAGCAATAGCAACAATAGCAACAACGGCACAGACAGCGCAACGGGAACTCGCGCTATAAAACAACAACTATTTAGGGCGAACGCGAGCGCTCGGACGCTTGTTTGATTTCTTCTCTATATTCAATTGATATTTGATATTCAACACTTAATAGATTGCACGGCGCTTACACACACACACACACATGCACGCACACACCCACACAGACACGCACACACAGCTGAAGAGGATGCGCTTTCCGCATTTAACATCGATTCTTTATCAGCACTATCGACTTATCGATATATTCCCAAGCCTTCTGTTAAGTTAACAATTACCCGAAATAAACTAACTCGTAGAAATGTATTCTCTCACCCAATAATCAAATCGAGGCAATACACTCAATTGTTGACATAAATTCATTTAACAACTTACTTATGGCCACTGTTATCTAACACATCCACTGTTATGCTCAAAATGGTAATGTTACACTCAAAATTGTCTGTAGTGCGTTTCCAGTTATCGATATCATTTAAACAAAGGGTTGCATAATTGTGTATGCACGGTTGCATTTGCATTTTGTTCGCGCTTTGAATTAATATCGTATATTGAATTTGAATATTTTTCGATTAATAAA
This sequence comes from Drosophila macrospina, assembly GCA_035042075.1. Lineage (NCBI taxonomy): Eukaryota > Metazoa > Arthropoda > Insecta > Diptera > Drosophilidae > Drosophila > Drosophila macrospina. The sequence continues at coordinate 1,342,613 of JAWNLW010000500.1, read as the reverse complement.
TAAGAATCAAATTGATATAATTTTAAATTACTTTGGCTGTCAATTGTCGAAAGCAATTGAGATAAAAGCCGGTAAACGGTTGACAATAATGTTGATAAATTATCTTAATTTTCTAAAGTATATATGGCGAATAAAGTACTAGGCAACTTCTTTACTATTGTAACTTCTATAGAAAATATAGGTCATATTGTTATGTACATAATATAAGTTGCAAATAACCTATAAATGAATATTGTATTTATATTATATATTTTTAAAATACGGACACAAACATAAAGAATTTACGCCAATTAACTTCTAGAAGCTACTCGGACTCGAATTGAAATTCATAATTCAGAAATGTATATAAATTCCGTGGCATGCATATTGTGACCTCGTTGAAGCAGCTGTAAGTTCGCAGATTCTGTGTTCCGCGGAAACAGAAGCTGTCTTGGCAACAATCTCTGGCAGCCCTTGCTGTGGTGTGGCCGGCACAGCTGTGTTTTATAGTTATCTGCAGTGCTCGTAAACAAGACATGAGCAGCAACAACCCAAAAAAAGCGAAAAAAAGTACGAAATATCCTTAAGCTTCGATAAACAAAAGCTAATCCGAAACGAGGTGGCGGCTATTGCTCGCGTGCACCTTACTGAGGCAACAATAACGGCAATGCTGCGTGTGTTCTCTTAGGTTCTCTTCCCTTTTCAATTTACAAATGCCAGCAAAAAAGAAGAGAGACAAAAAACAAAAAAATACCATAAATTATGAGCTTGAGATAAAACAAAAAGCGCAAATTGAACTGAGCGTAAATTAAAAAAATGCAGGAATACAAAAAAAAAAAAACACAAAAACAAATGAAAATAAAGCAAGTAACGACCGCAGAAGTGGCAGCACCTGACGCGGATATGGACAGCTCGCAATGACGCGTCGTTGTGCAAACTTGACCAGGAGGCACAAAACAAGTTGACGGCCTGTCGGGATGTTAGCCCGAAGCTGGCCGCCTGGGCTGCGTGCCGAAATCAAAGATAACGACTCATCAACGGCGTCATAAAAACGTGACATCAATTTTATTGCTGCGGGACGTCGGTCACAAGGCGATGGCTAAGACAGCGGCAATGGTAACAAAAAACGGTTATGGCTACGTCATCGTTCGCGCGTCGCGACACAAAAGGTCACGCAAAAGGCAAAGGCAAAGGCAATGGCAAAGCCAAAGCTAAAACTAAAGGCAATGACAGAGCAAAGCAATGGCGTCGACAGAGTGACAGACATACAGACTGGCAGACTGGCAGATAGACAGAAAAGTATTGTGGCATAAACTGCGAGGCGAAAACTAACAGAAGAGTCAGAAGAGCTTACCAGCAGCAGAAGGAGCAGCAGCACAAGGAGCAGCAGCAGACGGAACAGCAGCCGGGGCCGAGCCACACTCCTCTTCATTTGAGTAGAGACAGCGGCATATTTGCATTATCAAATCATAAATCATGAAGCGCACGGTTGCTACTATATTAATTCTAATTATTCAAAAATTCCGCAATCCGCATTTCGCAAGTGCGAAATGAAAATTAATGATTGCTACATAAATCCAACAGAAACCAATATTAAAAAGCTTAAAACGGCGAAAGTTGGAATTTAAACTGAGTTGAAAATATTGTTTATAAATTATTTGCTTACTTTCTTAAATATAATAATAATTTACATAAAAAATTATTGAAATCTTCTTCTATGCGCTGTTTCTAATTGTCGAGCCAGCACTGTGTTTAGTTTGTAGTTTTAGTTTAGAGCTTAAAGCAAAGTTGCTTAAACTTTGAGATCCCTTCCAAACATGCACATGGAACATTTAAGCTATTCGATTTATGCTTTTCAACATATCCTTACACAGGACGTTATTTATATACTAAAATTATTCTTGTAACGAAATATGTATGTCTTAGTTTAAAAGAGAGAAAATTTGTTCTTTTTCATCAGCTATGTTATTGAATTAGTATTTCTAGAATAAATATAAATCTTACGCACATATGGTCACCCTAATGCTTGCATTTCTTGCTTACCATATGACAACTTGAAGCTTATATATCATTGCTAATGTTTTGGTATATTTGATTTTATTTAATAGTAAACGGTCACTCTAATGGAAGTTGACATTAATATTCTATATGGTCACTTTAATGGAGATTATCAGTAATTGTCGTTTGTTATATACTTAAATAAGTGTATGGTCACCCTAATGCAAGCTTACCTTTGTATAAGCATGGTATGCTAATACGGTCACTCTAATTGTGGTTTCACTTTTAAATTAGCCAAATATTGCCATACATGTATGAATGTCTGACTGGTCACTCTAATGGAGTCCACTAGTAGTTGTGCAAATTATGATGGTGTGCATATATATGGTCACCCTTATGCGTATTTTGCGTCATAAGTTTATAATTCTACACATTAATATACTATATGGTCACTTTAATGGAGATTATCAGTAATTGTCGTTTGTTATATACTTAAATAAGTTTATGGTCACCCTAATGCAAGCTTACAGCCGTATAAGCAAGGTACGCTAATACGGTCACTCTAATTGAAGTTTCTTTTTTAATTGAAATGACGTCATATACTATGTATGTATGTCTAACTGGTCACTCTAATTCAAGTCTGCCTCTGTATTTATCCCTGTGATGGCCAAAGTATTTTCACAATAAAATTCTTATTGATGTTTGTTTTTATTCCTTTTTTTGGTTGTTGTTACAATTGCTGCTGCTGCTGCTGCTGCGGCGGCTGCTGCTGCTCATGCCACAATTCGCTGCGCAGCCAAAGTGGCGCCAACGTTACGCACAGCGTTACAAAGAAGGAACAGATAGGAGGGCGCAGGCGACAAAAGCGTTGCAAATGTGAAATTTAAAACAAATAAAGGTTTAAATTAAAATTGAATTTTAATTAGAATTTGTATGCTTACTAAAAGTAAGCAAGTTGCTTAATTAAAGATTTCTCATAATAACTTGTCGCTTTAAATTAATATATATCTGAATAAACTTAATTTTTGCGTGTATCTCAGGTAAAGAAGTATATGTGCATAGTTATCTTTCTTTGTAGTTTTATTATTTAAAAATAATTTTAATTTTTCTGTTATGTTTTTTATATCTATATATTAGTATAATATATTATAAATATAGTTTGACTGTTTCGATTTGCTTAAAAACTTCTTGCACACATACTTCATTCCCTGAGGTATTTTAATTAGTTTTCTTATTGTTTAATAGCTTCCATTGAATTAATTAAGAACTTAGGGCACATTCCAGTTTAAGTCCAGAATTATTCGATAAAACCTTATTTAATTATTGATTTAACAATTGAACTCATAAAACCATTTTATTATTGCACTCAAGCAACTAAAACAACAAACAATTTCAATAAAATACACGAAAAACACAATAACTTGCGCAAAAAGGTAAAAGTCTTGTTTTTTTCATGAGTTGAACAACGAACGAGAAATAACGAATAACTAAAGTCAGTTGAATGAGAAACATTCATTCATTCGCGACGAATTGTCCATTTGTCTGATTAATTATTGAATTATTCCCCTGGCGCACATTAAAATTCATTTGATGCGTTTCTTGTCGCCTGTGCGAAAGTTTCTTGCTCTGTCACTTTCATATATATATGTATATATGTATGTATATAATTTTTTATGTTGTTGTTTGTCGAGTTGTGAGTCAGTTGATGAAATGCTCGGGAATCGCTCAAATGGTCGAGAAGACTCCTTCGCACATCGAACTGCGAGTATTTCAAGTATTTAGACAAGTTTTTCGGTAGTTGCAACATAAATAAATAAATGAAATCAATTCGCAGAGCTCTAGATTGGCGATGGGGGTCACAACGGAGAGGTAGGTGTGAGTGTGTGACTGTGTGTGTGTGTGTGTGTGTGTAGAAAGGGTAGCGAAGGAGTGGAGGGACATTGCTGCTGATTGTCGCCCGACGCTCAGACTTCTCGTAGCCCGTTACGTCTCCCACGCACGCACCAAGTTGATTAATCGTCAGCGTCGTTGTTGTCGCAGTTGTTGCTGCTTGTGCTGTTGCTGCCACAGCGCAAATACAACTAAAGCAAAAGCAACAGCAACAGCTACAGCAACAGCAACAGCAACAAATGCCTCAAATCACGTACAACAACGAAATGTCGCAGGTGAAATGCTGTACAGAGGTCGACGCGAATGGCGCATGAAAGTAGAAAGTAGAACGGGAGGAAGTCTCAGGTAGCTACTTAGATTTAGCTTCGAGTTGAGGTTGTTGTTGTGGTTGTTGTTGTTGTTGTGGTTGTTGCTGTTGTTGATATGGTTGTTATGCTTGTTATTGTTGTTATTGTTGTTGCACACATTAACATAAATAAATCACTTGGCGCCATCAATCAGTCTGTTTGCATTTGGCGCACAGCCACAGAAAATCTCTCTCTCTCACACACACACACACACACACACACCCCACTGTACCCAGTTGCCACACTCAATACCATCTCAAATGCCATCTACACAATTTCCTTTTCGCATACTTTGTGCGCTTTGTTGTCGCTGCTTTGCTTTATGCTTACGCGCATATTTCTTTGATTTATCGATGTCTCGACTATTAAGCAATTAACTTTTGGCGCTGCCTTTGCGTGTCCTAGACAAAGTCCCCCATCTTTTGGGATCTCAAGAGCGCAAAAACCTCAACAGCAGCAGTGGCAGCAACAACAATGGTAACAACAATAACAACAACAACAAGAGCAGCAAGAAAAAGCAAATAATGTGGTGAAATGCAAAAAGTTGTTGCCACCCTGCGGTACAAAGTGCAAACAAGCAATGGACGTTGCGTTGCGGTCATTTTTATTCATTACTCTCATTCGCCAGAGGCTACAGAGGAGATGAAGCTGGAGGAGCAGTAGACATAGTATATACGGCAGCAAGGACATGCAGTTCCAAAATACGTACATAGCGTATAAACTGAACTAACTCGCAGGGCAACTTCAATGCGAAATATGTTCTAGATTAAGTTATTCCCAGCTAAGTTCTTACTTCATCAAGATGTATTGAAGAATATTAAAAATAATTTTTAGAAACAATACCGTATTTAAAGAATTTCATTTCACTAAATGAATAAAAATATAGCATACTTTCAGGTGCTGAAATGAATTTGTATACGTTGCTCACTTGCTTAATTCAGGTAATTTAAAGGCATCCCTAAAAGTATGCTTTGTAAAACGTTCATCAATTAATTTCAATGTTTATATTTAGCTGTTAATTGCGTCGATTGCTGCAATTAATTAGTTAAGCATTGTGTATTTTATAAAAAAAATATACATTTAATATACAACTCATACAAATGGTAAAATTTGAATTTCTGTCCTTTTGGGACAGACTTCTTACTCACGTCACAAATATATATTCTACAAAAATTAAAAGAATGAGCTTGTTTTGTGCTTCATTCTGTAGCGCAAGGTCTCGTCTTGGTGCAGAGTATACAGTGAGCTGTGAACAATTGCACTCAAGGTCTCGCTCATGTAAATAAATACTTAATTATAGTATAAAAATGATGCTCTCGGGATTGTGGAAACAATGTCAACTCATCTTGGACGCAGAGTTCTTCTATGCATACATTTAATTTGTTCGTTTAAGCGAATTGCGGATTCTGTGTGGATTTATTGGCATGTGCCATCCAGCGGACAGCAGCTGAGGCAGCTTACGTTACAGAAGCATAGCATACTTTTCTGCTCATTACACATACGCCACGTGAAACACTCAGACACACACACTGCTTATGTGCACTGATGCATAATTAAATGCCACAGAAATGAGCTTAATAATTACTTAGTTCAACCAAAAAAAAAGGAAAAAAGGAAAGGAAAAGCACAAAAAACCTAATAAATAATAATAAGCAAAGCAAACAGAAACCAAAAAGCAAAAAAAATAATATAAAAATAAAAATGGAAAGCAAGTCGCAAATTAATTGAGGCTACACACGTATGTCTGTATACGTATGGGAGTGTGTGTGTGCGTCTCTGTGTGTGTGTGCAGTAATTTTTGCCTGAACAAGTTTGGCAAAGTTTTTTTTTTTTTTGCTTTTTGTGCTTTTTAGTTTTGCTAAATTTTTAATACATTTGAAAGGCAGCTTCGTGTTGGGCAACGACTGTATACGACAACATACATTTTCAAATAGAAATACATTTCACATGCCACACGCACATATAAATTAACACACACACACACACATACACTCGGGCACACTCACAGCTTATGTGTTCATGTGTCAGCAGTTCAAGTAATACGCTTTTCGAATAAAATTCATTTCTCTAGCCAAGCATATGTCTATCAAACCGTCAAAAACAAAATACAAGACACAAACAGTCAATGCCAAAATTATGTCAGACTCAAGTGATTGTATATGAAATCCATAAAGTAATTTGATTACAAATAAGCGAAAGCAACTTTAAACAATTATTTGTTGCATATTACTTTTTAAAATAAAAAATTTAATGTTTTGTGTACTAATAAGTAATTACAATTCATACAATTGAAATATCCTGGATAAAAATAATAATTAAATTTAATTTAAAAATGCAAAATACATATCCATAATAATTGATATTAAAAAATTAAGAGAGATTCTCTCTTTTTTGTATATAATAAATATAATTAAATTATTTTAAAAAAATAAATAAAAATTATGAAATAAAATAATTTTTTTGTCTATCAATTTTGAAAATATAATCAAATAAATATTTACAATATAGCAAATATAGAAATTAGTTTTAAATATAACATAATATAGATTTATTTGAGATATATTTATTAATATTATTTACTGAAAAATAAAGCACAAAATCGATTTAAAATAATATATATTAAAGGTATACTTATTAATTTTATGAAATCAAATATTTGCATTAAAATGTTGGGGATTCTTTTGATTACTTTGCAGCATTCATAATGCGCTGGTAAGTTTCAGCTGGGCGCATACTTTGGCAACAAACTGTAGCCGTAGGCCAACATTTGTGTTGGCTTGGTTTGTCTGCGAAAACATAAACAAGCAAAATTTCAGCTAGACTTTTGCAAGAGTTTCCAAAATAGACAATGGCTACTTTTTCAAAGCAAACGCGCCCTCAACAACTTATGCGAAAACAGCGGTAACAACAACAGCCAACAGACAACAGGCAACAACAACTACAACAACAACAACAACTACAACTACAACAATAATAGTATAACAAAGAAGAGTGCTACATTTTCAAGGCAGGCAACAAAACGGAAACAAAGCCGAAAAATTGCCTCAAAGTCGACAAACACACAAAGAGAAGTCACTCGGCCAAAACGTGCAAAAACTATTTTCAAACAACTCTAGCAACTTGGTAAAGCAACAACAACAACAACAACAACAACAACGAGAACAACAACAATAACACTGTGAAGAAAAGAGTGCGGCAGTTGTTGGCGACGAGGCTGCCAAAAGTATTTGCAAAGTGCGCGCCAGGCAAAAGTCAAGGGCAGCCAAGGGGACCAAACCCAGAACCAGAACCAGAACCTGAGCCAGAGCCAGAGCCAAAGCTATAGCCAGAGCCGGAGCCGGAGCCTCCCCTTGCACCCCGCCTGCCCACCTCCAGCACCTTATCCACGCTGTGACCAGTCAGTGCATGAAAAAAACCAATCAATAAATGCGAAAAATTGCCCCCAAAAACCAACACATATAACAAATTTAAAAAGCCGTAAAAGAAATGGCCGAGTAAAACTGCTAAAAACAACAACAGCAAAGTGAAGGAAAAAACCACAGGCAAAGGCAAAAAATAAGTAAAAGAAAAGCTGCGTAAAGCAACTGAACACGCTGCTTCCCCATTCAGCCACATATTCACATGCGAGAATCACAGCACAAAGTACGAGAATCTTTCTATCATTTTGTTGCTTTAGCATCACACTTTTTGCTATCTTTATTGTTTTTAATTGAGCAAACGGAGAAACTGAACAGTCGGCAGTGGACTCTACATGGGGCTTGGCTGCAAAATAAAGGAATTAAAAGAGAAGAGCAGAGAGTAGTACAAATAGTAGAAATAAATATTATCATCCTCTTATCAAGGCTTAACTGCTGGCAAAGTTGAAGTAAAGTTTCGAGGCCTAATTGCACCTTAATTGGATTTAAGTTGAACAACTTGAAGGCGACTGCAAGTTGTATGTGTATGTTGTGTGTGTGTGTGTGTATGCGCCACACAGATACCCTGTAAATGTAAATGTGACTTTGGTATTGCTTCAGGTCAAACATTCTCGTTGTGTCCACATTTCGCACTCGTATTTGTCTTAATTTGTCAACATTGTAGTAGCTGGAAATTGCCTTTGTTATCAATTGGCAATACAATGCTAAATCTATTGCCACAAATCTACTCTCTCTCTCTCTCTATATATATGTCTTTCTCGTTTCTTTCTATCTCTCAATCTTTCAATCTTTCCTTGTCTTTGGCTTTTGCTCGTGTTGCACACACAACTGCAAACTACAAAAGTGTGTAAATAACTCAAGGATATAACGTGATTAAACTTGATATGCATGACTAATAAGCGCAACACACACACACACACACACACACACACATATATATATATATATAAACCGGACAGCATGGATTCATATATATCGTGTTTTTTTTTTGGTTTTTTGTTTTGTGATACAGTTGTGCCACATCGCATTGTGCTGGTCCAGCACATGCAACAGGCCAGCAAGGAGAACCTTATTCCTGTTACTCGCACTGTCCTTGTCCATGTCCTGCTGCCGAGTACTGTGCAATGTGTCCGCTGTCCAGTGCCCACTTACAAATTGAGCAACACCAAACCAAAGTGATGGATGTGGTTGTTGCTTGTGCTTCCAATGCTGAAATTTGAAGCCAAACAGAAAGAGCCAGAGTGAGTGAGAGAGGGAGCAAGGTGTGAGACAAAGGGAGACAGCATGCATGGAATCGCATGGAAGCGAAGCACAGCATTTGGCTCTTCATCAGGTACAATGCCGACAGCAGCCACAAAACTTTTGGCACAGTCAATTGCGGCAAAATGTCACTCAATTTAAAGTTGCCACTAACTGCTGAGTACCTGACTAGTTGGCCACCTTGCCACCAGCAGCAGCCATTCGGTTAGCTATTGAAAATACTGCCACTACTACCACTACCAATACCACTACTATGACTACTTGCAACTTGACTACTTTTATTTGCTGCAAGTTTGCGTTGCCCATTGAAATGTTTGAATCGTTGCAATGTCGATGCTGGCGTTGATGGCAGCTCACGAAATCGAAATTGAAACCAAAATCAAGCGTAAAATTCATTTAAAATGTTCGCACCACCAACACCATCACCCATCCCCGCTTCCCCCTTCCACCCAAACAAACCACAGCAGAGTGAGTGCTGAAAATAAAATGAAAATAAAATGAAAAAAGAAAGAAAGAATTTAGCATTCCTTGTGGCTTGGCCAGGGACGGAACTCCATGATAATTCTCACAAAATATGAAAGACAATTGCATCAATCTAATGAACTTTTCAAGTATTTATTGAAATGCTCTTCAAGTTAGCTAAGTACTATTATTTAGCTATCGTATGTCTGCCACTTATTATGATCTTCAATCGTTTATCGTTATCGTTTGATCAATGATTCGCTGAATCGAAATGCAGCCCTGCATTTGGAAATTTAACCTTCATTTGCTACAGTTAAATGCGTGGGCGTTGTTTTTTTTTCTGTTCTTTTGGGTTTGCGGCTGGGGGTGGGCGAGGGTGAGGGCGAGGGCGTGGGCGTGGCACGTGTGTGGGTAATTGTTGGCGCGCTTGATTTGATTGAAAGTCGTGGCAAGTGCCAGGCAATGAAGACGGCAGAGCATCAGACGACACTCCGAGTGGAAGAGTGACTCTCTCTCTCTCTCTCACTCTCCCTATCCCTGTGTGCGTGTGTGTGTGTGTGTGAAGGTGTGGCGTTGTGCTTGGCATATGATTGTGTAATTGATTTTATCAATAGAAAAGCAAAGCAAAGACAAAGACTCAGGTGTGTGTGCGTGGTGTGTGGTGTGTGTGGTGTGTGCTTCTACCTCGCCATCCCCGCATCTGCAACTGTTTGGCTAAAGCCAAGTATTTGCTAGCCAAACGAAAACCAATTACCAGCCACGAATTGGGAGCGAATGAAGAGACACGCACGTACGCATTGTATTTTTGTTCTTTACTTCTTCTTTTTTTTTTTTTTAAGGTTTTTTTGTCCATTTCTTTTCTATTTTTAGGACTTTGCGAGGGCGCCATTAAAAACCATCAAGCAAGTTGCCCATTGGCATTGCCATTACCAGGCCAGCGACTTTTGTTGCTAGCCCTTTACTTTTTTCGGCTTCTTTTCTGATTTCTTTTTTTTGTGGATTTCTTTGCTTTATTTTTCATTGAATTCTTTTTTCTATTCTTTGCCTTCGCTTTTGCTTTTCACTTGATTTTCGGCAAAACTCCTTTGCTGTTGCCACTCTTGCCACTGTTTCCACTTGCCGCGTAATTTGTTCTAATACGATTTGGCCATGCCCAACAACAACAACGGCAACAGCAACAACAACAGCAACAACAAAAAGAAAGCCCCTAAAAATTGCGGCCAAGTGCAAAGTAAAGCAAGGCAAAGCTTAGCAATCTTTTGGCTCCCATCATGGCCCCATTGACTTGAGCATCGGCATCGGCATCGACATCGACATCGACATCCACATCGGCATCCACATCGATTTTCGCCTTTGAAAGTGGATTGCCGGATAGGATAGAAAAAAAGAGATCCGCATTGAAAATGTGCCGCGCATCTATTTCCATATAAATTGGCTGTCGTGGAGCAGCTCCAACGCTTTCGGGCGTAGCGCGTCGAGCAACTTTGCCAATAATAAAGCGCCATTAGTGCTGCTACATAAAATGGGAGCTCGCATTGAAAGTGGGTATCTTTCTAACTGTACAGCGTGGGGTATGAGTAGCTGAGCGATGCAGAGTGTGAGAGAGAGAGTGAGAGAGGGCGAGCATTTGGGTGCTTAGACCTGAAAGTGAGGCCTTGCTTCCTGGGTAGTTTGCTGGGGAACGCGACTTGCCGCGGGCGCCTGCCAACGCAATGGAATGCCAGATAAGCTCCACTAGAGGTGTGCCAACATCGCCAGCAAACACCTCCCCACCCCGCTCTTCAAAACAAAACAACAAAATAATAATAAATATTAAACCAAACAACTAGCATAAACAAGCGGCAAATGATATTGATGAAAGCCGCAAAGTTAATGCTCTAAAATTATGATTGTGAAATTACCGAAAAAATCAGAAAATTGCAGAACAGAATGAAATTACACGCATAATTATAATTAAGTATAGATGTGTACGGTGCCCAGGCGGTAGATACCCTATAAACTCTGCTGGTAAATTAACCAAATATTTTTGTCGAAACTCCCATTGCATCTCTATAAACTTTATTTATTGCTGTCTTAATCAGTTAGCTCTATAAGATTTGTATATATTTAAGATATTTATGGATATAAGTGTACAAAGAGTTCCCTATATAGAGATGCTTAGTTCTTATGAATGTGAAGTACGAGTTTATGTTTAACATTTCTGGTTTATTTAGTTATACTTATGCTTAAAAAAATGTACAAAAAAATAAAGAAATGAAAATAATGAAAAAATGATAAATTATACTAAAATAAATAAATACATATAAGCTCATGGCCTCAGCAGTTTAATTACTTTAAATAATAAAAAAAATAAACTAAATATAAACTAATAATAAATTACAAAAATGATAATTAAATTTGTATTTAATATCTATCTATTTAAAGAATTCAATTATTTATTTTAATATATAATATAATAGTAATATATTTATTATGCTTATTAATTAAATTATTATTATTATATTAATGGAAATATTAAATTTAGCACTTAAAATATTTTATTACATTAAATTTAAAATAAACTAAAATTTTATTTAAAATTGTATTTTAATTTTGTAAAATATATATTTTTGTTAATTTATTTAAATTTATAAAATTTATAAAATATTATGTATAATTTTCTTTTAATTTTCTATAAATAAAAAATAAAAAAATAAAATATTTATTTAAAATTTAATGTCATCAATACATTCGCAAAAATTATTCTTAATTTCCTGTCAATTTTCAATGAATTGAAATAGCATTTACAATGTTTATACCAAGCGTATTACAATCATTTTGAAGACAGGAAGCGACTTATAAGATACTCCTTAATCCTCAGATAATTCGAGGTAAACATTCAAGGGATTAAATCATGTTTTTAAGTGTAATACAAACATAATAACAGGCTTATGGCACAGCCTCTGCCTACCTTATACCATGCCCTGCTACACCTGCCTAGCTCTCTCTCTCTCTTTCTCTCTATCTCTCGTTCTCTCACTGCCAGACTCTAGAAAAACAATAGGCAAATATAGATGGGGAAAGGAGAATGAAAAGAAACCACGACAATTGAACGGGACGCGAGTGCCGCAACAATTCATGCATAACATTGTTTATGTATTCAGTTTGTTATCGGATATCACACAACCACACACACGCACGCACACACACACACGCACACAATCGCAGCGCGTGTGTCGAGTTTTGTAGCATACTTTTGTGCGCGGCAGCCGCTGAAGCTGAAGCTGATAAGCAAAATCGCCGTCGTCATTCGGCGTCTGCAGTTCGTTTTAAGCTGGAGTTGGAGAAGGAGTTGGAGTTGGAGTTACTTAAAGTTTGTTATGGTTAAAGTTTCGGTTTTAGAAGGTGATGGGGAAGAGAGAGAGAGAGAGAGAGAGGGAGGGAAAGAGGTGAAGGGTCGTCGGCAACTGTCGAATATTTTATTGCTGTCCACTTCCGTCCATGGCGACGGGGAGTAAGCGCAGCCCCACTCCTCACATGACTCTGCTTGGGGGCAAGCCTTAGACCCATTTCTACTCGCACATTAGAAATGCTCGTTAAACTCACCCAACATTCCTCAGCGACTGCTGTTGTTGTTGTTGTTGTTGATGTAACGGCAATCAAGAAAAGTGTTGCGATTTTATGGGGCGGCCATATGAATTCATTTCGCCTAGACTGAGTGCCCCATATAGTATGTAGTCATATATGGCCACACAAATATTTTATAGTGCTCGCCCACGCAATTTTTTGGATTCTATTTATTCTTTCATACGCATTCCGTACAACACGTACGTCCACAAATATGCAAAATATTACATTACATTACCTCGTCACCCTCATTGATCATTCTGCTATACCCTGTAAGCACGGCCAATGAGTCAAAAAGTGGGCATTATATTGCATTGTACTGTGATTTATTATCTCTTTGCATGACTCAAGGTCTTTGTCATGGTGTGACTGCTTAACTGACTCAGCAAAGATTGGCTAACTCTTATTAAAAATCTATTTAATAGTAACTTTAATTTGATATTATTCTCAGTTATTAACGCTGCAGTTACCCTACTCTAATTAAAACTTGGTGACACTTTAAGTTCATCTGAATCACATCATCATTAAGTTGGTTGAGTATAGGTGCAGTTGAGAGAACTCTTGTTTAGTGTCCGACCTGGCAGCGCATTGCATAGAAGTGCACTTGTGGCATGATCAGCAGTTGCAATGCAAAGTGGTAAGCAGAAAGCTGACCAGGTGGGTAGGCCAAAGCAACAGACCTCAAAGAAAGTAGAACATGATTAGGCCGAACGCTGGAAAGGTGTGTTCCATCTGTGGAGCCTCAGTCAGCTGAGTCACGCCAGTCCTATATCTATAAGTCCTATATCTATCCTGTCCTTTGACAGGAGCTACTGCTTAAGATGAGAGCCTTAGAGGGAGAGTCTCTATTGCAATTGAAGTATGAATGTCAATCACGACACGTTTGATTGAAGCGAACAACTCAAAGTAATTGCAAACTATAGAAATAATTGGAAGAGCGCCAAAAAAGAGAGCACCGCTGATCTTTGCAAAAGGCAGATAGGGAGAACAGCGAACACGATCGACACAAGAAGCCGTGGAATACATTCGTGACAGCAGTTTATCAAACGATCACCTATAAGAAAGTAGCGAGGAAAAGAGCACCGAAGGGAACCAGAAAAGATAGCCAAAGGAGAGAAGAAAACAATAGACAAGTCAAGTAAGATTAGAGTGCGAAGTCGTCCAGATGCTGAGCTGATTAAACCAGCTAAAGGCAAGAGCTATATTTGGTCAGTCTGGACGAAGTCAAGAGATGATCGAGAGCCTTTTCAAAGTGGAGATGGGCTTCATGAGAAGGGGTTTTTAGTGGCTGCAAACCCCACATGACACATTGCTAGGGGAGTGAGAGATGCAGAAAGCATTTCCTGCCTTCAGCACAAATATAAAATAATATGCTATTATTAATAAAATTGATTATTATTATTATTAATTACATTATTTTCATTATTATTACTCTTACTATTACACATGCTCAATGAGTGAAAAATCTCATTAATATTCTATTTATTTGGAGCTGTTAATCATGATGAAAGCGCCGCGCAAATTCTTTATGAACTGCCAACAAAACTCATCACTCTAAGCTGCTTACAAATTTTCCTTTATTTTCTCCGTTTTATTTATTTTTCTTTTCTCATTGCGAAAAGTTTTTGGCAATTTCTTTGCATGAATTTATGAATGTTGCGAGTACGAGTATTGACTACAAAAGTGAACGGCATGCAAAGTGCTTTAAAATCATCTTCTATAAATATGTATTATGTCATGATGACACAAATTAGTGTATATGTGCATGTGTATGTGTAGTGTGTGTGTGTGTGTGTGTGCGTGCGCTTATTTGGCTATCAGAAATTTGCATTATCATAAGCCAAACTTTGATTTTCACAATGTTTTTGGAGGGGTGATTATGTAAAGCAATCATTGAGTGTGGCCTGCGGGCAATGATGCGGCACATTCGACAAAGATACGCACACACACACACCCACACACCCACACACACACATATATATAGTTAGTGTATGTGCTTGGCCTGAAACGCTTTGCACATAATACAAACTCAATTAATAAAGTTTACGACCACAGCCAGCGGAAAAGTGCGTTGATGAGGCGTAAAAGAGCTTAACCCTTAACACAATACCCTCGCTGCTCGCTGCTCGCTGCTCAATGTTGGGTGGTCGGTGTGGTGCACCTTGATGTAAATGGGCGTTTGTGGGGCGTGTAATCGACGCCAGGGGGGTCGCCACAAATGGTCAACCTTTAAAAACGGCTTGATATTTGATTACATTGCCCCATTGATGAGGCACTCAACTTAGACTGAAACGCGCAGTCAGAGAAAGCACGAGAAAGACAGAGAGGGAGAGAGAGCGGAATTGCTGGGAAGAGAGAGAGAGAGAGTGAGAGAGTGAGGCATTGCGTCAAAATTATGCAAATAACAAGAGTTTGGCCTGAAGTTGCTGCTGGAATCCATAGCGGAGGATCTGCTAACGAGCCAACATCGCCAACGCCGTCGTCGTTGTGGCTGCCACAAAACAAAAGCAACAATGCAAATCCTTGAGAAAAGAAAACAACAATTCACTGATGATAATCTAAGGCAGGTAACGAGGCAGCCCAAGCTTCCGTCACGCACCCGGAGCGACTCCCAATTTCTAACTCCCTCTTACTGCCATTTACTGCCCTTTGCCTCCCGTTCATTTCCCCGCCTGCCCGCCCATCCGCCTGTCTGCCCTGCCCACCCGTTGTGTTTTATGTTAATGAATTTATTTATTATTATTTCATTTTTTCGTCCTCGTCGTGCTGTTACGTTTTTATGGTGCTTCTGCCACTTCCACAACCACTTTCAGTGTTCCGCCTGCCCCCCTTCGCCACTTCCACCATCACCTCCTCATCAGTTCCCCCGCCCACACGTCCCACTCATCCCTAGAATGCTGAAAATTAATTTTGTGTGTAGCACCAGAGAGAAATTCCAAAAAAAAAGAAAAGAAAGCATGAAGAATGTAAGCCGTAAAAGCCAACATGCGGCAAACAATGCGCATACGCCATGTGAGCCGCCTTATCGGCCATGAAATACATACGCATGTAAATATATATGAGTGTGTGTGTGTGGTGTGTGTGTGTGTGTACTTAAGTCAGCGGCGCTGCATCAATTTACTCGACCATTTAACGATATTTCAATAAACTTCAATCGCAATTGGATTGCCACTTCCACACGGCAAGTTCTTAACAAAGTTTCGAATTGAAGATTTCAATGTTGCAAGATTCCAGAGCTGGCTGAGTCTCAACCCTTTTGATGGCCAGCAAACAAACAGCGAAGAGCAAACAGCGAACAAGAGCAACAACATCGGTTACAACATTAACAAATGTCTCCCAATGGACGCAGCCAAGCTAATTACCGCAGCCACGCCTCCATGCCGCCCACATTAGCTAATTATTTAAAAATGCTCACAGACATTAAAAAGCACTTTCGTCTGGAGCTGGAATGATAATCGCAGAGCGTTGCCTGCGTTCCTAAACACCGCATACCATAACATCTCTCTCTCTCACTCTCTCTATCGCTCACTCTCTCTCTCTCTCTCTCACTCACACTCATACTCACATTCGCATTCCTCTGTCTCTGTCTCTGTCTCTTTCGCTTTCTCTGTTCACAGCTGTTGTTATTGTTTTTGCGCTTGTTTAGTGTTTTCTTGTTGCTGTTGCTGTTGTTGCTGTTGTTGTTGTTGCTGTTGTTGGTGCTTTTGTGGCTTTTTTGATAATGACGCTGATTAGTCAGCGCTTACGACGACTCGACAACGTCTTCTTATTTTCATTTCATTTCGCTTTCGGTTCCTTTTTGCGACCCTCAACGAAAATGTTAACGCTTTTCCTCCAATTGAGGAATGGCTGGGAAAGATGGTGGTGTTGGTGATGGTGGTGGCAAGGCGGACTGTTTCTTATCTATGATGGCTTTGCTGCTTGTCGTCTCTGGAAAATGGGACGCGGCTATCGAAAAAGGAAAAACTTTAAAACCTACTCTACTCCGAGTGACGCAATCATGTTCAAACTGCAGTTGGAGTACGAGTATTGAATGTAAGATGTACTTAACTTTGTCTCTCCACAGTCATCTCGACAATTTCCTATATTCACACTCGCACTCACACTCGCACACTCACTCTTGTGCATTTACTTACACTCACACTCACACTTTTATGCACACATACAAGTATTTTTGGCTAAGAAAACAAAAAAAGTAAAACCAAAAAATGGGTTATACACTTGGGCACGTTTTTCCCATGTTTCTGTCGGCGTTGATGTCAGTTGACAATAAGTTAAATTGCCTGCTTTGGTTTTTCTTATCCTATTCTCAGAATGTTAATGTTTTCTTCAGCCGACAAGTGTGAGCCTTGTGGGCTGTGAATTTGTAATGTTCATCTTTAGCGTTATGGGAGTAATGCATTTCTGTCGTCTTTTTAAATATTTTATTGGCTCATCATGGGGAAAGCGAACGGATCAAAAGACTTCTCAGTAGTTTCTGTCAATGGATCAACATTTTATCGCTTTCTTAAAACTGTTATCAATAATTGCAAAGTAAGAAGGAATGGGAAGGGAAGTAAGAATAGTTTATTAAATAATAGCACAAATAAATTAGTTTGTTTATTTATTTTTAAGAGCATATTAAAGCTATTTATTATGCAAAACATTCTTCAATAATTATGTCAGTCTTCGACTTAATATCGTTGCTATTTTGTTTTAATTGTTTAAACTGTTTATATACTTTTAATTGTTGCTGCGCCAAAATCTCACAATTTTTTAATTTAATTCTAGTAATTTGTATGCTGATGAAATCAAAATACAATAAATTCTGGCATTTTCAAATTTCAAAATTATATTTAAAAATGCTCTTTAAAATGTGGGATGAACACACAAGAGTATTACTTGTTATACCCTGTAGCCACTGAAATGCATTGAAGGGTACATGCATATAGAGAGAAAACTTGACTTGATTCTACACATATATCTATGCCTATAACTATATATATATAGATATATATCTAAAGCTGAAAGTCAGTAAAAACAATACTAATTAAAGGATATATATCAGTCGAACATTCCCGTTGCTGAAATACTTCTTATTATTGATGTTCCCACCTAATCATCGCAGTGCGTTGTTCAATTCTTCAGCCATTTCGATTGACAGCCGTGGAATGCCTGATGCCCCTTGTTTGTTTTGATAACATGATATACGATAAGCAGTAAAAAAAGAGCTTGCCCAGCTCTATAAATTATGTGAACTCTGGACTATTTTTATGCCTGAGCATAAACATCTCCATCATTTGTTCTTCAGCCAGTCCAAAAGTCTTGTCCGAATGAATGGAATTAGGCTAAAAAGCAGCAAAGTTGCAGGCGTACAAATGTTGTGAGCCAATTTCAATTAACAAATTGCTAGCAAAACTGACTTAAATTGAATTTTGATAAATTGTAATCAGTTTCTTGGGTAAACATAAATGCAAAACAAACAGCAGCAAATTAAACAACTGCAAAATTAAAATGATGTATTCATTAATTAATATTATTATTGTTATTATTATTATTCTAGGAACAATTTGTGTTGCTTTTTGTAAATTTAAATTTTAAATATCCAGATTTAATTCACAAGTTTATTTTATAGCTGCAGAAGAATTCAATTGAAAACTCTCCAATATATATATTCTCACTTTATTTAAATATTTAAATAATTTACTTTGTATTTGTTATAAATTTAAATATTTTTTATTATTTGAAAAACATTATCTATCTTCAATAAACTGAATTTTGATTAAGTGTAATTAATTTCTTGGCTAAATATAAATGCAAAATAATTAGCAAATTAAACAGGAGTTCAACTGCAAAATGTAAATAAAATCTTCATTTAATAATATTATTATATTTACTATTATTTTCAAGGCACAATTTTTTTTCTTTACATTTAAATTTACATTAAAAAACAACAATAACAAAAGTAGCAAAATCATTCAATTAAATACTATGTTATATATATATTCTTACAATATTTAAATATTTAAATTATTTTTTTATCTTCTTATTTTTTAAATTTGTCTTCTACCTTCTTAAATCCAGACTTTAATTAAAGTCTGCTTCAAAATATATGATTTATTTTAGCAAAGCAAAGTTTGGATTTATTATTTGGCTTCTTTTCATTGTCAGCTGTGTACAGTAATTGCTTCAATAACAGAATGCAAGTACAGTGGGCACTCAGTAAGAAAACATCAGCATCAGTTTCATAGGTCATTAATATACTCATTCTTTATTAATTTTTATGAGTGAATATATATTTTTATTTTTGTATTATTATATTTAAATTTATAATAATTATATTTTATAATCAAATATTATTTAAAATGTATTTTTGTTTTTATTTTCATTCTGTTAGAATAGAAAAATGTCAAAGAATTTTCGATTTTAAATTAAAATCTTTAATTTTGATGAATTCGCACAAGTGCAAGCTGCTATTTGGCAGGCAGTGTAGATAGTTGGCACCACTGTAAATAGATATTGAGCATTGGATTCGTTTATTTGTTTTGCTAGTTCCATAAAGTTTTCTTGTTTAACGTCAAGTCAATTTATCTCTTTGGCTTCTTTTATGTCTCTCAAGGTTTGTTTTAAGCACTTTTGATTTTTCCCAAATGGCTGTAGATCATTATTGTTAACTTATCCGAGTATCACTGGCTGACTGTCTGTCTCTCTGCCTCTCTGACTGTGTCTGTCTCTCTGACTGTCTGTCTGTTTGTGTGACTTACAGGCAGTCTCCTTCAAATTAACACCTCATGGCTGCTTGGGCCCCGGAGCCATAAAAACTGACGCCGCGGCCACTGGGCAATTAACAAGCGTAGCAAAAACAACGACAACGTCAACAACAATGCCAACAACAACGGCAACAACAATGGCAACAACAATGGCAGCTACATCAGAAATGTAAATGTAAATTCTTAACTGGGTGAACTCTCGAATGATGATGGGCCCTTGAGCTCGACGTTGCGGTGTCCAATGGGCCACCTACGTGGGCCTTCAGTTCAACGGTTGTATGGTCCGTTTAGTGCTCTGTGTGGTGGTGCTGATGGTGGTGGTGCTGGTGGTGTTGGTGCCACTGGTTACGTCATTTAAAGACACGCAACTCGACAATAGGCGAATGTTTTCATTATTATGTTGTGTGTGTGTGCGTGTGTGTGTGTGTGTGTGGGTGTGTGTGTGCGTGTGTGCGTGTGTTGTTTGTTTGTTTGTTTGCTTGGTCGTGTGATTGTTTGACTGGCAGCAATGCGTAGACGTCAGCCAAGTGCTTCATGCTCCATGCTTTGTGTTTGTGTTTCATTCTTGACGCACATGAAATTCATTCAAAGAATTTCAGTTACAATTGACAACAACTATAATTCATTGTTTCAGCTTAATTCCATTTATAGTTATCGTTGTTGTGGTCGTTGTTGTTGTGCGTTATTATGCGACTCAAGACATTTTATGCTTTGATAATTTTCGAACGCCCAAAAGTAGGCAATGTTAATTTCTTTTGGTTATTTTTTTGGCAGACTTACTTCTTGTTGTTGCTGCTGCTTCTGCGTGTTGTTGTTGTTGCTGTTGCTGTTGTTGTTGCTGTTGTTGCTGTTGTTGCTGGTGGTTTTCTGTTGTAAGTTCTTGTCGTTTTGCAGCTTTTAACACGCATACAAATGCGCCTAACACGCACACCAATGCCAATGCTCTCCAGCTAGCCTGTGTCTGTGTCTGTGTGTGCCTGTGTGTGTCTGTGTGTGCCTGTGTGTGTCTGTGTGTGTGTGCGTGGTGAAAAGCTCTCGTCGCGCAACGTCTTCGTCTGCTGTAGTGTGGTGTATTGCTGATGGTGAGTGGTGAGTTTCTCGCATTGACTGCGCTAGTGTGCGTTATATAAGTCCCGTTATGAACCGCAGCCCGCTGCTCCACATGTGACACACGCAACGACAGCGACAACGACAGCGACAACGACAGCGACTGCGAGGCACAGTCACAGTCGCAATTACTCACCATAGGACGAGTTGGCAGTATCGTGCAGTCATTCATACATACGCCTGCTTATAGTCATCATCATAGGCACACACACACACACATACAACACACTCGCACACACTCACTCACTCGCACACAGACAGAGAGACACGGCTCTCATCTGGTGGCACACCATTAAATGTTTGTCGGTTGGTTCGCTCGTGGAACGTGGCAAGGCTTTCAGTCGTTGATTTGACCGCCAAACAAACGCAACGCAACACGCGCGTGCTTCGAGTACATACAAAAACAACAAGAGCAGCAATCGCAGCAATCGCAGCAAGCGCAGCGAACAACAACCACAACAACCACAGCAGCAGCAACAACAACAACAACAACAACAACAACAGCAGCAACAACAACAACAAAACAAAGCCAAACACCAAAAATAATATTTAATACAAATATAAATAATTTTTTTGAAATTTTTTTTTATTTTTTTTTTTTGGAAATTCCAAATTTGAAGCACAACAAATGCCTTAAATAAACAAAGCAAGTAAAAAAGTAAATAAAATATATATAATAAAAAACAAATAGAAACCGCCATCGGAAATCTGAATGTAAGCTGGGCAGAGCCGCAGAAAGTGTAAAGTATTTAAAATAATAAAAAAAAAACCAAAATAAAATTGAAAACAATAACAAAAATTGTAAATGAAAGCATTCACAGTATAAAGCAACGCATTTTGCCATTAGCATAATAACAATAACAGTAACTGTACAAACAACAATAACAATAGAGTTGTGAACAACAGTTGAACCCTTGAACAGTTTTGAACAATTTTGAACATTTGCACATTTGAACAGTGAAGCTAAGCAGGCAATGATAAAGCTGCGTTGAGATAAAACAAAGGGACAAAAGACAAAGGACGAGGTAGAACAACTGAACACTCAAGTGTTTATGCATACACTCGCAGTTGTTGTGTGTGCTGCATACTTTTGTGCTGTTGCAAAAGAGATTAATTTGTAGAAAATATACAAAAAAAATATAATAAAAATAAAAGTAATAAAAATAAAAGTAATAGAAATAAAAGTAAAAGTAAAGCAGTAGAAGTCGACCCCGAACAGTTGCACTAGTCTATATGCATATGCACATAGCTGCAGGGGTTAATGCAGAGGTGGTGATGCGGGTGACAGTGTGAAGGGGGGAGGGTGGAGGGGGAGGGGTTGAAACTGTCGTAGCGCTTACAAAACTTGACCCAAATTTACGTTTTGCGGTCCAGCAGTTGCCGCTCGTACGGGCTGCAGGTGGAAGCTGCGATTTGACTTGCATAGACATGCACACACAGCTGCACACGCAAGCACACACACACACGCACAGACATAGAGAGCGAAAGACAGACACACACACACACACACACACAGACACAGACATAGACAAGGAGACAACGTGCAAGGATTATGTAAACAAAAATAAGTTGATTCGCTCCCACGCAACGAGCGCAGTCACAGCTGCTGTTGCTTGTCAGTCTGTCAGTCTGTCAGTCTGTCACTCTGTAAGTCAGTCACACTGATGAGATGCCTTTTCTTGGACTGCTGCTTCCCCTTCACCTGTTTAGTACCTCAATGGGTGCAATCACCCACACAAATGCCATGTAATCATAATAAATACAACACGATAGCAGAGAAGAAAAAAGCAGCAGTAACAACGGCAACAGCAGGCAAAAGGGGGAAGAGGTCGAAGTAGCTATAACTGGCTGGCAGGTTGCGTGGGAAAGGAGAGAGAGATGGAGAGAGAGTGAGAGTGAGAGAGAGATAGAGTGTGTGTGTGTGTGTCCTAATGCAACTCAATCTGTAGTTGAATTCCATTTTAGCTTGCGTGTCGAGTGCCAATCTTCGCACAATCGAGCTCTGTTGAATCTGATTCCAATTCTGGCTGAAAGTGACAATAACAACAGGCAGAACAACAATGCCATAAAGTGCTTTTTAATTTACACCAATTATTTGATAATTGACGAACGTAACAAATCTTTATGCATTACCTCACTAAATGCGACACATTTCTGTTACATTTGTTGTCTCTCTGCTTTGCTTGCGTCCGAGAATTTGCTTCTGGGCAGCAGCAGCTAATTGGAATTCCTGGCAAACCCTCAAGCACTGCTCTCCTCGTTTAAGCCGTCCTTGTCCATCAGCTCACCACTCGGACCGACAGCAACTAAATTTAATTAGACAGCTTATGTGATTAAATGTAAATTCCGAAATTCGTCGGAACTTTATGCCTCAAGTTTTCGCCCCGAAGTTTTCCCATTCAGACGAACACGCTTAATCTACCGAAAAGGCAAAGAGTATTTCCTTGAATTATTATTGTGATACCTTCCTTAACTGGCAGCCCGGTGGAAGCACAGGTAGAAATCACAGATTAAACTCATCCAGGCATTAATAAAACAGTTAAGCATGCTCTACTTGAGCGGATGCGACAGTCAGATACCCTTTAAGTAGGTCAAAACTGCTTGTCTTCCACTTCACTTGAGAAGTAAACGTAAATTTACTATAAATACATTTTGCAAATTTTTATTCGTATTTTTAAGAATCAAAGAAGAATCTTAACTATCCTGCATAATATAAAAATAATATTTTAAATTTATGCATAACATTATTCTCTTGATAGACAGACAATTACTCTAGACAATAAATGAATTCATCGCATGATGCTGATAAAATATACAGCTAATAAACCTTTCTCAGTCTTTTGTTATGTTACAGGGTATACAAGTATTTTCATCTGCGACTCACATTTCCATTTATTTTCACTTGAATTTCTATATAAAAATATTCTCAAAGTTGCACAAAATCTATTTCTGTAGCTGTTAAGCATTCACTAAATCAATTTCAGAAATTATTTCACACTTTCAATAATTAAATAAATTATTTAATAACTTATTATTTGAATTTTTTAGTAAAATTAGAATTTAATTTAATATTTTTAATAATTTCAAGTTAGCCAAAAAGATGTTTAAAGCAGACCAGAGTTGACAAGCTGCAGCTGAATCAATGTTGAGAGCACAACTCTGTAAATGTGTTGCTTTTACAATCTGCTTGACGATCTCCTCGTTATGTGTGTGATGTGTAATGCGTCAAGCAGTTAAATAAAAATGAAATATTTAATGTGGCAAGTACTTGAACACACTCAGATTCGCATTCAGATTCATGCTCGTATTTGTTATGAGTCGTCTGCTATTCGAGTGCTGCAGAAATATAATTTACAATCCATTTAATTCGAATAACTCGCTGGATTATGGGCCTGGAGATGACAACGTCATTGCGACAAAGTTGCCAGTGCTACAGATTTGTTGGCAAGTGTGCTAGATATCTCTGTATGCATGTGTGCGCCTGTGTGTGTGTGTGTGTGTGTGTGTGTGTGTACAGGCAAGAAATGAAAAATATGAAGAAGGGAACAAAAATATGTGGCATACGCGCAGGCTGCGCCTTTTAAGAGGCAGTTGCCGCCGTGAGTCGAAAGCAAAGTAAAAGATGAACACAAAAATGCAGCAATAAAACTGCAACAGAATGAGAAATAAACGCTTCAGAGCAACAACAGAACTAACACACACACACACACACACGCACACACACACACACACGAAGTTAGAGAGACATTCATTCAGATAAAAAGAGTCGAGTAACACCTACAAGTCAGCATATTGTGAGGAGAAGAGAGCGGAGAGCGGTGAGCAGAGAGACCTGTGCTGCTAGGGCAAGCAAAAGGACAGAGGGGAGAGCGGAGTGGAGTAGGGACTTGGCTTGTATTGCTATCTCCGTCTGACACTGCATTAGCAGCCAGCTGTGAACGAAATAAACGTACAAAAAACAAAACAACAAAAAAAAACTGTTTTAGTGTGAACAATTTCGCAAAAGCGAGAAGCGAAAACTGAAACACTGAGAAAACTTTTCGCATGGCATTACACACGAACGCACACAGACACACGAGCACCTGACAAGATAACAGGCAGTCACGCACACACACACACACACACACACACATAAACACACACATACACAAATACAGTCATACATATACACAGATGAGTCGTGTTTAGTTAGGAAATGCCAATAGTTTATGTGCAACAAAAGCAAAATAGAAAAAAAAACTCAGCATGAGGGGTGTGTATCCGTGCGTGTGTGTGTGTCAGTAGTTAGTATATGTTTCAGTCAGCTTTGTAAACAAACAAAGAACGAAGAGACTATAAAAATAATAGCCACGAAATGCGATTCCAGCAGATCGAACTTTTAATGCCTTTGTTTCCATAATACGGTTAATATTTCTCAGCAAGAAATTATTGAAACTCTTTGTACCTTCTAATCAATATTTTTTTGTAACATTCTTTAAGAATGAATGTGAATATTCACAGTTCTTAATTGTGCATTCGATTTAATTTAATTTAATTCTGCGCCCAAAAATATGCAACATTTATTTACAAATAGAATTTGTAACAACCACAAAAAGTATTAATTTCATAAATCCCCAAATTATTCTGGATTTGATTCTTTTGTGCCCATAGTATTTTTAAATATTGTGCATATTTCTCGATAAAACAACGTATTTTGTACTTTAATTTTTGCATACCTTTCGCATTTAATTGCAAATGCAATTTGTATATTTTTACTGATTTACCTGATAATTTATCAATTATTTTTGCACAGCGAATCAAATATTTATTTTTCATTTCATGCATCGAATTTATAATTCAATGAAAATGGAATTGGAAAAGTATTTGAAATAAAAACATTGAGTTAAATTTGGACTTGCAAATATGCATAGTTGTCGTTATTTACGTCTGACAGTTTAAATATATATTTAAAGTTATTATTCGTCTCGCTAAACCAATATCTATAATCCAAATCAAATTACATTTAAATTAAATTCATTTTGCAAAATAAAAAGTTAAGCTTGTTTTGTTTATTAACTACATGGAAGAGAAAATGTATAAACTCTGGTAGTACAGTTAGTTTAAAGTAGCGTTCAAAATTGTTATTAATTTGATGCAATATTAACTATCAAGCAGTAAATCAAATGCTTCATTAAATTTGTAGATTTATTGACTACAATTAGCACTTAGTTTGCTGATAAAACTATTGAAATGATAAAACTATTGTAGATAAAACAAATGACAATTTTGCGATGTCAATGTAGTTCTCAACTGAGAGGCAGCTGTCATAGCCTTTTAAATTTTAAATTGAATTTTAATATCTATAAATCTATTATAAAAACGATCAAAGGCTCACACACACGTACATATATCTGTATATCTTTGCATCTTAAACAAAAAAAAAACGTTGCATACTTTTGCGGGCTGTCGAGAGCTGAGTGTGTGTGGTTTTGATTTTGGTTGTTGGCCCGCACTTGACACTTTTGTTTCACTTTTACGGCCATTTTGCATGCCACAACTCAGTGTGGCAGTGGCAGCGGCAGCGGCAGCCTTGTGAAATAGTTTCTGCTGCTGTCGGTGCTGTTGTTGTCTGCGTCTGAAATTAACAGCATTTATTTCATTGCATTTTTATGCGCCTCATTGCGGGCGACATTGTGAACGTCGTCGTCGTCATCGTCATCGCCACTCGTGTCTGTGCCTGGGTAAACAAAGGCAACTTATTTTTATGCTGTGCGCGTCAGCCGCAGATACAACAGAGGCAGCAGCAGAAGTAGCGGCAACAGCGGCAGCAGCAGCAACAGTCTCCTTTCCCCCCTTCATTGTGCGCTCCTCACATGAGCAGAGCTCAGTTTTTTATGCGCTTTTGTTAGCAGCTTCTCGCTCTGGCCATTTTTAGCCGTTGTCGTTGCCGTTGTCGTCGTCGTTGTCGTCGTCGTTGTCGTTGCCGTTGGCAACTGTCATGAAAAGTTCGAGTCTAGAGTTGACCTGAAAAGTGAAAAGTGTGAGCTATACTAAACTGTGCTCTATTCATGTGTGCGGGTATGCGGGTGTGTGTGTGTGTGCGGGTGTGTGTGAGAGCTCTCTTGTATTCATTATGGTTCGTTGTTTTTCGATGTCAGCTACGACAAGGCGGGTTCTCAAATTGAACATCAAGCATGCCACGCCCACCAGCTATGTACTTATCTAGCGTTGCCAGAGTCATCAAAATGTCTCATGTTGGCATTCCATTTTGATATCATGCAAATTTCACAAGCTCTCAGCCCACACACACATTCACACTTAACCCCCCCGCAAATATATACGGAATGAGCCACAACTGAGAAACATTCGAATTCATTATTTTCTAATGCATGTTTACCTCAAACTTGGAACACATTAGATTAGAGCAATCTAAACATAATTCTTTTGTTTTTAATGAATAAATGATCAATTGAATTTGTGCAAACGAATGAACAATGTTTAGCCTGTCAAAGCGAATGAACTTTTCAATATTTCTGAAATACAAGTGAATTCATGTAAATCGTAGATCTTCTAAATATAATTTAAAAAAAAGAAAACTTGCATATAGCTGGAGGAAATGGCTTACATTTTCTACAGTTTCTTACAAACTTTACAAATAGAAACACTACAGTAAATACTTCATAGCTTCATAGCTTCATAGCTCCTCTGTCTGCTGCCAAAGCGTTTTTCCAATCAATCAGTCAATCCGTAAGTAAATCCATTACTTATTCAGTTGGATAACTTTCAAAATGCTGAAAAGTACTTGCAGCTAGAGTAGGCGTAGCTGAAATGCTCAATTCTCGTAAGGAATAAACTCAATAATTGACAAGTTGATCAAACTGTTCAATCTGAACATAACAAATATATTTAATAAAATCAATTGTGTTGTGAGCGGTGCATCAAATTTGTTCCTTACTCTTCTTGTAATTGTTTTTGTTGTACCATTTTATTTTTTTTTTTTGTATCCTCCTGAAAGTATTATAAAGCATATTAAAATACTTATGGAAAAGTTTTGATACAAAACAAAAAAATAAAGAGAAAAATTAACTTGCGCAACAAAAAAGTTTGGCACTAAAAAGCAATAGCAGTCAAGTGTAGCCAAAAGGTGGAGCTCCAGTAACAACAACAACAGCAACAACAACAAGAGCAACAGCAACAAGAGTTACAGCAACAGCAACAAGAGTTACAACAAGAACAACAAGAGGAGCAGCAGCAGCAGTTAGAGCAAGGGCAACATGGGAAAAAAGAGCTCGAAGTTGAAACAGGATACCATCGATCGTTTAACAACTGACACATATTGTAAGTATCAATCCATCCATCATCAATAATAATATGATATTGAAATATTTGTGGCATTCTCGGTCTAGATTATAATTATTTGATTGGCCTCTTTATTTGCATGAAATTTATTGCTCGCATCAATCAACATAAACCATTCGAATAACACTCTTATCAAACATAAACTCTGAAAGACTTTTCAAGTTGTGGTAAGAACTGGAAATTGATTTGACTTGAATAAATGTTCGACTCCGACTCCGACTTCGACTTGGAGTTCGTTTCTAAATAATAGTACTAAAGTTATTGCCTGTCACATGACACGTGTCAATTGAAGGCAACTCGCCAGTCAATTAGTTGCTGTGTGTGCTTACAATTCCCAACTCGTTTAAGCTGTTGCCAAATAATGAAGTCCACACCATCCATTCTGTCCGTAATCCTAATTCAACTGCTCTCGATGCTAATGCCAGAGTGTAAGCAGAAGTATTACATTTACTTATCCCACAGACCTTGTTGCTTTTTTATATTTATTTTTCTTTTCAATTTTATTTTCTGTTTTTGTTTTTGTGTTTTTGTTTTTTGTGGCCTGCTTAAAAATGCAAGTCGCCAACTTTGCGCCTAAAAACTTTGTTGACTAATTGCTTTTTAAAGTATTTTCGCCCTTTTCACTCAGTTTGCGCCTTTTGCGGTCCAAGCGAGACGAGGAAAGGCGACAGACGGGAATATAAATAATTACGCCGCTGGGGGGCATTCGGAGCACCTGCTTCACTGCATAGGGCTGCGAGAAGGGGATTGGGTTTGGGGTTGGGCATGGGTTTGTGAAGGGTGTGTTGCTGCTGTAAAGTGTTGACAGATTGCTGCCAAGTTGCCAGTTCTTAATGTCCTGGTCCGAGCAATTTGTCTTTCGCTCCACGCTCCATCCTTCAGCGCGAACAAGGAAAATGTGAAAACACATTTTGTTGAAATTCATTTTACGCTTTGCTATGCAACTCAATAATCCACCACCTGATGGGCGCCTGCTCTCCATTTAGATGAATACAAATGGCTATATGTATATATATATATATATATAGGTACAGCTTCTGTAAAAGGATTAGACAAATACGAGTTGATCCTAATTACATTGCTACGTTGTTGTCTTGTTCCAATCCTTTGCCTGCTCATGTCTTCTGAGGCGACGCGACCAACTCGACTCGACTCGACCCGCCTGGAGTCGCCTCGACTCGACTCGAAGCGAAGCTTAGCGGCGCGTCGCAAATGCAATTTACTGCAGCTCTGCAATTTTGGGCAAACATTTCTTGAATCATAACTTTGTCATGAGCTGGCCGCGTGCTCGGCTTCAAGTTAGTAATGCCAAACTTTTTGGCCCAAATTTGGAAATTTCAAATTTGAAATTACTGGCTGCACCTGATAGGAGCAGCAGCAGCAACGGCAGCAACAACAATCACAGCGAGAGCCACAACAACAGCAATGAATTCAACTTTATTTATTTTGGCGAGCAAATGAACTGAAATTCAATTTACGAGCATTTCTAGAGCGGAGGGGGAACAACGATTCGTCTGCGCAATATGGAAAGTTCTAAGCCGGAACAACTCCCTTATTCTCCCTCTCTCGCGCTCTCACTCTCTCGCACTCTCTCGCTGTCTTTCTCATACTCTCTGCCTCATTGGCAACTCAATATTTATGCTGTTCACTGGCATGTTGCTGGGCAATCAATTGGGAATTACTTCCCCCTTCATTTATGTATATCTGCACATCTCCGTTGCAGTCCCAATGTGCAATTGCTTAAAGCAGCCGCTGTCGTCGTCGTCGTCGTTGTCGTCGTCGTCTTCATCTTCATCTACGTCTTCATCTTCATTTACGTCTGTGTCTTCGTCTTCGTCGTCGCCAAAATGAGTGAGTGAATGAATGAATGAATAAATAAATAGCTAGAAATTTGATTAGTTTCGGATGGGTTCGAAAATCGAATGACCCCAGCAATAAAATGCAAATCCCAAAGTGTGTATAAAATAGATACAAATTACGGTCTACTACTATGTGAGGCCAAAAGGAGGGCAGGGGTCATCCGGGCGAGTGGGGAGGGGGCGGGAGGAACGGTTATCGGTGGGTCATGCGTAGGTCATCGGTAGCCACAATCTTCAATAAATAAACAAGGCTTTTAAATGTGTGTGTCTTCATGTGTCTGCGTGTGTGTGTGCGTGTGTGTGTGTGTGTGTGTCTGGGTGTGTGTGTGTAGGTTGTGAGCTGGGTGTGCTGTGTGCGTGTCTCGGTCCACAGGTGTTTGCTTTTGGCCATGTTTTGGAAGCCGTTAAATTTGCAAGTTTAATTGATTTTCAAATTGTTTAACATATTGTGCAACAGGAGCAATCCCGAATAATAAACACACACACACATTCACACACACATGCACAGCATACACAGATGTGTGCAATTTGTCAAGCCATAAAACAACATGGTCATTAGCCGAATAAAGTGGAAGATAATCTATGTTGGGCATTACGCAAAATGATTGTCATTGCCTACTTGAAATTGAAGTTGATTGCAGATTACGCATGCGACGGCCATGTTATCCTAATGGATTACAAGCTCCACTCAAGGACAAGGCAATGCGCTGCCGCAACTGCTGCAATTTCCTGGTATTTTAACTACTATTTTTAATTGATTTGTTATACAACAAAGTATAGAATGGTTGAGGCAATATTCTGTTAAAATAATTATTGAAAAGAGTCGCTCTTTCAATATTTTCTAAACATGTTTTCAGTTTGTTTTGATTCAACTAACTTTTTATAGAGAGAGACTTGTCTGCAGTTCAAAGTGAAGCATTGTTTTTACATAAATTCAAGTTGAAATAGCTTTAATATATTATTCTTTGTAACAAATATGAATTGACTACGAAATATGATCAACTTATTGATAAATCCATTGATTTTTTAACTTAACTAATTTTTGTTATCATTTTCAACGATTGAGAGACTTCATTTATTTTGATTTGAGCTGTTTAGAAACCAATTTAAGATATGTTTTATATATGAACTCAATTAATTTCAATTATGTTTTGAGATACTTTAAGTTATTATTTTATTTATAATCGAATATTCTAATAATAATAATTTATTTGATTGGTTTATATTATTTATAAACCAGTTTAATTACTCTATATTGTAGATACTTAAACCATTTGAAAGACTTAATTTAATGTGATTTATACTTATTTTAAAGCAGACTTCACAAACTGTCTTTTCAAGTAACAACTTTTGACTCTAAAAAGTACATTCTCTTCAGTACATTGATATTTTAAACGGATCTTGATTTGTGTTTGTATTTGCAGCTCAAATAAGCTTAACTAATATTTATAAATATAAATAGATTATTGTTGAATACAAATTATATTGAAGGTTTGCTGAATTTCTGATTAAATATTAATTTTAATGGGATGAAATTCCGCTTTAAGCCGCTTCAAAAACTTGCGCTCTGTTTCGCTTCAACCAACTGAACAGGAGAAATGTGTCTTAAATTCTGTCAATAGTCTGCAGAGTGAATGCCATCATTGTCAATGGAATTTTCAGTCGATTTGGGAGTTCATTTTTGGTGCTAACCAGCCATTGAAATATCCCCTAACTTAATTAATTCGCTCTAATGCAGTTCAGTTAGTTTTCTAATGGAACTAGAAAAAGCTATTGAGCGCTTTGGGTCTGCTGAAAAAAACATCACAGTGAATGGATTTTTATTTTTTATTTTTTTAACCATTTGGGGTTTGTTTTGGGTTCGATGGTTCAATTACATTACGGCATAGAGAGTTCCCTCTTATATTTTTTATTCGACTTGAAATAAAACCTATTGGAATTTTGCAAGCAATATTGTGGTGTACTTTGAGTTTGAGCTAGAGTTTTTTTTTGGTTTGTTTATGTTTATGTTTTTGGCTTTGAAACACGTTGTGCGCACAGACGAGTGTGTAAGAACATTACAAGTTCCACTTCACAGAGCGAGTAAAATGTTTACCTGCCATATTTTCCGATATGCCCCAAAAAACAAATGTTGCTCATCTGCAAATGGAATTGGGAAATGGGGGAAAAAAACCTGAGGTAGAAGCAAAAGCAGAAACTGAAACAGCAACAGCAACAGAAACAGAAACAGAAACAAAACCGAAACCGAATCGGAAACGTTTCGAGTCTTCTTCGCACAGTTTCAGAGCAGACAAAATGCAATTAAAAGCGCGTTGTAAACACACATATTGATGGCAGCGATTACACATATATTTCATGTTGCCCATTGCCAGAACCGGAGAGAGTCCGTACATGATACATGCCGCAACTGCCGTGTCCTACACAAGTGTGCGTGTGTGCTTGTGTGTGTGTTTGTGTGTGTGTGGGTGTGGAGTGATGTGTATATACTACGTAGCATGGAAATCAGAAATGCTGCGTGGTTCACAGTTTCGCATGGAAAGCGGTTCCATTCGAATGCCAGCAACAATTGCCACGAATTCTCAATGCTCCATCGAGTATACAGAATGCAGCAGCCATGGCTGATGGGTCAGATCGAGTGGGTGGCGCCATCGGGGTGAATGAGATGATGATGGAGTAACGAAGGGGGAGGCGCAGCAAGCGCACACGCTCTGTACTAAAACGTGAGCTGTACAAATCGGACATTATGCATGACAATCAATTGAAGGAGCTTTTCAACGACACGAATCATGGTCACGCTCACTACGCGACATTTCCATATTCATTACTAATGCAATACTCGACAATAAAATCAAATTTACAGATCTATGTGCTCTATCAATTGCTTATTAAATTCAGTTGAATATAATAAGAGTTTGATCAAATTTCGATGAGATAACATATATATAACTATACTCTTAGATATTATAAATATATTAGGACTATCGCTATATCGTAATTTATCGATATCGATAAATAGAGTAAGTAAGTTAAAAGAAAAAATGAGAGAAAGGGTACAATTACTTATAGAGTAACTTAATAAATAAACTACATTCGCAAGGCATTGCTTGTATCCAAGTGTTATCGATAGCAGTTCCTTTCGATTATCCACTTATTAGCTTAAAAACAGATCCATGCTTAATCTTTGAACTGTTGTAATTACACATGCCATAAAATGCTCCGACTCTTAAAACAATTTTCACTTTAAAAATATTAAAATGCTTAATCTGAATGTTTATTCTAGTAAATTCTTAGAGCCCATTAACACATTCTAAAACACAAAAAAAAAAGAAGCCCATTTAAAATTTCATAAATTTTAAAGCAAACACAATCGCAAATTCAAATACTTAGGCATGATTTAACACAGTTCAGCCTTCAGTTTTGCAGCCAAAAGTGAACAATTTGGCGAGTTCCAAATAAAAGCCCCTAAGGTCAACACTTAAATATTAATAATCTAATGGATATTTAAGGGAAAACTGGGGGGAACACAGTGTGGTAACAGCTATTGCAGTAAGGTAACAGAAACAGGACGAGCGAAAAGGAATATGGGGAAATATGAGGGGAAATAGGAGAGGGAATAGGAATCAAAATGAATTGGAAAGGTAAAGGAAAATAAGTATAGATATAGGTATAGGTATACTAATATTATAGGTATAGTAATGATATAGGTATAGGTATAGGTATAGGAATAGGTATTGATATAGGTATAGGTATAGGTATAGGTATAGATTTAGGTAGGTATAGGTATGTGAATATCTAAAGATATAGGTATAGGTATATAGCTATAGCTATAGGTATAGTTATAGACATAGGTATAGGTCTACTTACAATACTAAGACTAGCTTATTATTCATAGATTATTGTTGATAGGAAACTTGTTAGTTATTTTCCAGAAGAAGCAATGTACAAATTCTTAATCAAATAGAAATTGCTGTGTAATACTATTGACAGAGAGGCAAATTCGAATAGAATAATCTATAAATAAGTGTAATTGTTGACATAAAGCTAGAATAACTTGGATGACTATTGTATGTAACTGGCGTCAGAGCGCAGCATGATGTAAAAGGCGGAAGCATGATTTGGGGAAGTGTATGAATAATGTCATCATGGCAGCAGTGGGGAAAGGGGGAATGGCTAAGTGGAGGAGTGGGGGAGTGGTGAGTGGGGGAGGGCGTCGAGAATGGGGTAATGGGAACGAGTGGAGCGAGTAACGTCACCGGTAACGTCGACAGCAGCGACAACTGTGACAGGCAGATGGATGGACGGACAGACGGACAGACAGAGAGACGGATGGGCATTCAGGCAATGCCGTTGCCGATGTCGATGCCGATGCCGATGCCGATGCCAATGACAGTGGCGGTGGCAGTGGCAACAAGTCGTATGAGCAATATGCGCTTTATTTACAATCCGTACAACGCACACATTGGGCCAGTAAATGCCGTTATATTTTTACATGCCACACGTCAATAATACAATGCAACACAAGCGGACATAAAAGCTGTTGGGAATAAACATGAACGAGTTGCGGGTGACTTTTCCCGCCTCACGTCTCCCACTTTCCACTTTCCGCCTCCCATTCAATTCCTGTATCTGTCTGTCTGTCTCTCTGCCTGTCTCTCTGTCTGTCTGTGTGTCTCTCTGTCTGTCTGTCTGTCTGTCTGTCTGTTTGCCTGTCCGACTACACGACGTGCTATCGATTACCAATCAATTCAATACCGGCTTTGGCAATTGTTGACTTCATTGAGTTTACGTTGCCCCTGGGCGATAGCCGGAGGCTAAATGCGTTTGCCAAGGACCATAGAATACTAATTAAAATACGAATATAGAATTGTGATGCAATCAGATGCATCTATCGCTGCCATGCGAAGCTAATCAAAATGAAAGATAATACATCGACAGGGCGAGAACAATGAACAAAGCGCAAGCAATAGAAGCTGAGAAGATTGCCAAAGCGATGGGATGAAGCATGAGCGGATGAAGGATGAGCGAATGAACGGACGAGGGATGAACGGTTGGACCATTGCGCTGCGATGAAAAATGACCATGGTCAGCTTTCGGCTTTTGGGTATCCAGTTGAGCGTGGCAGTCAATGCTGCTGCCAAGACACGACTGGTGACTGGTGACTGGTGACTGTGGTGTGGTGTGGTGTGGTGCTGGTGCTGGTGTCCCCTGGGAACCAGGCTGTGGCCGGCCATTGCCAGGCGCTTAACGGCAATTCCAATGTGTGTAATTTTGCGTGAATTTATGTTTTGGTCTCCAACTTTCTTGGCCCAATGATAAACCCAAAGAAAGCCACCCAGGCCAACCACCTATGTCAGGCCATCTATCTGTCCATTGCATGGCCGCAGAACTTGTGGGCGGAATCCGTAACATGTGCGCCATTCACACGCCCATAACGGTCACAATGGGAGCAGCTGGCGACGGTCAGGGATCGGGAGACTCGTTTCTTAAACGTTTTGTAAACGGCCATTAGGCCACGGCAATGGCAAGCCATGACCAAAAATAATAATAATAATATATGTATATACTTGGATATAAAAAACAGAGAGAGAGCGAGAGCGAGAGAGAGAGCGTGAGAGAGCGAGAGAGAGGGAACACTGAGAAATTGTAATACATTGAGGGAAACATTTGTTTGCCCTGGGCGTGGTCCGACCAGACAATGAGAAAAATGTAAGTAAAAAACATTTACACAAACTGCAACCGAATTGCTTAGGTTAGGGGCCAAATTGTGAGTGTATTACGACTGCTCCAACTACCTCCAGCTTGTCTGGTCTATTTTAAATTGTTTATATGTGCAAACTGTGTTGCCGAAACGAAACACAAGATAAGAAAACTTAATATCTTGAATTATTTATTTACAATGCACAAGCGTTGCGTATTTAAATAACGAGTTCATAGTATTCTCCAATTGAAGCGTATTTGTATAATCACATTTCTATGTGAATTAAGCCAAGCATACGACTGGTTGGATACCCTTTCTGCAGTCTGTATTTGTGGGGAGTTTGTAATGAAAATAAACCATACAGATGATTGAGGCAGAAATGTGTGCAAATAAATGAAGATTTCTCTATTTAATTAAACAACGCAGAGTTGAAGAACTTATAACTATTATTTTACATTTTTGATGATACTAAATTAACAATAGTTTATTTATATTTTTTAATATACGCAAATTCTCGCTCTTTAAAGGGATTAAGTATTTTATTGTTGATAGGTTTTATATATATTATATATCTTAACTCTTTCGATAGTAATTGAGAACTGCTTAGTCGAAGACTTTACATATATTAAAATACTTAATTTTTATTTTATTGACAGATTTACAGACTTAGCGATTTTAAAGATTATCTAGCTTAGATTTTGTTATTATTCTAGAGTAACTTGCCAACTAAATAAGAAGCCAATCAAAAGCCTGACTCCAAAATGTTTATTAAATTGTTATTTTCAAAACTATTAACATCGATTTGTTGAAATCGCAGTGCATTTAGTATTCAGTTTACTCTGCAGTTAACTTCTGAATTGTTTATTTAAAGTGCTTCGCAACTATTTCAACACATCGAGATTATAAATAATTCGCATTTTGGCCACAATTATTCATTTACATTCGTGCATGTATTGTTTTTTTTTTTTATTGTTGTTGTCTGTTTGTGCTACATTTATTTTAGTCTTTGTATCATTAAAAAATGTTCATGCAATTAAATAGATATTTTTCTGCTTTTGTTCATTTGCAGTTACAGAAAAAGAAATACGTCAATGGTGAGTATGGGAAATGCAAAGGAAATACGTAAATAAATCGTTCTAATTGTATGCATACATATTTATATACATGTATATGTATACATGTGTATATGTATGTGTGTGTTTTTGATAAATATACAAACAGGCACAAAGGATTTCTGAAAGACTGTCCGAATGGTTTACTCACAGAGCAAGTACGTAGCACATGCCGACAAGCGCAAGCACAAGCACACAGACACGCAGACACGCACACACACACACACAGACACAGATACATACAGCCACTCACATAGACAGAGATGTGAGTGTGAGGCACAATTCATTCAAGTCATACAGTTAATTAAGTTAATCTTCTCAATATGTGAGCACTAATTTCAAGCAACAGCAGTTGAACAGCAGCGAACAACAACAACAACAACAACAGTTGCTTCAAAGTGTATACGCCCATTCATGCCACCCCCTCCCCCCTCGCATGCCGCAGGACGCATACAGCAGTAAGTACCGCTACCAAAATGAATGACAGCCCATTGCCAATGTGTTGACGGCAACGGCAACGGCAACTGATGTTGTGGCTGCTGTCGACTGCTGTTGATAATGAAATTTATTAATGCGTGCCTTATTGGAACACAACTTGAAACACTTACTCACTTACTCACACACACACACACACACACAGAGAGAGAGAGAGAGAGAGAGAGACAGCCATGCCCTAATTGTTTTTCATCTCTTGCCAGGGTTTTATCAAAATCTACAAACAATTCTTTCCACAAGGCGATCCTAGTAAATTTGCATCGCTTGTGTTTCGTGTCTTCGATGAGAACAATGTGAGTATTAAGGCCACCACCCCAGCTCGTGTCCTTGTCGCTTGTCAATCCTCCTATTGCCCCCTCCCCACAACCACTTATACCACCCCATCCCACTCGCCACTTGCCACTTGCCACAGCCAGAGGCGAGCGAGGCAGTTACTCGCCAAGCTGCCTCATTGACATTGATGAATTTGTACGCAAGTCGAGCGCAAAAGTTGACGATTTCGGCCAATTAGCCAAAATTGTGTAATAGACTGAGTTGGCTTAATGCTAAGGCCAAAGTGCGTATACTCTGTCGAACAGCTTATGAGCATTAAGCAGCATAAGTGCCTAATCTCAATCACATTAAATGTAATTCAATCACAACACACAACAAAAAAACCAAAACAAGTTTATTCACTTAAAACATAATTTGTCTATTTTTGTTCCCCTTTTTTTCTTGACTCAATTACACAATTTCGTTGAAGATAGAGAAATGTTGTTGAAATTGCGAATTGACTGTGAATACACTAACTTATGTTTTATCTTGCAACTCGTGTTTGTACATAAATGAATAATTCAATTAAATTCATGAATTCACTGAGCATCATTTGATTACGCTCTATCGTAATCATTTGCTGAAAATGTGAATAATTGTGTAATTTAATGGAATGCCAACATTTTAGGCAGCAGATAAAGTGTGAAGTCTATTTGAAACTACAAATCGATATGATCTAGTGCAATTGAAAAGTCAACTATCTGCTTTAAGGAGATTATTAATTGTTGAAACAACGTTGCTTATTAATAACTGCACTCCAATCAATTTAATTCAATTCAATTCGCTTGCGACAAGCAACTCACATTTCTCGAGCTTCGTTTGCAATGCTAATACATTGACTTGGGTGTGATTTATGTAACAATAAACATTCTATTTGATTGTCGAGAAATCCAAAGACTATTACAATTAAGAAACAGTTAAAATGCCACAACTTTAATTACAAGTTTCATCGTAATTGATTTGAGCAAATCAAATTGTCATTGCCACTCAATTTGTTGCAAGTTGAGTAGAGAGCTGCTCGTGCTAGAGCCGCTTGACTGTACTTTGTTTAGGAATTAACTCCATTTAATTGCAATTGATGGAATAGTGCGTTCGCATAGATTATCTGAAAGTGTCAGTCAAGGATTCAAGGATTCAAATGAGTGCACATGAAACGATCATATAGAATTCATTAGCAACTTATGATGCCCTTCGTTGTGGACAACCTCTCTGGGGACTCATAAAGTTGCGGTCATTTTATTATTTATGACTTGCGGTGGTTGCACTGCTGGTGGCGATGGTGGTGCTGAAGCTGGAGCTGCTGCTAAAGCCGCTGCTGGTGATTGTGGCAACGACGATTAAGGTGGCGTCCCCAAAAACCAGTTTGTTGTCTGGGTCTCTGCACTGATTTGCCTTGCTGTTGTTTTTCTCCCTTTTCTCCCGATTTTCTCCGCTTTCTCTTTCTGCTCTTTTGTTGTTGTTTTCGCCATGGCTTTATTTACGCTCCGCCAGGATGGGTCAATTGAGTTCGAAGAGTTCATACGCGCCTTATCCGTCACATCGAAGGGCAACCTGGATGAGAAACTGCAATGTAAGTTTGTTTTATCCCAGCGATAATATTTAATGTTGCCAATCATTCCAAGCGATGGAATACTTCTTCAATTAATGTCAATTGCCATCTATTTTCATATAATATATCACAGGGGCCTTCCGTCTTTACGATGTCGACAATGATGGTTACATAACGCGCGAGGAGATGTACAATATTGTGGATGCAATCTATCAGATGGTGGTAAGTACAAAGTAAACAACATTCCCATTCCCATCATCTCCTTTGTAAACTCTATATACACACACTGCATCTGGTATTGTACATGGGACATGGCATTATTGAGCTATTTGATTTGGTATTCTGTCTATTTAGGGACAACAACCGCAGTCGGAGGACGAGAATACGCCGCAGAAGCGTGTGGATAAGATATTCGATCAAATGGATAAGAATCATGATGGCAAATTAACATTAGAAGAATTTCGTGAGGGTAGTAAAGCTGATCCACGTATAGTTCAGGCGTTAAGTTTAGGTGGTGGTTAAACGAATCTGTAGAAATGCGAAGCAACTATTTATTGTAACAGCAACAGCAGCAGCAACAACAATAACAACAATAATAACAACAAATACAACAGCAACAACAACAACAGCGGCAACAACAATACAAACAATAAACAAAACGTTAATAAAACAGAGCAAAAATATTAAATGCAGCTTCAAGTTTCTTGACAAAACAAAAGCAAAAGCAAAAAAACGAAAAATACATAAAACTTATTGATAAACTGCTTTTGGGTTTTGGCTAACATTTTACACTCTCCTACACAGAAGAAATAACCGTTAAAGCAATCAGAAATCAGAATCAGAATCGCCAACAACAAAAGTTTCAATAATAAACAAAACAACAACAACAACAGCAAAACAAAAAGTATATAATTAATAAAATAAAAACCTTTTTTCCCCGATTTCGCGCGTCGATTAACATTCAAAATGATAATAATTTTTTGATATATACGAATATGAAGAAGAAAGACAAAATTCAAATTTAATATATAAATATATACATATATATATATATATATATATATATATATATAAATATGAAAAAATTATATATATATATACTTATATATCTATATACATATGTGTGTGTAGGCGTACTTATACATGCATACAACATATGGCTATAATCTAAATCGTGGCGTAGTCAGAACGCAGTTCATAGCGATAAATATTTAAATTACAAAATGAAATTAATTAATTAACAAAATAATTAATTAATTAATTAATTAATTAATTGATTGATTGATTGATTAACATGCAAATGCGAGAAACGTAAATCAATTCTTGAGCATACACCAATTATTAGTAAAGAAAAGCATAAAAACAAAAAAACATTGCATATTTGAATATATTAAAAAAATATAAAAAAAAAAAACAAAAAAAAAATTAACGAATGCAGCCTTCGAGATATTTATAAAAATTAAATTAATAATAATATTGATACAATTTAAAGGTAACACCTAAGCATTGTTGATATACGAAAGCAAAATAATATACCATATATACTTATATATACATATATATATACAATATATACACCTTGTATGGATTATATGCGGCGACAACAGCAACTACAAGCTACAAACTACAAACTACAACAAGAACAACAGCAACAACAGCAGCAGTGAAGAGCAAAAGTAATTAATTAATTAATTAACAAACAGGCATTAATCAATGACAAGTGCAAAAGCCGCGCAAAACTTAACGCAATATTTGCAATTAGGCAGACACACACACACAGCCACATACACACACACACACACACACAACCACCCACATCTACACATACACACAGACCTGAACACATGCACACACACACCCACACACACACACACACACACATGCGCTAAGATGAGAGTGCAGAAAAAAGCGCAGCATTTGACAAAATGCGAGCGCAAATTCTGATTTGTTTTTTCATTTTTCAAATTGGTTTTATTTTGCGCAATTATTACCGTTAAGTGGACAACAAATTGACAATAGCCTCCAAGCGAATAAAACAGAAATAAGAATATACGTTTTTTTGTTGTTAGCATAACGCATAAAACAACGCACTGCAGCAAAATAAAAAAACAAACAAACAAACAAAACAAGCAAAACAAGCAGAACAAACAAGCAATCAAGAAAAATTGTTTAAAGCTCTTGAAAAACGTTTACTAAGCTACAAAAGAGAAACAGCAACAACAACAACAACAACAACAATAGCAACAGCCACATTTCCAGTTTCAGCAACAGCAACAAGAACAACAACAACAAGATAAACAACAACAGCAAC
Organism: Drosophila macrospina; assembly: GCA_035042075.1. NCBI lineage: Eukaryota > Metazoa > Arthropoda > Insecta > Diptera > Drosophilidae > Drosophila > Drosophila macrospina. The sequence goes on along the minus strand of JAWNLW010000500.1, from coordinate 1,301,125 downwards.
AACAGCTACAACAACAAGAACTCACTCTCTCTCTCTCTCTGTACCTTTCTGTGAGACTAAAAGCCCTGTTTGAGAGCCCAAAGCAAATCCATCATACGATTTAATTTCTATTCTATATGCGGTTCAGCTTTATTATTGCATTGATTTACTAACCCAGTTAATAATTTATTACAATCTATCTATATACATATATATATATATATAAACTTTATTACATATTTGCTACTTCTTATGAATATGGCTAATCATGCACTTGGACAGTGACACACACAAGAGACACACATGCATACCCATCCATGCTGCATATACCATACTATACCCTATATATATATACCATACCCTATATATATATATACATAAATATCTATCTAGTATATATGCATAGATACTCCTTAGTAAAATATACATGCTTGACTATCCCTGCTCCTGTCATCCCTATTCACACTCACACTCATACCATAGCAATCTTATGGACATGACTCTTACACACACACACACAGTCACTCACTCACACACACACACACACACTCACTCACACGCACACACACTTTACTTTGTGGATTTCTCATTTTGATTTTGCTACTTTGTCTACTTTAATGCGTGGCCTTAAGTCAAATTGTCCAATCGCTTCGATTATCGAATTTTATCGGCACCCAGCATTGAATATTGGCTATACTTATATACAAGTACATATATATACAACAACATTCTTACAATGCTTACAAGCAAAACATACATATACCACAACTTGGCCTGTTCCGAGTTGCGCCTCCACCTCAATTCCGCACAAGAAAGTGAAGCATACTTTTCGAATCTCTGAATCACAACAACAATGCTACCAAATGCATTTTCATGTGTTTTACCACTTTTGGCGAATTTGCAGAGGGAACGTAGCCCGACAGACGCCACAATAATCTTCTCTATGCAATTTCTGCAATATTTTCTTACATTATTATTATTTCTTTTGATATTTCCTTTGGACTTACTAAGCGCACGCCAAGCAAAAATTTAACAGTAAATAAAGAATGAACAACTGTCGCCTAAACTCAAAAAAGCTAAAGAATCAAATCAAAAAAATAAAAGAATTACAAAAAAGATAAAGAATACGGCATAGATTTACATATACACATATATATATGCATATAGCTATATACCTATACTAACATACTAAAATATACTTATAGTAAGCACTACAATCTAAAGAAAGTCTAACAACAACAACTACAACTACGAGAAAAACCAAATACAAAAAAAAATTACAAACGCTTCTAAGAACCTCACTGAAATTCTTCGAAAGGCAAGAAAGAATATTATTATATACTAATAAACTAACATATAAATAAATACCAAACACACACAATACGAATACACGAGTATCTTAATTAACAACAACAACAAGAACAAGAACAACAACAACAACATGAAATGAAAACTTAATCAATAATTAAATAATTCGAAAGTGATATAGCTGACAAAAACAAATGTGTCTGTAGTTTAGTAGCTAAACGTAACGAGATGAAAAACAAAAACAAAAACAAAAACGAAAATAATAAAATATTTAATAAAAATATATATATATGAGAAAATACCAAATATTTTCAATTATATTAATATTTTTTTTGGAAAACAAAACAAAAAAAAAGAAAAGACAAAGACGCATAAAAGTATAAAAGAAGCTGTAAATAACACTTAAGAGCATCACTTATACAGTCACACTCTCTCACAACCACATACAGCTAAACGAATACATGATTCAACTGAGGCTAAGCCAACTGAGCCCCGCCCAGAACTAAAGCATAAGTTTGTTAACACCAAATATGACGGGTCTTAAGTAAACAGTAAGTACATAAGTAACTTGTTCTTTTTTTTTTTGTCTCGCCAAGCAGCTAACAGAATTGGCATCAACTCTGAGCGTGGCATTATAAAGTCAATTGTAATACGATGAATGAGAAAATATAGTTACCGTAATAAAGTAAATGCGAATAAATAAAAAAAGAAAAGAAAAAAAAAAAACAGATATAAATATAATATGATTTGCAATGAAGGGCATAAAAGTTCAGCCGTCATTGAGAACACACGAATGTCAAGTTAAACGTTTCACAAGCAATATTTTACATAAATTATACAAGCATATATGTATATATATATATATAAATATATATATCTACATGTAATAAATGCATATAGCTATATATATATAAATATATATACATGGAATATAAAATATAACAACTTGACAATTGGTATAACAAATCAAATATTGTAATAATTATTTTATGTGCAATGTCTGAGCAACGCAACATTTACATTAAAACGTAATAATTTAATAATATACACATATACACATATACATATATATATGTATATGTATATATATGTGTATATGAAATGAAAACAATATAAGAAAATACAACACACATTTTTAGTGATACTCTTTAGCAAAACTCGAATCTGATTTCTTTGCTAAGAAACGAATCGAATCGAAATGAAAACTAGAAATTTAATTCTAAATCGAAAGCAAAAGCAAAAGCAAAAAAAGAAAACAAAATAAAGCAAAAAACAAAACAACATTAATAAAAAACGATTTCCCTTCTGTTCTTGATTTGATTTTTATAACTATTTACTGTTATTTATTATTATTATGATGATGATTATTATGTATACACATACTTATATACTTATACTTACTTATAAACCACAACAACAATGACAAAAACTAAAACAAACAAAAAAAAAAAAAAAAACTAAAACAAAAATCGAAAATCGAAAAACAAATGCAAATTCTTTTACCATATTTTTTTTAAAGTAATTTTATTACAAACAAATTAAACAAAAGAAAAAAAAAACAATGAACGAAAAGGAAAAGGGAAATTTATCTTGTTACTGTCAGAAATATTACTTACTTCAAATAAAAATTTTAAAACGAATTAACCAATGGCCAATTGCTGTGTGTGTACTATTAACTGAATATCAGCAGCTGTCCAAGACAAGCGACCACAACAGGTAAGTGTATAGGCCAAGTAAGTCCCTCTTCGCCTACTATATTGTCAACCTGTATACAACAAATGTATGTGTGTGTGTGTGTGTGTATGTGTGTGTGTATTTCACTTCTGTACGCGACAACAGAACTATGTGAACTGAACAGCTGCTGTGGGGCCACTTTGCTCAGCCGCATTGCGTGTGTTGTTCAGTGTATTTAGTTAATTATGAAGACCTGGCCCCATACACCCATAGGGATCGTGTGTCCAAGTGCAAATAGACTCAACTTCGTGGGGCTCAACGTTTTGTTTAACGACCATTACGTGTAATAAAATACAAACGGCCACATTGCGTATGAGCAATTTTAGTTAATTACAGTTAGAATTGCATAGATTGCCGATAATAAAGCGGGCAACAATATGCTTACATAAATAATAGAGCATTACTGGTAAGTACCTCAAATACCAGTTGGCAATGCAGACAGGCAATCGAATTATTATTGATTCGACAATTTAATGTGTTTTGTATGAATAACAAAATTCTCTTTCTGTTTGAGCAGCATTAAGTATTGGAATTTTGTATTTTAAATTTAAGAAAGAAAAGAAAAGTGAGAAGTGTGAAGTGAATACAGTTGCATCTTGTTTCAAAATCTTGATTTTAAAGCTCAGCAAATCAATTGAAGTATTCGGTTTCTCTTTACCTTAGGATAATCCTTTCAAGTGGTTGACAAATTAATTGACACGAGTAGCAATTGAGAGTTGAATTGAGTTGAATTGAGTTGCGTTGAGTTGAGTTTAAGTTGTCTATATGTCTCAGCTTTCAGCAGCTGGCAATAAATGGATGAGAATTTATCTATTGCCATGCCATAGCTCTCCATGATGTGAGCACATACGTTCCATGTCTAGTATTTCGTACATATGTCACTACAACTACTTGAGCATCCTCTTATCTCCAGCTACATGGAGACTCTCTTACAGCATTAACCTTACCATGGCAACACTCAAAGACATGTCGTCAGCGAAACTGCGGCTTCAAAGGCCACAAAGACAAGACGTTTATCTCATTCTGATTTTGCCTGCATTGAGATTACATCAAGTCTAAAGGCAATCACAATGCTTGTTTCAGCATTTAAGCTGTCCACAAGGAACACTTACCCATCCAGCTACATAGGACCACAGTTTATATGCATCTAACTACAGATTTAAACCATATTTGGTAGTCATAAATGGGGCGGCACAAACATCGTGGCATCGTCTTAAATCCAAGGCTTTTGCCATAAAATTCTATAAGCTCATTAATTTCAGACATTTTGTGGTAGTTTTCATGGCCAGCAAGAGGAAATTAAAGGACAGCCGCACACTGGACTTTTGTCATTTGTGGTCAGTGTCAGTTCATTCATTTCGTTCAAGCTACTCGCATTCATTTGGGCTGAGGTCTGGGCCACACTTCAGTTTAGTTGAGTTCATTTTTGGTTTTGCAGTTGATTTGATTGTGTATATTTCGATTTTGTTTCTTTTTTTTTTGGACATTTTTGGTATAAGTTCTGTGGCTGAACCGCCCACAATGTCGAACGTGCAAGCCTCATTTGCAAAGTGAACTTGAGCTGCTCCAGCGATTTGAGTAACTGTTGACATTTGACTGTGGTCGCCTTGGCAGTGGGGCAGTGGAGCTGGGGTTGGGGAGTGGTTGTTTAATTACCTTTTGCTTTTGTGGTTGGCGTAGTTTAGGCTGCCAAATTGAACATGAAATAATAATGGCGAGGTGGGGCATTGTGGTGGAGCTATTTTGCATGCACCACCACGGGCCAATGCCACGTGCATAATTAACTAAAATGGCAAGCGGACGGCAACAAAAGTATCTGCTAGATACTTACTACGTACATACCTGCGAGTGTGCCACTGCCTGTGTGTGTGTGTGTGCGTGTGTGTGCGTATTTCTGCGGGCGGGCGGCAGCGGCAACAGCATTCGGCGTCTGTTTATCTAGGCAGCCCAACTATTTTTAATGAAAAGGCTGCCAAATAAAAACGAAAATAGCTTTTGTATCTTTTGTTGTATTTGTATCTATAAAATGAACGCAGCCAGCAGCGGCAGCGCTGCCGCCAGCATCACAAGCGAATAAGCAAACAAATAAACCAAACTGATAAATGTTCCTAGAAATGCAAAACAATGCCTTGTACATGAATTTCAAATTTTCTCTCGCTCAACAAATTTTCGAATAAACACTTTTTTCAGACGTTGTACTTTTTGCTGCCACTGCCTGCAAAGCACCCCATTCCAGTGAACTTCTCTCCCAAATCCCCTGCCCCCATCCCACCACCAATCCAATCGTTTCCAATCTCTGAACTCCTCCGATCAGTTCAACGTAAGCAAATAAACAATAATTGGCTGCGCTCAATTCCTCAACATTTCGTTTATGCGTTCCGTTTATTGCCACCACGACGCGTCAAAATTACCGCTGCCGCTGCCGCCGTCGCCGTCCGCGTTAACGTTAACGTCGACGTCGACGTCGACGTCAATGACGCGCTCACTCTGACCACCAACCAAGTCCACATCCACATCCGCGTCCGCGTCCGCGTCCGCGTCTGCGTCTGCGTCCGCTTAGGTGCGTCGATTACTTTTTGCTGCCCATTAAATGCGCCTCTTACGTTCGCAATTCCGAAATTATTCTGTGCGCGTTCGAATTTTGGAGGCGCTACACGTCGATGGATCCATCGTGTGGCAGCAACTGTTTGTCAAGCTAAGCTTAGATTGAACGTATATTGAACATGTTACAAACATTCCACAATTAATAGCTGTAAATTATTGTAGAAATCTTTACTTATAACTTATTCGAATTCTTAATTGTAATCTTATCTCTCTTGATATCAGAGCGTTGCCTTGCAGTTGCCGTGACTAACTTAGATGATACATTTCCAAAGTTAACACTTATTATTTAAAAATTCCTACTTTAAATTATAAAGGCTTTAGTTTAGCAAATGTTCATTGCAAACTGTTGAGCTGTTGTTTGAAATAACAACAAGGATTTCACTAGTAAAATTAAGATATTTAATATGGCAAGCAATTAGAAATTATGTTCAATTTTAATCTAGATTATGCATTTAAAAATATTATTAAAAATGCTACTAGAAATTGCTGGCATATTTACAATTTCAAAAAGTAATTAAAATAGGGAAATTAAAGCTGGATATATTGATATAGTTAATAAACCTTACATTATCTTAATATATCTATAAATAATTAAAATATGTATTAATATATAATTGAAATTCTTTTATATAAATTTAAACACTTTTAACAATTTACTTTCTAAAGCAAATATTAGTTATACAGACCGCGAGAAATATATCAAAAGATAATTAAAGCAAAATAATCATATGATTAAATATAACACATTTAAAAAACTACAACAAATAATATATGAAAATGCAAAATTAGAAAACAAATGCAATTTATATAAGTTTTCACAATTGTCTTTTAAATAAATAAGCTCTTTAAATATACTCTGTGATGCATATTTCACTAGTAAACAAAATAATTGAAATACACATTTATGCAGACTGCGAAGCATGCAAAAGTAAGTAAAATATTAGCATTTGAAATGTGATATGCGTTTAATTAATATATAACAACAACAAGAAATAATAATAATAATAATACAGAAACACATTTATGCAGACTTGGACGAATTTGATATTTTACAACTGGCTTATAAATATGCATTAGCAATAAGCAAAGATAAGCAAAAGAAATACGATATTCGAAGTAAGCGAATATCTGCGATAAGCTCGCTGCTGTGCTTATAATCTAATATCGTATTAAATGTGTGAGAGCGCCATCTGTTGTTCGCAGCGTATGCATAAGTCGTTGCTGTTCGCATCGTTTGCTTATGATGAGCTACGGTGTAGGGGTGAGACGGGGTTCGGGGGATTATGGCAAACAAATTTGCGCTTTATTTGCGCTTTGCCGTATCTGTTGCGCTTTATCGTTTATTTGTTGTTGTCGTTGCTGTTGTTGTTGTTGTTTTGTGTGCGCCTTTTGTGTTTTCTATGCTTCGTACGGTTTTAATTATTTACTATATTTAGGCAGCGAGCCCGCCCCGATTGAAACTAACGATGCTGCGATACAAGTACGAGTACCTACATATTTGGATGTTGTTGTTGTTGCTGTTGTTGTTCTTGGATTATCACAATTAGTCATAGCGACGGCAACATCAACAACATCAACAGCATCTAGTGTCGGCACCTGCACAAAAATGCAAAGTAAATACTTGTACACCATTCCCAATTCCCCCCACTCCCCACTCCCCATTTCCCAATCACCAGTTGCCATTCCCAATACTCAATCTACAATTTCTTATTGTAGTTCCGCCTACGTCGACATCGCGCAGTCTTTCCGCTGCTGCTGCTGCTGCCTGCTGCTACTGTTGATGCTGCTGCCGTTGCTGCTGCTGCTGCCGCTGCTGCTGCTGCTGCTGGTGGCTGCCACTGGGCGGACTTGGCGGATTGTGGGCCACTCGGTTGCCGTTTGCCATTCGCACAAGTTGCATGTTGGGCTCGTCTCTGGTTGCCATTCGTAGTTCTTGTTGTTCTTACTCATTGTTATTTTATTTTCGGCTCGCGTGCGTTGTGCATATTTTAAAGTACAATTTTTCTTTTATTTCTTTTTCTCTTTTCCTTTGTTGTAGTTTTTTTTTTTGCCTGCTTTCGTTATTTTTCTTTTGTTACTTCTCGCCTCTCGCAGCAAGTGTGCTTAACTTTGTTATATATTTTTTTTTCAATTTTTTTTTCCTTTTTTTTTGTGGTGCCGTGCAAATTCCTGTTAGTTCGTTTAGTTATTCCGTGCCTCGTGGCCTCTCTAATTAAATGTGCGCGCTAATGCGTTAAATGGTTTTGTCAGTTGGTTTAAGCCACGACTGTGTTAACTGAACTCTCTGTACGCGATTGTGTGCGATTTCAATGTGGCCTATAATTATAATTACTTAGGTTTAATCAGTTATTATTGTTTCATATTCAACTGTTTAGCTGCAAGCGATAACAGCAACAACGACAACAAAAGCAATTACAACAGCAAACAGAAAACAAACAACTAACCAACCAACAACAACAACAACAACAACAACAACAACAATCGCAGCAACAACAACAACCATCGCGGTTGACCATTTGCATCGCGTTAACAAACACATACAAATACAGCTGTACACGTATTTGCCTGTGGGCGTGACCACAACTGCATACAGGTATGTTAATACGCCGTATAATTAGCCATATTTCAATGCCTCCCCACATCTCCCCTCTTCCCCCATCCATTGTGCATCTGTACGTGTCCAAATTGACGCGATATTGATGGTTTGATGGCTTAACGATGCGACAGCAGCCATTCAAATTATACAACTCATATCGATTTCCCTAATATGATATCATAATTGCAGCCGCAGAAGAAACAGCTTAGATTCCTCGACCTCGACAGAATTAGGAAATGCGAAAACACGAACGTGTAACAGGAAGATATGACTATGAATATGATTCATAACTATCTGTACATAAATATCTACATCTCATATTGTGCTGATCGATTGCTTGATTGCAAGAGCTGGTAATTTCCATTTCTTATTGTAGTTTACATTTGTGACTTACGTCACAACGAATTTAGAAGTATTTCCCCACCCCAATTGGAGGAAAAGGCGCTGTAAACAACATTTGGCTTAAACATCCGCTAATCCGTTTAGTTGTGAACACATTCTTATTTGGCCACAAGTTTCATGGCTGTCGCGGAATGTGTTCTCTTCGGCTCGAACTAGATTGCATTGAGGTTGTATGAGTGCAAGTCAAATATTTGCCTAAACGACATCAGAATCATGATTAGGCAACTATTGTTTCCCCATGTGAACCGAGAACAATTTGTACAAAATGTTGCATCAGTTCGGTTCAGTGTCTGCAAGTCCATTTCTGTGTCTATAATATGGTTTAAATGCCTTCGTTTTATTTCTAGCACTGACTATTAATTCTTGAAAATCCTTCGCAATAAAATTTAAATTGTTATATACAAAATATTCAGTTGAGTTCTCAACGCAATCGTTCGTTAATTTCTTAAGATATATCGAACACATTGCGAGAGCAATTACACAGAATTTTGGAATTGTTTGTGTAACGGAAACAACAAAATAGCAATACAATACTACAAGTTAAATAAAATTTATTAAAATATATACGTAGATATATTGCCTTTAATTGTAGAACTGACTGCAAATTGTGAATTTCATATATAGTATTTTCTTAGAATCTTGATCTATAAATATATTGTTCGGTTCCCAGCTGATTAATCCATTATGTTGTTGTCTATCTACGCTTCACTGTTGCTTCGCATCGACACCATTCAATAAGCCAGTTAATATGGTTCCAAGCCAGATCCATATCTTATTGTTAAATGACATCTCTTTGTTTGAGCAGCTGCTCGAGTGTTGCGCATTGTAGAGGGTCGAAGTGACTGGGCCAATTCAGTCTAATAATTTGATAATGAATGTTATTTTTGGGATAAACGGAGACTGAGTCTCTAACATTGAGACGAAGACGATGACCGAAGTCTTTTGCGGCGATGGCGTGGCAACACGTCCGGCAATTGGCCCAGCACCAGAAAGTCAATGGCCAGACGCCACTTGGGAGCTGCATTGTGATTCAATTAAAAGCATCTAAAGCAGGTCTCTCTCTGTGTGTGTGTGTGTGGGTGTAACTTACCTGACACCTCAATGGCTAGCAGAAACCACGTTAGCGAGGCCATGAAGCGCATAAAGTAAAATGCATCGTTAATGAGCCAAGAGGAGAGGCCGGGACAATAACGGAATACGATTCGTGCCCAGGTCCATTTGGAATGGCCCAGAGCATGCAGGACCTGATCGATTATATTGAATAATGGCTGCCACATCGACAGCAGCACATAGTCCACCAGGAACAGCACAATGAACATCTCCAGCAACAGCAATAGCTTTCGCAGCACTGGCGAACAGCGCCTTATCCACTGGGGTCGATACTGTAATAGGGTCAACAGCAGGCCGCTGGTAAAGAATACAGATGACCAGTTAAGAGGTTGCGGCTCGGAGACACCATCGGGCAGCTTGTCGACATTCAGCATTCGCATCACATGCCATTGATTCCACTGCATCATCACGCCCAATGTCAGCATCAACAGTGACTCATAGAAGTCACGTACCAGCTCCGCGGCTCTCACCTGCATCCTGCGCAAGCGTAGCTGACTCATCGCCACCAAATAGCTCTCGGTGATACCCAAGGTCTATAGAATTTGGAATGGAATATATTGAAGTTGTGTAAATATCTCGTAAATGCCGAAAGTTCTCGCTGACTTTACTGAAATCTATCTATTCCTATGTATAGTATGTGTACTGTAAGCAAAATGTTCAAGTGGCAACTGTCGATTGACTTGGAAAGCAATCTGACAGCTTCTGCAGGGCCAATACTAGGCTGAGAAAGAGATCATTTGAACAAGTTTTCAATAATTTAAGCCTTTTCATTTGAAAAGTGTTAAAATATTATTGATTATTAAATTGTTTAATTTTAATAATAAAATATAAATAAATAATAAAATGAGAAAAACTTAATGCATTTGAAGCTGTGTCTTTGATTCGAATTCAATTTATTTCTATATTTAATTATTAAATTTTCATAAATTAAGCTTTTTCTATATTTTGCTGATTATTATTTATATTTAATTGGTTTATTTGAGTCAAAGCGATTGTTCAATTATGATTATGATTACATTCACATTAATGTGACATTCTATTATCTGTTTATATGTTTGCAGCCACGATTGCAAGTGACATTTGCCATTTGAATAATAATAATAATTTAAATACCGAAGAGCACCAATTAAATATGCATATAATAAATATGTTAATCAATTCAGTTGTGTGTGCTGAACTATGAAATATCCTTCGACTTTTTGCTGTCTTTTTCTATTATTTTCTTTTGTTCATTTATAATTTTTCTTTTGAAAAAGAAATATAAATTTGCTGATATATTATATATTTGTTATAGCTGTTCAATGGTTCTAGCTGTTTTATAGTTCCATTTAAACAGCACAAAATGTATCTGCTGAAACTGGCCGGATATCTGAGTTTACAGAGCATACTTTATGCCTGTCTAAATGGAGGGTATCATAAATATTCCATTGAATTGAAATTTATAAAATTTTGCGCCAGTCACTTGGTCGTTTAGCAGTCGCCAAATGAAAAAAATAAGAGAAATGTAAAGAAATGAAAACCCATTTGAAATATTACACATGAATTTAGCACGCACGTGCTGCAGAACGACCAGAACGACCAGAACTAGCTATGAAATCAATTTCTCAGCTAAATCAGCATCAGCATCAGCAGACAGTTGGAATTGAGCGACCCAATTTGCCAGCTCCAACTTCTTCACAATGTGCCAGTCATTACACATGCTCATTGCTGCCGTGGATGCGGACAGGCAGATGGAGGGGGTGGGGTGCTGAATTGGGGAGTCCTAATGCCCGTCTCTTTGAGAGGAATCTACTCCTATACATATATTTTGTGACTTGCCTTTGGCTTTTTGGCCATTTGGTTCATGTAAAAGTGGTAGCAATAGTTGTTACTGCTGTTACTGTTGTTATTATTGTTTCTTTTGTTGTTGCTCATTTTATGCCCCATATAAACGGTAGACCTAAAAGTCACCGGCGTCAAGTAAACAAAGCTGCCACCAGCCACTAAAATCGACGGTGCACCACACAAAAGACAACGAAACGAATGCAATGAATTTTTTTCTTAAGACTTCGATTGTTTTTATTATGTTTTAAATAATAAATATTTCTTATATTATTTAATATTATTATTTATTATTATAGAATATTTGAGCATTAGTTATGGATATACAAGTATTCTATTTTATGATATTATTTGAAATAAATATTTATCAAAGGTCACATTATATAATAATAAATATTATTATATTATATTATATTAAATGTTATTATATATATGCAGACAATAAATATTGTTTCCAATTTTTAATATTTTAAGCTGAAAACTGCTTATTGAGCTCCTCAAGACTTTTTAGATGAAACTTGTTTATTAGGTTCCTCAAGATGAATAACAATTGTTTAAAAATTGCCAAAGTAATAAATCAATAATGAAAAACTCACGAAAATTTCAAACATAGATATACTAACTTATTTTCCAGTTAAAGAACAAATTATTTAGTTAAAACCATTTCAATTTACTTTGATTTGTTGTTAATAAGTTGTCCGAAATGGACGTGTTTGTCGCCTGTCAACTATCAGTTGATATGCGAGTCTTTTGCGGTGGCTATAGACCATTGGCAATGGCTTCTCTTTGGGTTTGGGTCCTCTTTCTCGTCCTCGTCCTGATTCGGGTTCTGGTTTTGATTCAGATTCTTGCTGGGGCTCTGTTACTGGCCCTGGCCGTGGTCTTGGCTCTGGTCGTCGTCATATTGTGTTTGGCAAATCGTTTGCGATAAAGCCAACTACATAATGTCTCTGTAGGCGAGGACGGGGCGTATTGCTGGTTGGGGCACATAAAAATGCTAAACCAGCGCTATGCTGGCGTCACAACGACGCAAACACCCTACTCATATGTGTGCCCCACTCTTCGTGTGTGTGTGCGTGTGTGTGTGTGTGTGTGTGTGTGAGGGAGGCAGGCTGGGTGAGGCTGGATAATGCGAGTTATCCTTGATTGCCTGCTTCGATAGGAGGATATGAGGCGACTGCAAGCAAGCCGCTCAACGTTCCTTCTGCCTTTCTTTTCTCTTCTTTTCTTCTCTTCCCTTTTTTTCATTATTTCTGTTCACTTTGCTTCTCTTCTCTTTCTTTCGGGTGCGACTATCGTGATTTTGCTCATTTTTTTCCTTTTTGTTCATTTAGTTTTGGCCTTTGGCCTGACTGCTTTGTGCGATACTCGTACTCATCATCATTTGGCCAAAAGGGCAAGCAAAGAACTCATTGGGTTTTCATGGCTGTAATACACGGGCTTACAAGCTGCTAGATGCCCGCTTGCTGTTGCTGTTGTTGTTGTTGTTATTGCTGTTGTTGCCAGGGCTAATTGATTTCCAACTGCAGACTGTCAATGATGTTGGCCAAGAGGCAACTTGTGGACATTGGCAACTTAACTAAACAACAATTTTTAATTGTGCCCGGTCTAAGGCAGCGCTACCCTGCCCTGCCCACTCCTGCACTCATCGCTGTGCTGCCGCCATCATTTGCTGAGGCCAAAGGCAAATGAGCGAACGCCCCGAGAAATATGAACGAGGTCAATGATTGTTTACACTACACTCGAATGCTGTTTACTTGGAGCTATCCAGCAAACGACGAACGGCAAACGGCGAACGGCGAACGGCAAACGGGGGCAGCCAAGGGCAGAGCTAAGGGATGGGGTGAGACGGCGAGACGGCAAAAGGGCGACACGGCGGCTCGGGTTGTCGGGTGATCGGATGGAGAGGGTACGCCATGTCATTGCTGGGCGGCGGATGCGGGCAGATGGCAGTGTGTCGAGAGTGTAAGAGTATGTTGCCAGTAGACACCTTCCAGAGTTGCCTCTGATACAGTCCCTCCGCTCTACACAGACACACCCCCACCTTTGTTTAGGCCCCTTGGCTCACAGCCTGTTAACTGACTCTCGCTGACGGCACATAATGCCCAGCAGCATGTGTATGAGTGTGTGTGTGGGTGTGTGTGGGTGTGCACACACAAACACATATGTATAAGCGAGCACATGCATATATTTATAAATATGTACTTTTATAGATTTTGTTGTTGTCGTTGTAGTTGTCGATGTTGTTGTCGTCGTTGTTGTTGTTGTTGTTGTTGTCGTTGTAGTTGTTGTTGTCGTAGTCGTTGTTGTTGTTGTTGCATCATTTACGCGCCACGACACGGCGCGGGTTTAAATAAGTAGCCTGATTACTTCCCCAATTGACTGGGTCGAGTGATTCAGGTGGTTCAGTTGGGTCGGCTGGTTCAGGTGGGTCAGGTGGGGCATGTGGTCATTTAAGAGCCGCAAGACGCATGCAAAATTCATAATGTGAAATGCTTGGAATGTTTATGCACGAACCAAACGATGCCCGGGATCGTCGAGTTGAAATTTAACAGCAACAACAACAGCAGCAACAACAAGAACATCAAGAAGAAAAAGAAGAAGAACAACAACAACCACAGCTAGAAGGTCCAAACTGAAAAGCAGCCCAAACGAAAGTAATTAGAGAGCAATAATAAATTCTAAGAATACGAGTGTGAGAAAAGTCTAATGATGCCTCCAGGCAAATAAGAAATGAATAATTAATTTACTATTAACTATAAATTTATGAAAAGTCATATTGAGTAAGGCACAATTAATTAATGAATAATTAATTCACTAATAACTATAAATTTATGAAAAATTGAGTAACACACAATAAATTATTATGCCGAAGAAATTCTGATATAAAGTTTAAAGCTTCGTGTAAATAAAAGGAAAATCTTTAAAGTAAATATATATAAAGTGACATATTCTATGTCCACGTTATACATAAGTCTAGACACAAAATTCCCCATTCCAATAATGTAAACTTTCGCAGGCTGCACTTGTAAACAAAGAGCAGCTAAGCCGGGCTTCTCCCCCATCGATCAGCATTGATCGAAATAACTCACTATCAGCAAATTTGCGTTCCCAGCCAACGCTGAGTAATTTCGTTCCCAGCCTTTATAATATTGTAAACATTTAAATGCCCGAAATTAGCTTTCGTTATAACGCAAAGCACAATTATCTGTTAGTCTTAAGTTGTTCTTGAATGAATGAACTCGTCGTGTAATATCGCCTTGTCTTTTTATTTCAACTTAAGCGTTAGAGCTGTGCGCGGTTTTTATTAGACTCAAACTCACAGTAAGTAAAAAAATCTAATTATATATATATATATATATATATATATATATATATATATACATAGATATATATATATATTCATATTGAGAGCCACGTCAAGTCACGTTAAGATAAAGTCAGAAGTTTGTGAGAGCTTAATATCATTAGTGTGCAATATACAAACTTTAAATGAATTCACATAATGAGTTATAAATGTGACAGTGACAGTGTAATACCCTGTACAACTCTTTATAATAGGAGTACTTTGAAATTTATCACTACTAAACTGCATATGTACATATATATATATATATATATATATATATATATATATATATATATATATATATATATATATATTTATCCCATAATCCATATCACGACGATAAGTTTTAGTTGCAATCTCTAAAAACAGACGCAAATTATAAAAGAAGCAGTCTGGCAACTCGTGCAATACAACTCTGTTTTTCTCTAGAAGCTTGCTTGTGCGCCATTATTTCAACCAGTTTAAAATATAAATTATTATTAATTCACAAATCAGAAGACGGAAATTCTTTGAAGTATTATAAAATCAGACATTTTTCACAATATTGTGCATACATTAAGTTCAGACGTGTAACCTACTAGTCGCCAGGTGTGATAGTTGACAGTGTTGACAAATTCGAAAATGAAGTGACGTAACACTGAGTTTTTAGTCAAGTATGCATACATAAGCAAAAGCTGACTGCTATGAACATTAAAAGAACTCAAATTTACATGTGACTAATGTATGTACATGTGTGTGTATATATATCTATATATATATGTATATATATGTCTCGCTCTCGATTCCATGCAAGATGTTTTATTCTTTCTGCATTCTTTTCTGAATAGCTTTCTTATTTCCGGACTCATCTTTATAAAACTTTCAGAATTGTTTTAGAAGATTCTTTTCCTATCACCTGTTAAGTTAGAAGTGTGTACTTTAAGAAATACATTAGTTTACTATAGTTAGTTTACTATGATAATGCTACTTTTATCCATCCTGTTGAAAGTGTTCGAATCTGGTATCATATGGGAAAGTACTCGTAGAACGTAGTGCAATTGATTCATTAATTTGGGAGCTTTGATGTTGTCCTGGTGCAATACTGAGAGAGGTCGCTTTCAGTAAGGATCGGCAATAAATGCGATAGAGTTCTACAATTGTTGAGATAAGCTTTGTTTGTGAATTGTGTGAAGCCTTTCTCGAATAATGTTACTGGTCTGCCCGACAATCCTTGTCTAAGCCTGGCTTAAGGCCGAAACAGATGGCATGCCTTGCTGTTAACCATATGGTATGGTTGTCACAAGAAACACATCTACCTATAGCTGACATGCAGAGAAAGTACTGTGATCCAAAATGATATTCAGATTGTGCAATCAGTCAAATGCTGCACAAATGTCAAACGAGTTACACGTTAAGTGCATAAATACGAGTTGCAATGTTGCACGGTTGAAGGGTCATTGCAATGGAAAGCGTGACAATTGAAAGGATTTGACCGTAAACAAAGATTCGGCTGGCAAATGGCGAAATCCGATTGCTCTCGCATATTACGCATACGCCATGCTTAACGCTTCACGTTGAGCTCATCACTCGAGTCATTGCCATTAAAGTGCTCCATGTGCTGGCGCCGGCAAATGCCAAGTGTCTCTGCGAGCTTTTGCTGTTACTATTGTTGTTGTTGTTGTTGCTGTTGCTTTTGTTGTTGCTGTTGCTGTTGCTTTTGCCCTCGGTACAGTTGAGTCAAGCACCCGTTCATCGGCCACTTCAACTTTCGCCCCTCTTCAGAACAGTTCTCAGTTTCTGATTCGGACACAATCCGCACACAACTCACATGGAGCAATTGATGTCTGACTCGGTGTGTGTGTGTCTATGTGTGTGTGTGTTATCTCCCGTTGATAGCACTTTGTCGCGCGACCATCCATTAATATCCATTTCCCAAGCAAAGCGCAATAATTATATTTGTGGGCTCCGCATAGATTGCTCCTTGCCAAATAACTCCCCATACAATTAATTAATTATGCGCTTAATTATTTTCCGCGCGTAATTTTTAGCATGTAGTTAACTTTTGGCAGAGTTCGTTGAGGGAACTCGCTGAGGGAGCTCGCTGCCTGTCTTGCTGGAAGTCTTTAATTGTTTTTTAATTTGAATTTCTGAATATTCAGAATGTCAGATAAACAGACAGACAGACAGACAGACAGCTGGCCAGGCATTTAATGCTCTGCAGGATTAATTGCCAGCAATTGTGCAGTTTGATGAGCCAGACAGAAAGCGAGAGGGGTGGGAGGGAGGTAGGGGAGGGGCAGACAAGTCGTAGAAATCCGTTTAAGCCTCTTGTGGTCAAATTGATTTCTCTGCTTAAAATCGAGAATGTCCGAAACAGAAGAGGATCATAATGAAGAAGTAGATGGACACACACACACACACGCACACACACACACACACACACTTTTAAATATACTAAGACTGTTTAAACAAAAGTTGCTTACACTTTTCCCACAATTTCATTCTGCACTTACACTTCATTTTAGCCATCTTGTGGCTTTGGCTATTACTACTCCGTTGGGTATTATCGTTCCTGTCATTACAGCGCTTTAATTTCCCACTTTTCGATTTTTATTTGCACTTTATGACTCACTTGATTGCATTGAATTGGAAATTTCATAGAAATGAAGTCTACGCTATAGGGAATATCAAGTGCATCGACTAAATGAGTATTTTGAATGCAATGAAACAATAGTATCAGCTTTTAAAGACCACAACACTCGCATCTTGATAGCAAGTTTGCACTTAAACCAGTTGGGAAATTGTGTGTAGCTGCCTGGTCTGTGTGCACATTGTTGCCGTTGGTTTATAGAAGTTATGCTGTGGTCTGAAATGAATTCATTTTAATGCACTAAAGTTTGTTATAGCAGAATTTAATGTGAGTGGAAACAATCACAAGTTTATAAATAAGTAGTCTGCAAACCAATTCAGAACAAATCGGGTCGTCTTTTCTTTATAAGTATAGAGATATAAAAAATATGATCAAGAATACATAATAATAAATAAATATAAATTAAAACTTCCCAATTCCTAAAATTCATATCGAGAAGATAAACTTGAAGTGGCAACCTCTTAAAGCGAACCAAAAACTTAAGCTGAGCAATCAGATCTGGCAACTCAGGCAATGCATCTCAGCTATTTTCATTAAGGCAAGCAAGCTGAGTGCTACGTCACTCCCCATAAGTGCTGACCGCAATAAACAAAGCTAAAGGGATTCACTGCAAGTATTTATATTCTGATTATCTTGCTTATTTATAGACCGATCTTGATGAAACTTTCCAAATTGCTTCTATATAATATTCTTTATGCACCTGTTGTGTCAGAATTGTCTAAGCTAAGAAATGTGGCCATAGTTTGTTTCTTTTTACGATTTATTAAGGAACGACATTTACAGGAACTTTCCTGCCAAATTTGGTGTCTCTAGCTCTAATAGTTGCTGCAATCTTTGCGTTCTAACAGACATATATATGGACGGAGGGATATTCGGATGGAATCAACTCGGCTGTTAATGCTGATTAAGAATATAGAACCTTACAGGGTCGGCCACAAATCTAATACATCTCTGTACAGAGTATAACTGGTAGGAAAGTTTACACTCGAGTGACGTCGGTTCCAAGTGACCCGGCAACGATTCTGTGCAAATGTAAACTCTGTTTACAGGGTACAGAGTTTAAAAGTCAGTTTTAATTGTGATATAGATTGGGTTATAGGAGATTGGGAAATATTAAGTGGGAAATAAGAATCCAGCTAATTATAAATGAAATCTTTTGAGAGTTTTTATTATTGTTTTAACTGCCTACATTCATACCACATTAACAAGGGCCATAAGTTTCTAACAACTAAAATAACAGCTGAAATGCTAACAGAATCAGCAGCAGCAACTTAATTCTGCAATTTCTTATATGTTTAATATATTAAATATTTTAGTTATAGCGAGTTTTTTCAAATTAGTTGAGAATTTAATGTCGTCCACCACAAAAGTTTGTTCGTCTTTCTGTCTGGCTTCTAGTTTCTATGCCAATTTGTCTCTCAGTTTTTAAGCGATATTAAATAAACTTGGTAGACTACTAGATCATATAGGTGCCATGGGAATGATAGCTCAAAAGTCAGACTTTAGTAAGGAAAACTTTGTTTGTTCTTGCCATAGCTCAACCAATCCCACAGACGCTTCTATTAACGTTGGTCAACGAGGTACCAGTTGAGGTACAACGACTTCCAAATGGATTTGACCACACTCACCTGTCAATCAATTGCACGTATGTTCCTCCATCAAAGGATTATGAAATTGAGGCAGTTGCTTGCAACTAAACCTTTGCTTTGCCATTGCCTCCCATATAACAGTCTTGTGTTTGCGGCGTTTTAATTAGCCACGCCCACGTCCATGTCCACGCACACGCCCACAATCCCATTAGCGCCTCTCGATGCTCGCAACTTACAGTTTGTCGAGCTTAAACTGCCGGCATCGTCGTATTACTTATGTTGGCACTTCAGCTTTGGGCCCCCTCCTCCCGCTTCCCGTTGTCAGCTTGCTACTGTGTCTCTGCTCATTAGACCATTTAACTACTATCCCTTACATGTGTGTGTGTGTGTGTGTGTGTGTGGTGTGCTCGGACTGCACATTGGGCGACATTCTCACACACATTAGTCCAAACCAAAATTGCATTGCCTTAGTCTAAGCTGCTCGTCTGCGCTTAATGCAAAACTTATTATGCGAATTTGCCAGCTTACGAGCTGAGCCCAGGACCATTACCACCAGTGACATCAACACCATTCCCATCACCGTTTCACCATTGTGCAGTCCCATCTCACATCTCCCATCTGCCATCGCCATCGTCATCGCCCGGCGGCTTTCACCATAAACTCAACGGAAATTTTGCGGGTTTGCTGGGCACTTGATGGGCGAGGTGGAAGAATGATAGCGGGGCAGGGGGCTGAGTAGAGTAGAGTACTTGAGTCTGAGTCTGGCTTGTGGGCCATGTGGAGAGTGCAGTGTGCAATGTGCGCACTAATTACGACAAGGTCGCTGCACTAATTAACAATGGCTTTGAGGCAGCTAAACGATATGGCGCCCCAGCGACCAAGCGGACCCTCCTCGACTACAGAGTGTATACAGCGCAAACATGGCCAGAACCAAAAAAAACCCAAATACCATAGACCATAGACCAGAGACCAGAGACCAGGGACCATGCACCAGAGACCAGAGACCAGAGACCAGAGACCAATGAATACCCAACACATGCGCATTCTATAAAAGTCACTGCACCTGCATTTGCTTCATATACTCTCACCTACACTAACACAAATGCGTGTGTGTGTGTGTGTGTGTGCTTGTAAAAATGTTTGTTGTGGCACATAGGTGTTAAGCCTGTGCACTGCTTGCCACAAAATCCAAATGGTCTCATCGAAATCGTCTCAGCGAATGAAAAGATTTTTGAATCATTTTGTTTCTCAGCTATTCAACAGGTTTCTAATGAGTGTGGTTTGAGTATGCATTGAATACAGTGTGTATGTCAATAGTACAAGTTGTGAATCAACAACAAGTAGCGACTATCTCATACTCTGTCATTTCAGTTACATGCAAAATTACAGAAACAATATTCGAACTGCATGTGAATCACTTTTGATTTGGTCTGTCGAATAAGAATAAAGAGAGAAAATAAAGATAAAGGGAAAAAGGGAAAGAAAGAGAGAAAGATAGAGAGACAAAGAGGGAGAGTGAGAGAGAGAGAGAGAGAGAGAGAGAGAGGGAGAGAGAGAAGGGGGAGTTAGCTAAATGAAGCAGACAACAGACTATGAATGAATTAAGAATCTACTTGCATATACTCACTTTGCATTCACATCTTCACATTTGCATTTTCAGATACTTAGCATACGCCTGCCAAGAATTTTCTGTTTACAGGGTATCTTTAAATGTGGCTCTTTTATTTTACCAATTACATTTTATGTAACGGTAATGGTCTCGTTAATATTTTATATGCCAAGGCAAATAAATGATATAATTTGGGAAGGAATATATAGAAAGTAGTTAAATTTGTGAATATAATATTAATTAGTATTAATATTAATTATATTATTTGATAATATAAATATTCACACTACAATTATATAATATTAATATTAATAATATTTTTAAATAATGTTATAAGTGCATAGAAGTAAATAGTTAACTGAGGAATAAGTTTGGTTCGATGTCCCTTTGTCTATTGATTGCATCTTAATTTATTTATGTGGCTCGGGAGAGTGTTATATAATTGATATAACTGTAATGCATTGGTTCTCCTGCTGTACGAGTGTACCTAGAAAGGTCGTTGGTACAGGTGGGCTAGGTGTGTAAACAATATGTTCGTGGACTCTTGACCTATTCGTCGTTCAATATTTGGTAGCATATTAATGTATAGAGACTCTCTCAAGCAGCGAACAAATAAACATTAAGTGTGCTACTAAATTAATAAATAAATGAACAATAATTACACTTTCTATTGCTGATCTAAATTTAAGTAAATTGAACTCGAGTCAATTGACATTTCGAGGTTCGATCAACGTTCCAATAAGTGCTGCATTTTCCCACGCTGCGTATGATAAATATTTTGCCAGCTGCTTCAGCTGTTCAAGTAGTTGTTGTTGTTGTCAGTGTTGTTTCTGCCTGGTTAATAATAACAACCGTCGGAGTTTTGGTCCAGGGAATGGGAGTGCGAGTGCGAAAGGGAAAAGGGAAATGGGAATGGGAATGAGTGTTGCTGATTTGACGCGATTAGATTAGATGAGATTTGTGTGTGTTTTTAGCTGCGGGCAGGCGCCAAAACTGTCGCTTGCGGACAAAAGCTTAAAGCTCTCGACTCAATGAAAGCTTGTGGTGAGTAAGCTGCGAAGAGAGCGAGAGAACGTGAAAGCTGTGAGAAGGGGCTGTGAACACGAATGCGAGTGCGAGTGCGAATGCGAAGGGGAATGGGACTGCGAGGGGGAATGTAAAGGGGAATGGGTATGGGAATGGGGATGGGGTTGCTCGCCGCGTGGGAGTTAACGCTCGTAATGTCAATTGGTTGTATTCTAAGTCTGTGTGCAATATTTTTAAGCCTGTGCCTTTTCTTAGTGCTCGCATCCCAGACAAAAGGACGCGCTACACACACACACACACACATGCGCACACACACACACACACACACACACACACACACACACGCACACGCTGTGCCCGTGCACATATTAATGCGATAATATTACGCATACGCAGCATGGGCCGTTGCTTTATATTTTACTTCATCTTTTTTTCATATTTTTTGTAGGTCAGGTAGCAAAATTAAATTAATAATAATGATAAATGAAAAAAACAAATTGCATTACATAATTAAAATGTACTGTTCAGGTGACGCATTAGTAAAGCAGGCTGCTGGTTGTTATAATTGAATATGACACTCAAATTAATGAGTGACTACTGTATCAAAACTCCAAGCGTTGAACAGCAGCTACACAGAGTGTATCACCGATACCTATGCACAACTGCTGCCCGCAAATATCCCAAAGAGCAGACAAATCTCATTTAGATTTTCACATTTTCATATGCAACCACTGAGGGTTGCCCGACTCTAACCAAAAGCGCACTGAGAATTGGTCAACCACTTGCAGGGCTCAAAGGCAGCCTCACGACCTTACGACCTCACGACCTGACGACCTCACGATATGATTCTGGTGAAGTGTGGTCGCAATTTGGCTGCACTTGCCATTCGTGTTCAACCTGATGGGACTGTTTCCCATTTATTAGAATACATTTTGCTCAAGGTTACTTCATTTGCTTACAGCCTTGGGCATAACAAATTATCAAACCTAACCTTAGTTAGCCAGACACTTATGCAAAAGGCGTCCTTAGCATCTTAGCACCTTAGTTGCAAATGTAACTTACAATATTTTGTATGCATTTGAATATTAATTGTAGTTTTGATATAAAATAATAAGATATAATTCAAACAAGGCTTTTGTTGCTTTCTTTTACTTCTGCTCAATTTAAACAATGAATTTAATTTATGAAATAATTATGCATAGATTTTATAGTAGATCAGATTACACTTGAAGCTTAATTTCACAGAAATGCAATAAAGACTCTTAACTATTGTTAACTTCCATCTCATTTAATGCCAATGAAAATACTTTAATATTTTATTCACTTTAAACATTAAATGTAATATTCTGACGAACGAAATGTGCCAGATTTTACTGTTCCAGATTACACATTCGGCTCAAATGTGCAGAATCTCATTAAATGGCCTTAACTGTAGCGAACATTATCTCAGTTAATCCCAATGAATTAATGATAATGATCACAGTTAAATATTTTATTCACTTGAAGCATTAAATTCGATATTTCGACATAAGAATTGTAACAGCTTTCACGGTTTCAGATTACAATTTCTACTCAATTTCTCAGAAAGCAAAGCGAATCATTTCTCATTGTTTTAGTTACTTACCATTCTCTAATAAACTTAACTAATATATTCAATAAAGAACTAAATAAATATGCAAATGAATATATAAATATATAATAAACATAAATGATTATATATATTTGTATATAAACAAATATTTGTTCCGAATAACAATAAATACCAGCAGAACAACAATGCAGTAAAATAAAAACCATTATTCAAATTTGAAAGGTTGGCTTCACTTAATATTTTTAACCCTTCTCATAATCTCTTTTGTCATTCTCAAAAATAACTTTTGCTGGAAACAAATGCACATATTTTAACAATATAATAAATATGTAAAAAATGCAGCAAACATTTGATAAGCTTGAAAGCATAAAATGCTGAGAATATTCAACAATTTCGAGTGAAAAAGTGTGTCAAAACTGTTGATATTCGCAAAATAAAAGAGCAGAGAGTGTGTTGTGCACAGTTTACACACAGCAATTGCGTTAGATTCCACGATGTAAGCTGCAATTTGCATAGCAAACTTTTGGACCGGGCATAAAAATAACACGTGCATTTATTTATTTATTTAAACTATTCTGGCCATATCGATGTTGGTTTAGCTAACACGTTCAGTGAGATGCCAACGTCAGCGTCAGCGTCAGCATCAGCGTCGACGTCGACTGAGACGCTGACTGCGCCGGAAGGCTGCTGTGCCCCGAGCCTGGTTAGGCAGGCTTTTCGGCAAATCGTTTGAAAGCTCGCTCCAGGAGCATGTCCGACTTGCCTCGTCTCTGCAACTTCACTGAATGTGTGTGCGTGTGTGTGTGTGTGTGCGTGTGTGTGAGTGTTGAGCTTCCTCGTCGTTTGTCGTCCTCGTCGGTGGTATCAACAAGGACATTCGACCTACTGTTGATTGCGCACCGAAGCTTTTCAGTTGATTTTCAGACCGTGCCACGTACGGAACACGAGTGCTGCATTCGCCGGAGTCAAGAGCGAGCGCCCAGAAAGCATGCAGCGTGTTTCTTGAATCCAAAAACATACAATTTTTTTTTCGCCCAAAACATATATTATTATTATCAATTGTAATAGTGTGTGTTTGTGTGTTGTGGCGCGTCGTCCGGCTCGATTCCCTTCGACAATTAAGGTATTTGCAAGCGATTGTTATTGCTCTTATTGCTCTTATTGTTGTTATTCCGTTCGTTCTCTTCTTCATTTTTTTTATCGCCTTGTTATGCCATACAATACGTTTGTTGTTTTTCAGTTTTTCAGTTTTTTTTTTTTTGCTAGTGACATGTGCAAAAGTTTGGTCAGCCAAGCCAAGTCAAGTGTGTGAGCAAAAAATCTAGACGTCAGGCGATGTCAGTCAAAGAACACGGCTGCTTTATTGATAAAGCCACACACACACACACAGGCACATACATATATGTGTATGTAAATATACATATAAGCACACATTTAGATAAATTCACAAAAATACACACACACACACAAGCAGAGAGACAAAGAGACAGACAACTATAGGGAGACCGCACTGAAAAACGAGTCTGACAACTTAACGACTTACTTAGTCAAATAGAGAGGTACGACGACACAAAATAACATTGCCCAAATATAACGAGTGGGTGACACGGTAGCAGCACCAGCACCAACAGCAGCAGCAGCAGCAGCGTGAAAGAGCGACTGAGATAGCGTTGACTGTGTGTGGGAAAGAGACAGTGATAGCTGGGGTTTATGCTGGATAAGTTGAGTAAAGAGACAGCCTAATAGACTGTCCGACCAGGCCAGAAAAGGGTAAGACACACACACACAAAAGCATTATCTCTGTGTGTGTGTGTGCTTTGTGTGTGTGTGTGTGTGTGTGTGTGCTAATATATTCAATTTTTTTTCTTGCTTGCCAAAAAGGTGTCCGAAAAATATCCGTAGAAGCTGCGGCTGAGGCTGCCTCTGAAAGGGGAGGAGGAGGAGGAGGAGGAGGAACCTTCTTACTCTTTAGACTTTGTTTTCACTTCTGTTGCGCTTCGTCGCCGTCGCCGTCGCCGTCGCCGTTGTTGCTGCGTTGGCCGCTAAAGTTCGCGTGGCTTACGAAATTGAATGAATATAATCAAATCAGAATGAAAGAGGTTATGTAAATTTGGTTGGATCACGTGTGTTTCGGGGTTTAACTTCTAGCTCTGAGCTTCGGCTTTGACTTTGACTCTGAGCTCAGTTTGCTCTGCTGCTCCCTCTCTCTCTCTCGCTCGCTCTCTCTCTCTCGCGCTTGTTGCTCTGCCCGTTCCTGGACCGGCCAACAAAGTTGCCGTTATAGCGCAAACTTGTTTCTAGCCAGGACTTTTGCTTTGGCTCTTGCATCCAACTCCTGTTGTTGCTGTGGCCAGAATTTGCATAATTTACAGCGCAAGTTAATAGCCAAACACATGTGCTGAAACATTTGGGGCTCATGCTGTTGTTTTGGGGCGGGACTTTGGGTATTTGCAGAGGGATGTCGAACCCTATTTGGGTTCGGGTTTCGCTTTTATCTATGGCTTGTCTGTGGCCATGTGTTTTGGAATTTCGCATTGGAATGTTTGAACTTTGGCGTTACAAGAAACTTTTGGCAATGCCTTTAAAATACTACTACACTGCGAGATTGACTCTATTTTGCATATGCTTTATGCAGTGCTGGCTGCCACACAGCAAAGTTCATCTAGTGATTAAGCTGAATCAGCTGATAACTGCACAAGATCCAACACAGCACAGCACAACACAACACAATCACTGACAGATGCAACTTCCTTAATCAAGTCGAGCATTGCAATTCACGTTTCAAGCAATTTTCGCAAACGTCAAAGGGAAGAATGAAAAATGTAATAAGAAAAAACTGAAAAGTGCAATCACAGCGAAAAATTGCATGAAGTTAGCGCAATCAGAACGCCGCCTGGACATGATGCCGAGTGCTGGCAAGGAAGGGGCAAAGGTGGAGGCAGCAGGAGAAGCAGAAGCAGAAGCGGAAGCTGCAATAGAAAACGAAACCGAAAACGAAACCGAGACAGAAACTGAAATAGAAACAGAAACAGCACCAGAACGAGAACCAGACACGGCTACGGCTACGGCTACGGCTACGGCATTTGCCTTTTTGCATAGACCAGGCCCCTTGGCCATGGCCAAGCGTCATAAACCTTTTACCCAAGACCTTTGCGAGACCCCCAAAAAGTGCACTTGGCTGTAGGTGGCGAAGGGGCCTGGGAGGGGGTGCTTGTTGGCTGCTTGCAGGGAACATTTCGGGGGAAGTGTTGGGTGTTGCTTTTCCAATACCTTTTCCGGCTGACAAAAGACAACCCGGCAGTTGAGTGTGCATGAATACCAGATACCCTGCACCCTTAAAAGCAGAAGCTGAACTAATTACTTTATTTATTATTCTGATTGTTATTGAAGTGAAATATAGAATATTTGAAGTTTTTCCCAATTAAATTAATTTGATAAATTTCTATTATTATTAAATTTAAATGTATTAAACAAGTTGCTTAGTTCTCGTTTATTTTTAATATAATTCTAAGCGAACCGCTTAAGAAAGTTTTTCCCATTAGGTTCAGTTTTGTGCGTTCGTCAACAAAGCAAATCCTAAGTCATACGAGCTGGGGAGCAGAAGTTTTTCAAAGTTAGGTTTGCAGACTGATAAACTTTGACTTTAGTCTACCTGAGCAATGATAAATGAATGGAAAACTGTTGTAAAAACTTTTCCTTCTGCCGATCAGCTTCAAACTCATCAACAAAGATCTATTTGCTAATTAAAATCGACAATTTATAGAATGTAAAGATTTTAGAGAAGTAGAAATGAGATGAGTTAAGTTTTATTTTCTTAAATCAAGCAAAGAATTTACCTGTAAATATCTCAAAGTCTCAATTAAAAAACTTATCTGACTTTTCTTGGAGTGTTCTCTACTCACTCACATCTTAGATATTCTTAATAAAACTGATTTGTTCTTAGTTTCTTTCATATTTTATTCTCAATGCTCAGTTCAGTAATTCTATGAAATATTCTTCTAAAACGTATTTCTTTCTGACTCTGCTGAGTTATCAAAGTTTAGTCTCATTATTTACAACACTAGCACTACAAGTTGCTTATTTAATTATTTATTTAAAGTCGACTAACAGAAACCGATCCAAATATTAAAAACAAAGTTTAGGGAATATATAATTAAGCGTATTTACAAAAGCATTATTGTAATAGAAGATCTTCCTTCAAAAACAATCTAATCAATTCTTAATGTGATATATCTTTACTTAACTGATTTCTAACATGAATTTCCCATGCTCTTACTCTTGGCTTTGGACATTTCGAGCGTTATACATTAATTATAGCCATTAATTATAGCTAAATAAGCAAATCTATGGCATTGTTGACAGTTTCAATTGACAATTCGCCTATTCGAATGTGCCAATCTGCCAATCTGCCAATTATAATTGGATAATTATCACTGCATTCAATTCAATTAGTTGAAATCATTGTTATCCACGAATAAAAAGTGCACTCTGCTTTCGTTCTTACTTTATCAAATGCTTTTTTTTCTCCCCTTTTTTTGTATTTTGTTCAATTGTTCAGTTGTTCGATAGTGTAATTAATCGTGACAGTTGTTGGATTTTATAGTGAGCATTTCTTAGTTATTTATTTTCTGTTTGCTTGTTTGTTTTTTATTTTTTATTTTTATTTTTATTTAGCTTCGATTATTTATTGGCCATCAATCGGAATGTTCATTAATTGCGATTGAAGATGTTTTCCATTTCGGGTGAGTTTCCCTTTCTATTTAATTGAGCTGTGAAAGGCAAACATTTGCAGCAGTCAGACAGTCTGAATGGTTTTGGCCATGTTGTGTTTGGCATTTAAGTTATTTGATCAACTACGATTGCCAGCATAAGCCAGGTGCTCTGTATACATGTGTGTGTGCGTCTGTGTGTGCGTGTGTGTGTGTGTGTGTGTATATCGTAAGGCAATTAGTTGAGCAACCACGTCAACGTCTTTCACTCTCTGGCCAAAACAAATTGGCATTAGCACTCGTTGGGCAAAGTTCGACTCGGCCTGCTGCTTCTTGTCCCCTTGCGCCCTTGTCCTTTTGGCTTCTTGGCTTCTTGGCTTCTTGGCTTCTTGTCTTCTGATACAACTTGTTTACAAGTCGTTTGGCAATTATTCAATTAAATGCCGACGCCAACAACCATTTTATGTAATTTTGACGCACGTAACAGCAAAACTTGAAATGCATTTACAGTTAGCCGGAAATCGCGTAATGCCTGCCGCATGTCCATTTTGTGAGAAGCCCTGTCTGTCCGTGGCGACAGAGCAGAGGGGACGGGGCAACTTCTGGTTCCGGTATAGAGTCCACCTGCAATTTGCAATTGCTTGGCCCGCCGGCCTTAAAGCATGTTCAATTTTCTCTCCCTTCCACATTTCGTAGACCGAAAGAGACAGAGACAGAGTCAGAGGCAGGGAAAGAGACAGAGACAGACGCTTCAGTCAGTGCCTTTGGCACAAACAACTTCCGACGGCAATGTGAACGAGATGAGGACGATGAGATGCTTCGCCAGCTCGTTAGAAGTTGCATCACAGACGCTGCCACGTCCATCCCCAGTCCATCTGCAGTTTATCTACCATTCCGTTGAAGCTCTATATATAGATATGTATGTCCTTTTTGTTATGTGCTCTGACCGTCTCTCAGTTCTGCATCATTTGTGCTTTTTGTTTACCTACACAGTGAGCGCCTTGCTTTGGGGTGACTGGCAAAAATACATATCTCAGATATATATATATATATATATATATATATATATATATGTATATATATATTTATAAGTGCAGAAAGACCATTAGGCTTGCATATCTAATGATCCTTGAAAATAACTAATATGAAATGCACTTTTCCTTTATATTTATGGATTTATGGCAAGTTCTTTGCATTGATTATACGCTTATGATTAAGATTTTGATATTCGCTAAAGATGCAGCAATAGATTTTGTTTATGAATTTTATACATTTTCTTTGTTTGTTGTTCACTTGAGTCACTGCAAAGGTCAAACAAATGTTGTGGAAAAGCCTTTGAAAATGCTCAACTTTGGCTTGGATCTTTGTGCTTCTCTCTCGCTCTTTCTCTCTGTCTCTCTCTATATCTATTTCTCTCTTTCTCTCTCTCTCTCTCTCTCTCTCAGAAGAATTATATTTATACATTTGTAGCTTTCATTGTTTAGGTAAAACAAAGCGTGGAAAAGCCTTTTGACATGTCAATCTCCTTGGATTGGCAAGAGATTTCGATCGACTTAAATCGATTGCGATAACATTAACTTTATCGCTTTTCAATATACATAATTTATAATACATATATATTTTGTTTTGTTTCTGGTGTTTTTTCTGCAAGTCAACTTATTTTACGAGTAATTTAGTTGAGCCCCAGGCAACGCCCCCAAGGCGACAGTTAACTTTGGGCCACATCCGTAGAGAATTGCTGTCGTCCTTTTGATTGTTGTTGCTGTTGTTGTTGTTGGTGTTGCTGTTGCTGTTGCTGTGTGGTGTTCGTGTTCGTGTTACGTCCACACGTTGACAGTGCGCGCCAGAAAATTTCATCAAAAGTTGCCGCCTGCGCCATGTCTTGCTCTTGTTCAGACTATTCCTCCGACATCCGGCATCCGACATCCGACATGGCCATCAAATTTGTCCGCAACTCGTAAAATGGCGAGCGTCCAGTGCGAAATGAAATATGAAAGTGGCAGCGAACGAAACAGAGAAAGAAAATATACAAATTGTTGGAAAGAGATTGCAAATATGTGTGTGTGTGTGTGTGTGTGTGATAATGAGACGAGAAGAGACGAGACGGGGCGAGAGAAGCGAGAGAGATGTGACTCTTATGATTGCGTTATGCAAGTTTTGTCTAATTTGTCATTCGCTTAAATGTTGTTTATGATTTCTGCTGCAACTTCTAATTATGCTTGGCTTTGGCTCTGGCTCTGGCTCTTTATGGCCATGATTCATGATTGCGCTGAGAGCAGCAGACAGAGCAGCAGAGAGATAGAGAGAGAGAGTGACAGAGAGAGCTACTTAATAAATATGTGTATTTTTGTTTGTATGTCTTCCGGGCTCCCACTTAGTTTCAATTGCCAATTGAAAGTCAATTAAAGCCTCATGCTATTTCGCAACAACGAATTAAAAAAGTTTGCGCACGGCAAAACTTGCTCGAGAAATTATTAAAATTTTAATTACGCAACTCTATGGCAAAACTTGTCGACTTCTCCTCTGCCTCTGCAACAACCTCCCAGTCTCAGCCTCAGTCTCAGCGTCAGTCTCAGTCTCAGCGTCAGTCTCAGCGTCAGTCTCAGCGTCAGTCTCAGTCTCAGTCTCAGTTTCAGAGTCATCAGCATCCTCAACTTGAGCATAGTCGTTGTTACAGAAACCGCAAGGTAAAGAATACAACCGAGGAAGCACAAAAGTTCTGCTCAGTCGTACCGTTAGTCAGATGCTCTAAGATTTTAATTAGTAATCTAAATAAAAGTAAATTATAATCATTCGATTCAGAGGGGATAATAAATACACTGGAAATTCTTAAATATATCCTTGAAACTTGTTCACATTTTGATGAGACTCTCATTGAACATAATAGAAGTGTTACTAAATGCGTTTTCTTTTAAACAGTGAGTACGTAGAATACCCTGTAAATACTTGCTCTCGTCGAAAATCTAATCATAATCTCATATTATTGAACATACTTTTGCACAAGTCAAGAATTCTTTGATCTGCGTGAAAAATGTAAGATAATATAAAAGTTTCAATTGCAAAGAAATAGTTAATACTATTATCTTTATCGCAGACATAATCCGAGTACTTTCATCTGCACTTTTCGACTAAGCAATCTCCTCGTGTTGATCCAATCACTTGGACGCTTAGATAAATCATCTGGCGAGGTCGACTGTCAAAATGGTACATCTTAACTTGCAACACAAAAAAGAAAGGAAAAGAAAAAGAAAGAAAAGGGAAGGAAAAGGGAAGGAAAAGCAGAAAGCAAAAAGGAACACAGTTATAAAAGAGAAATGCAGTTTTTCAGCTTGACTTGAGATTTTGTCAGTTTCTGTTTAAGCAAATTTATTTTTATTACTTTTTTGTTTCGCTGCAATTTTGAAGAGAATATCATAGTAGCCTAGGCAAGTTCAGTGAGAACACAAAAGCTGATGGAATAGCGCACTGACTGACTGCCTGACTGGATGACTGACTGACTGGATGACTGACTGACTGACTAACTGAGAGAATGAGTGACTGACTGAGTGAGTAAACGAGTGAGCGAGTGAGTGACTGACGACGGCAGCTCCTTTTGGCAACGTCTCGGCATTGTGCGATGTCCCTGGATGTTGTCGTCCACGTCGCTGTTTAGCTGTGTGTTTTTGGTTGGGGAGATATATACAAAAAGCGTCGCTGACATGCTTAAATATCAAAGTACCTTTTGCTATTCATCAGCAGGTCTGTTGCCCGCAGCGGAGGACATGCGACAGCGGGTGCTGGATAGAGCCTTGCTCTATTCTGACCATGGCAGGTGCATGGGCTGTGGCTGTGCTTGTGCGATTGTGGGTGTGGTTGTGGGTGTGGGTGTGGGTGGGGTTGTGATGGTGGCTGTGGGTGTGGGTGTGGGTGTGGCCGCAGCTGTAGCAGTTGCTGCTGCATGATGGATGACGTTGCGCCTTGACAATGTGCCTGGCTCGCTGCTGATATGCTCATATCTTTAATACATATCTCTTGCCACTTGTTCTTTCAGATCGAACCACAAGCAAATTGGGATAAGACACGCGCCTTCAATTACCTGTTAACGCATCTGCGCGTTGCTGACCCCACAGGCCACAGGCGGGTACTTGTCCATTTACACACACACACACACCAAGCACACACATAGCTCCACGGCGTCACAATGGGCAAGAAGAACTCCAAATTGAAGCAGGACACCATTGATCGTCTGACAACAGATACATATTGTGAGTATAACAACAACAACAATTCCAATTTCCATTACACGCCTCTCTCCAGCTCCTGCTCCCTCTCCTGCTCCTCCTCCATCTCCTTCTCCTGCCCTCTGCCCGTGTTGGATGCGTTCCAGCCTTGAACTCCATATGAGTTATTGTGTCGAGCATTAAAAACCACTTGAAAGCCATTTTGGCAGACCAAACGTGCGCAAGTTTCCGCAGATAAATACAAGAATAAACGACTATATATCTGCCATATATATCCTAAGTGCTAGTCCTCGTCCTACCGCTCCTGTTGGCCCCCCTCAATGGGCTTAGGGCTGAGGGCTTAAAGGGAGTGAGCAAGCTTGTCAACTGACAAACATGCATTCAATGTGTTTGGCTTCAATCAGTTTCCCTCGCTGTTTTAACCAACATTTGCAACTCTATCACATAACTCTTAAATATGACCTGAAAGTATTTCATATTTCCCCCAAAAAAATGCAGATATCAATTTGTTTGTATATATAGTATATAGTATATATATATATATAGTATATATATATTTATTTCTTTGTGGCTGCTCACTGCTTTATGTGTTCAACCACATGCCGGCAATAAGGTCATATTTTTTGTATATTTTTTCCTTCTTTCGCTGGCAGCTTTGGGGCATTTCGCTTTTGTAGCAGAAATAAGTTTATACGACTGTAGCTGCATACATAGTTTCTATGGAAGCCTTCTCTTCATCTACAATTTGTGTAGCACAAGGCACAAGTTCCTGAGTGCATCTCCCATCCCCCATCCCCCATCTTCTATACCCCTCCCTCACTGCGATGAGTGAATCTTCCACTTCCATTTCCATGCCATTTCGATTGCAGCCTTAGACCCGCACTTCGTTTCATGAGCTTTAAGAGCTTTAGGAGTATTCTTTATTGCTCATGGCCCGAAGTGGTCACGTTATTGGCAATACTCATTGCCTCAATCGTTGGCTACGAACTCTGCTCCTGCGTTCTTGTGCTCTACACTCTGCATCGCCTAGGCCCTAAAGCGGGCATATTGAATTGAACTCCTCTTTGTTAGCCAATGTGTTACTGGAGAGCTTTCACTTAAGCATGCTAATTCACAGTAAACTATTGTCTCTGTTGCCATCATAAACTCTACTTGAATTCAGCATCTTCACTTACTTATTTAATTGATGCAGAGATGAAATTGTAATGAATAAACCTCAATCAATTTGAAAATTTAAATAAATATATATATGAAATATATACTACCACATAGTTGTGAGAGTCTCAAGCTACTTGGAATTGAGTAGAGTGCATAAGTGGAGCGCATAGGACAAGTCGATTGTTTTAGCCAGTTATTTCCTCAGTCAATAAGGACGCATTAGAGTGCACCACAGGATAAACACGCTGAAATGTGCCCAACATTTGATTACTTTTTGCCGCTGTTGCTCCCTTTGGTGCAACCCTGTGCTACTTACTTTGCTCCCTCTCTCTCTCTCTCTCTCTCTCTCTCTCTCTCTCTTGTAGCATATATGTCTCTGTGTAGCTTTCATGTCAATTTCTGTTTGTGTTATGCTTCGACAAACAGTCGAAGCAAATCGCTTATAAAACTAAAATGCAGACAGCGTCATTCTAGATAGACCCCGGACAAGCAACTAGACACATAACCAGACCCAGACCCAGACCCAGAACCAGACTCAGACTCGCAGATAGAGACAAAGAATGGGACAGAGACAGACTCTGGAGTCAGACAAGCTGCCTGCCCGTCGCAATGTCATATTGCAATGCCATTTGAACTGCATTCATTTGGCACATGCTCTTTGCTATGCAAACACACATAAACTCACACACACACACACACACACACATACACACACACACACACCCATACACACAGTCAAGAGCTGAGAATATGGAAAACAGCGATGGCCCTCCTGGGTGTCGCATGTCCTGTGCCCTCTGTGTGTGCCGTCTGCCAGTTCATTTCGCACGCATTGGCATCCAGTCAGTTCTGGCACTCAAAATTCAATTCAATGTAGAAATTATTATTGCACTTGTTGTGTTTGTGTTCAATTCTCGTCGAGGGTTGCCTCATTGTCACGTTGTCTTTCACTCTCTATATGTGCCCGTATCTCTATCTCTATCTCTATCTGTATCTGCATCTGTGTGTGTGTGCGAGTCTGCTATCAAATGGGTGTATGTGTGTGTGTGTGTGTGTGTGTGTGAATGGGCACTCTGCTTGTCTTCTCGTGACATTTTGTTTGGCATTTAACAGTGGAAATCAAACGTGTAAAAGCAACAAGCAACCAAAGCAGTAAAAACACACACAACAAGCTGCCCTCCCCGTCTCCCTCCTCCCTCTCCCTTCCACTACCAATTCCACTCCGTCCTCTGTCCCCGGTTCCAACCATGCCACGCCCACGCCCTCGCCCGCCATTCCGTCTGTTCCCACTGAACATCTGCTGCCAATGATGTCTCAAGCGCCTGTACCCTTGTTGTTCCCCAGTATTATTGGCACTGCCAACTGCACACTGGGTCAAGTGCTGGCAAACATGCAACTAAAATTGTCCCAACTCACGACTGATGTACTTAATTGTTAATCTTGTCACATGACTTTGGACAAAGTGAGGATATTATTATACGAATCTCCTTATGGATTCAGAACAAAGGGGAGGTAGCCTCAGTAGTTAAGCTAATAAGTTTAAATATATTTAGTATATAAATATGTAAAAAAGGCAAACGAAAATGTTAAAATATATATATTAAATGTCAGGAGGTATTAAAATAAAAAATTAAACACTTGAAAACTAACAGAAAATATCAAATTTAAAACTGAAAAGCGGAAGAGAGTTTTACACATTGAGTAATAAATATATGTTTAAGAAGCGGGTGAATCGAGTGTATGCGACAGTATAATACCCTGTACAGCTCTCTATAATAAAAGTATTTTGTAAACTATTATTTTTAAAAATCTAGTGGCGAATGGCAAATTCGCAAAATTGTGTTATAGTTGCCAGTTTTGGGAAACTGCCCAGAGTTAATATAGCCCTGTACAGGGTATACATAAGTTATGATGAATATTAATACGGCTGAAAAAATTCATAGCAAAAACTTGTGATTGATCGATTGCCATCAACTCAGTAAAACTGAATCAGATGAATACAAAGTGGATTGAACTGAGTTTCTTGCTGACTTGTGACACTGTGGTGTGTTATCATTGTCCTTGCCTCGCTCCCAATTGCAATCCCGGTCCAAAAAACATGCTGCACATGTTGTAAATAATTTGCTAATGGCGCCATTGGAGCAACTTCTGGGCACGGCTCTCAAGCCATCCAGTTATCCAGCTCTCCATTTCTCTCAATAGCTCTTCAGTTCGCCAGTTTTACAATTTTTGAGAGCTATGTGTATATTTTCAGTCAATTTTCCCATCAGACAGTCGGTCATTCAGTCATTTACTCAGTCAGTCAGTCAGTCAGTCAGTCGCAGTGGAACTCCCTGGGCTGCCTGGCGTTCAATGCATTGGTTCACTCTGCCTGACTGCGATGCTTGGCTCGTGTACAGGCAAATTGATAAAGCAAAAGCAACTACAAAGAGCAATTGAAAGGCAGAGTGAACGATGGTGGAGAGGGAGAGGGAGAGGGAGATGCAGATGGTAGAAGGTTGGAATTGACAAGCAAAAGGGAACAACAAAATTAGAAAATTGCCAATTGACGTTAAATTATGCTGTGCTTTGAGTCAACTTTAACTGCCGGCGATATTTTAGCATAATGGCAAGCTCTAGAACAACAACAACAACAACAACAACAACAACAACAGCAACAGCAATAATACGCGCAGCAAGCGAAACAACAACAGCAACAACAACGAGAACAACAACAACGGGACGAACAACATCACTCTTTTTTCCTGAAAACGGCAACTTGACAAACATTGACGACAATATAACGACCTGCTTGCTTTGCTCCCCCTCTATTGACTGCCTTTGCCCTCGCTCCTACCTTCCCTCTCTTTCTATCTCTCTCTCTCTCTCTGTGTGCTGCTTTCAACTAATTTCAGATATGATCAGTGTCAATGTTCGTTGAATAAAGGCATAAAATGTTCTCTAATTGCCTCATCTCCCCTCCCCCACTCTTGTGTCCGCGCTTTACATTTTCCTTCGTTTTCCCTCCTAGTTTACGACCCGCACGCTGACGAACTTTGAATTGAAATTCAATGTAATGTGCCAAGGCAAATCGAGAATTTTGATAGCACTGCTCAAGGGTTAGTTAATTGTTGCATTGTTAAATGTTGGCAAGGTAAGCATGCAATGCACGAATGGAGTGAAGTCATAAGGGATTGCTAATGAAGCTTAGCACTCAGTGGTGGTATATTAAGCAAGGCGGGGATATCAGACTATATCGTCAACTCATTGCACAATGAAAAATACTGTGAATACATTCATCAACTATTGACTGTTAATAGACCAAGATAATAGTGGATATATACCCTGTATTTAGCGAGAGATAGTCCTCAACTTGATATCTGGTATCTGCAATTTGCATTTCGTGGATAATCGATAGGTTTCCTTGAAAGCCTTCATCTGATTGGAACTGTCAGCAGTCTTTATAGTATCAATACCATAGTCTATTATTAAGGGTTTATATTGATTACATTTGTATTTTAATCTCTTGTTTAACCAGTCAAAATTATCGATTGCTTCATTACAGACCATCATTTTATCGATGATACTTTAATAGTCTTCTATATTATATCTATTGACTATCAAGAGCATTTCCTTCCGCT
The DNA here is from genome assembly GCA_035042075.1 of Drosophila macrospina. Classification (NCBI taxonomy): domain Eukaryota; kingdom Metazoa; phylum Arthropoda; class Insecta; order Diptera; family Drosophilidae; genus Drosophila; species Drosophila macrospina. The sequence continues at coordinate 1,264,071 of JAWNLW010000500.1, read as the reverse complement.
AAACAGTAAATGCTTGAGTTATGTTCTCAATTCTTTCGATAAGCTGACAATAGTTCATACTTTTATCGATAATACTTCAGCAGTCTTCTCTATAGTATCTATTGACTATCATGACTATTTCTTTTCGCTATCAACATATTAATATTTTAGAATTCGATAGTTAGAACATTAAAGTATGACTTTTGTTCTCAATTCTATCGATTAGCTGATGATATACCAACATTTTTATCGATAATACTTCAACAGTTTTTCTATAATGTCTATTGATTAACTAGAGTTTTTCCATCCGCTATCAACATATCGATAGTAAATATTTCGATAGTTTCGCCTCTGCTCCCACTACTATCGATAAGCTGCAAACTGTTAAAGTACTTAAAACTTCCAACTTTCGACTGTTTTAATTAGAGTACTCATAATTTATAATCAACTGTCAACAACTAACTTTTGAACTTGTTCGCTGTCCTTGCCTGTCGTTGTGCAAGTCTATCGATAGCTATGCTTCCACTTCACCTGCTTAATGGCAATTAAGAGCTGATAAATGGTGAGCGTGTTTGTTGCATATTTAATATCCACTTGCTTACAGGGTATCCTTAATAAGCTTTAAAGCGCACACATGCGCTCGTAAGGACACTCAGAGCAAACAGCTACAAAAAGTTTTCCAACACACACGCACACATATAGAGAGTCACACACATGCGCCCGCATGCAAGTCTCAGCTGGGCGTTTTGTTGTTGTTGTTGTTGTTGTATATTTGTATTTTATGTGTGTTTTTTTTTATTTTTTTTTTTTTTGTGAATGTGTGGATGATGGCAAGGCCTTTGGCAGCCATTCATTAATTAGCATGTGGCCACTCCCAGGCGGAGAGTCCTCGTTACTTGCGAGGTGTGTGCGCTGATGTGTGTGTGTGCGTGTGTGTGTGCTTGCAAAAAAGTTAAATTAAATCAGTTTAAAATTAAATTAAATAAAGAAAAGTCAAAATGACGCGAACCGTTGCCCTTTTTATGCCCGCGCCTAAAAGCAGGCAACGAGAAAAGCGAGAGAAATACCCAAAAATGATTAAATAAACACTGCGGGCCACAAATAACTTTTGCTGAGAAACGAAGAGAAAGAGGAGGGAGGCACACACAGAGGAGAAAAATAACGAAAAAATGCCGCCTTGTGCAAACAAACATTTAAATCGAAATAATTTTCTTTTTCTGTTTATTTTTGTTTTTTTTTTCTCTTTTTGCTTGGCAACCTTAAGGATTCGCGGCACAGGTGGGTGAGGGAGGTAGGGTAGAGAGCGTGGGGTTAGCTTGTCGCAGGTGGGGTTACAAGAGGTAGCAAGGATCAGGAGGATCTTTGAGTAGCGTACTGAATGCGCCTGGCTATGAACTAATTTGCTTTACTGCTGGCGGCGCTCAGTTACACACACACACGCACAGATAGAGACACACACACCCACACACGCACACACATACAGGGGCAGATACCCATACACATGTTTTATTCATGCAGCCGCAGTAAAAGTCCTCCGACATCAACATGCCCCGAAGCTAACTTAGCCGACGCGTTGGCGTGCGTAGACTTTTAAAAGGGCGCCAGTGGCTCGTCGGGGTGCGAGTTTAAAGTGACAGGGTGGGTGGGGGGAGGGGGGCAAAGAGCAGGAGAGGTCAGAGAGCAGAAGGGGCAGGGGGCTGACCGTTTGTGCTTGTGCGGCTTATAATGAGTTATATTTTGATGCCAGGCAACTGGGGAGCTTTTCAATTTGAGCTCAATGGCTGCGCCTGACTTGCATTGCGTGCGAGGACTCAACCCCAAGCTATGAGCTGTAAGCCATAAGCTGTAAGCTGTAAGTTTTAAGTTGTAAGGTGTAAGTTGATACTTGCGAGTTGCAAGCAGCACACGCAAAGGATGTTACCTCGACTGGCCCTCAATGCCATTACAACTAAACAGTCCATGAATTTAATTTTCCAATTAATACAAACTTTACTCAAAGTCACAACACACACACACACACATACACACAAGCACACACACACAGTCAGCCATAGCAAAGGGAACTCGCTAACAGTTTTAGTTCAAATCAGTTAACAAAACTGACTACAAATGTGCTCCCCTGGCCTCTTAAGTTAAGGCTGGCACACTTTGAAAACAATTAAAGGTGCTGCAGTTGAGGGGTATCAAGTTCTAGGGTATCGAGCACAAAGCAAGCATATCACTATTTCCACTTCAGTTGCACATATGTAACTTAATATCTAACATTGTACAAATATTTCAACAAGTGTTGCTTTAATTGGTATCGACAATGTTGCTCTGCATTCGCTTTTCCCAAAAGTTTCACAACATTCCTTTTGACATCGAATAGAATTACAATGCTCATCAAGGTATCAGTTTCCTTGGGTATCTGTGAGAGCGAAAACAATCTGTGTATATTAAAGCTGTCGAATGCAGCTTTAGCAGAGTATATCAACATTTCTGCTAGACTATTAATACCCTTGCGGAGGGGGCATAGTTAGTTCTCCACGCAGGAAAGCACCAGCTGAAGCAATGTAGTTCAGTTGTCAAACTCTATAAGAGAAAAGTAAATAGTATTTGTGTATAATTCTGTCTGACTTCTTTCTTACAATTGTAATTTACTATATGCAGTAAGAGTGTCTACTTAGAGAACATGTTTGTGTGACATTCTGATGTGGATTGGTACGCAAATGAATCTTGTTTTGTAAAAAGCCTATAAGAGTTGATTGACAGAAAAATCAACTGAGTAAATCAAGCTAAATTGCTTATAATTGAAGAGTGTAATTGCAATGCTGTGAAACGTATTTAAATATAGAAATTGATTAATCTTTGCATATATTTGTAACTTTCAGTGGTTCGCATTCTCTACAAAATATGAAATCATTTTAGGTTTCACTGAATGATGATATAATACGTTGGATGTGGCAGATGATTCACTTTTTTAATGTTTTAATGTATTTTATGCATTACAGCTCTCTAGGGTATGTAAGAGTATTCTGTTTGCTGCACGCTGTGTGTGTCGCGTTTTCCCCTGTTTTCTAATGTTTTTCATTTGTAAAGTGGCACAGAGAGAAAACGCGTTGTGTTCGCCCCGCTAAGTGCAGACGTGCATGAACCACACGCGCCTTAAAGTATACTATGTGTTTACACACATGTAGTGTAAAGCATTTACAGTTGTATGTGTGTGTGTGTGTGTGTGTGAGTGAGTGTGAGTGTGTCTCTAACTGCGTTCCACTGCTATTAGCTACCTGGTAATAAATTAAATGATTTATTAAATGATGCGCACTCTATTCGGCTCCGCACTCAGTGCAAAATGCACATGGACATTAAGTATACGCAGAGTGCGCTGGGGTGGGAGAGTTTGATGCTTAAGCCTGTCAATGGCACGTCATCAATTTTTGCGGTTGAAGTTGAAGGCCTAAGCCAGTCTGAACTCAAGTTAAGCCGCCATAACTCAACGCTTAAGCTAAATTACTTTGGGTTGTCAGTTAAAGGAATAGTTTGTGTTGTGGACAAGGACAGACTAATGAGTTATTATCCCTATTAATTCGATTGTGCTTATCTCAGCTCTCTTGCCCGTTCCAAAGCCATTTTTCTCTCTATTTCTATTTCTATTTATATTTCTATTTCCTTTATTTCGATTACAAGCATATATTTTAAATGTACTTTCTTTGTTCTCTTCTCTTTCAGTTACCGAAAAGGAGATACGACAGTGGTAAGAAGTGCAAGTGTTATTCAAATCAGTTGCTAATACTCGTCCTATTTTCGAATCATTTCTGAGTGTACTCGAATAATGTATTATGCACTTGAGATGACTTGAAATTGAAATAAACTTCATTTAAATTGTGATTATTTTGCTGTCGTCTTGAACTGTGTGTGCATTCGTTTCGAAATTACTTTCAACTCAGTGTCCTGTCAATTTGAATAATTATGAATAATGAATGCAATAAATGAGATGCGATGCGATGCGACGCGTCACCGCAACATGTAAATAAGTTGAAATTCTTTTCATTCCACTCGACGCGAAGCTGCACAATTTAATTAGCATTAAATAATGCACCAAAATGTTGACATCCAATTATAATTATAATTATAATTATAATTATATTTATAATCATAATTATAATACATTAACCAATGCTCCCTCGTGTACATTTTTCTCATTCATATGCAGCTGTTTTTCCGCTCGCAAATTAAATTCACAAGTACATCAATATTCTATGTATACTATATATAATTGAATCTATCTCTTATGTATGTGTGCACGTACAAATGTATGTATGTGTGCCCACATATAAGATTATACTATAATTAGTTTTAATCCAAAAAATATATTCAACTTTTATGGTTTATCAACAACTTTTGACTATTCGCATTCGCATTCGCATTCGCATTCGATTCAAACTCCCTCTCTCTCTCTCTCTCTCTCTCTTTCTCACTTTCTCTCTCTTACTCACTCACTCACTCTGTCTGCTGCTCTCTGTCTCTTTCTTGCTCTGGTTTGGTTTAACTCGTTCTCTTTACCTCACTCAACTGTCCTGATCTTTGACTTCTGAATGACTTCTGACACTCGACGATAAAAAGGCACAAGGGCTTTCTGAAAGACTGCCCGAATGGTTTGCTGACCGAACAAGTAAGTACATGTCGAGCGACCCTCGTTTATTTGATTTGATTTAAGTTCATTTCATTTTAGTTCATGTTCAACTACTTGTGTACATTCACCACATTCACAACTAACCGCAAGTGAATCCTATTAGCAAAAGCCATAAAACCATAACAAAAATCAAGTCTAAAGTCTGCTCGTTCCCATTTCCATTACTAGTTCCCATTTTCCATTTTGCATTTTCCATTTTCCATTTCCACAAACCTCACCAAAGCGAACAGCACCCCAGCGTACAACAACAACAACAACAAATGCAAAGGCATTTCCTTACCAATTCGAAGTATTTAAAACAAAACAACAGAACTATTTAGCCATCTTTTATTTACATAGTTTTTGTTTATGGTATGTACTTGTAATTTTATGTTTCAGTTTTATATTTGTTTTGGCCTTCCACCCCCTCAACTCATCGCATTGCCTCATTGGCCATCATCGCCATTGTTGGCTTAGTTTTGTGGCTTTGTTTTTGACCCAGTCTGCCATTGCCACTTCAAGTTGGCCCGTTCTTTTACTGATATGCCAAATGTGGTTTATTGTTTTTCCACGCTGTCCTTTATGGTCGTCATTTATACTGTTCCACACTATAAATACCCTGTAAACAATTCTGTGATTTATTACTTGAAAAGTCAATCCTTCAAATGTTTTAATAGTTTGCTTGGTATCTTTGTTCTTGTATACCATAGGGTATAGTTATAAACTATCATTTGTGATTACCCCAGGGTGCTTGTGCTTTCCAGACTTAGATATACGGTATCATCTAGTCGATAGACAGCACTGTCTACCGCTATCTTGTAGTTACGAATGACTTCATTTTAGATTCATCAATATTTATGGATTGTGCCTACAATCAAACAAATTGCAGTCTCTTCTTATAAGACTTTTAAATAGTTGTTTATTTTTGACAGTACAAGACTTTAGATCTGTGTATGTACAGGGTATCTGTGAGTCGGGCATGCTCGACTATTTTAATTTTTATTACGTTTACTTAACTTGCACTGCTTGGTGACTAACTTCTCCCCTATAAATACCATTCAAGTACCTAACAAATTACTATCCAATATCAGTTTGTGGAATAAACTTTAATCGTTCTTTCATATAAATGATGCCTGATAAATGTCTGACTGCTGGACTTGAAACTCATTTAATTGATATATATTTTAAGATATTGTTTCTCTATTGTTATTGCACACAGGGATTCATCAAAATTTATAAACAATTCTTTCCGGATGGAGATCCAAGTAAATTCGCATCCTTGGTATTTCGGGTGTTCGATGAGAATAATGTAAGTAGAATATTTGCAGTAATAACATTTCTCATTTCTCACTCACAATATCCCAACTCTCGACAGGATGGAGCCATTGAATTTGAGGAATTCATTCGGGCCTTATCCATAACATCACGTGGCAATCTGGATGAGAAATTACATTGTAAGTTCAAGTAACCTGACAAAACGTAATACATTCAAATGCCTTTTCGGCACTTTCCTTAATAGGGGCCTTCCGTCTGTATGATGTGGACAACGATGGTTACATTACGCGAGAGGAAATGTACAACATTGTAGATGCCATTTATCAGATGGTGGTACGTATCTGGCTTAGAGTGCAGCTTAAGGCTTAAGCCTAAGTATCTACACTTATTTTTATCTACAGTCCCAAGTACTGCATTACGAAAACTGTTCTGCTTCAATTTGTCTTAAGTTTAACAACTGCAGTATATTTTTTGATTAAGGCCTTTGTGCTGTCTGTCAATCAATACAATGGTTAAGTTCATTTTTAGAGCAGATTCAATTGAATATTCTGAATGACTCCATAACAAGAAAGCAAACTTAGTTGCTCAATTTACCCGCTATTGTTATAAATATAACTTGAAACAAGCGGATCAGCCGTGAGCACGAGCGACAGTATAATACCCTGTACACCTCTCTAAAATAATAGTATTTTGTAATTATTATTAATAAACTGCAAATATTTCAATTCCCAAAATCTACATGACGACGTTAAACTTTTAGTTGCAAAAGCTTAAAATATAAATTCATTTTATCTTTCAAATATTACAAATATCATAATAAATATATATTTGCACTAAATTGTTGCCAGTTGTGATATTTGACAGTGTTGGCTAATTCCAAAATGAAGTGATGTAACACTCAGTTTTTGAGAGAGTATGCGTACATATGCAATAGCTTGCTGCTAGGTGCAAAGAATTCACTTCGTGACATTTGTATGTATGTGTGTGTTCATGTGAATACAGACATATTTCCGTCTCACTCGCGCACAAGTTAGCAGAGCAAAGCGATAAAGTGCAAAATGTTTAATTCTTTCTTCTTTCTATTCCGAATATGTTTCTTATTTCTGAATCGATCTTTACGAAACTTTCAGATTAGTTTTAAAAGAGTATTCGTTAAACACATGTTAAGTTAGAAGTGTGTACATTCAAAAATACAGGATATACAGAGCTTGCAAATCGTTTTTATCCATTTGATCAAGAATAAATATACTTTATTGGGTCTAACAACTCTCCTTCTATCTGTTACACAGTTTTTGCACAAAATTTTGAATTGTTCTCTTGAACAACTGAATCAGATAGCATAAATATATTTTGTATTTATATATTATATTATATTTAATAAATTGAATTTTTTTTACGTGCAGGGTCAACAGCCGCAAACGGAGGATGAGAACACACCGCAGAAGCGCGTCGATAAGATCTTCGATCAAATGGATAAGAATCACGATGATCGTCTGACCTTAGAAGAATTTCGTGAGGGTAGTAAAGCTGATCCACGTATAGTTCAGGCGTTAAGTTTAGGTGGTGATTAACCGCAAGAATAAAAGTTGCGCTGAAATTCGAGATTGTCAAAGAGATGGAACCATTTCGATTAGCAGAGTCAACGAATTCGTGCACATTAAATACAAATATGGTTTGATATATGTATATATATGTATATGTATATATATACATGTATATGTATATATATATATATATATATATATATATATATATATATATATGTGTATATATATATATATATATATGTATATGTATATGTATATGAATATATATGTATATGTACATATGTTTATATACATAAATATATGTAAATCGTTTAAGAACATTTGCAAGAAGTTTATATCCATACAACAAACAAACATACACTCACACATACACACACAACACAGACACACACGCACAACACACATATATATGTAATATATGCCATTTGCCTGGTGGCAGCTTGTTAGCCCCAAAGCCGCGGCCAAAAAAAAATATATATTGAAAACCCAATTGAAAACAGAAAATCGAAACTTGATTTAGTTTTGAGTCAAATTCCAACTAATTGCAAATTCAAATAAAATACCACATACTGTTACGATCGACAAAAAATAATATAATTATATTTATAATACAATATTGCAACCCACTAAGGAATGTTATGCAGAATTCGTAATCGTCAAACACCAATTTAAATAATTGAAACGCTTTTTTAAAATTACTTACATATACAACTATGTATATATGTATATACATATATATATATATATATACATATATGATGGTTAAGACCGAAGCATATATAAGTATACACCATATACATATACATATATAAATATATATATATACATATGTATGTATATATATATATATATACATATGTATGTCTATATATATGTATATATATATATATACATACATATTCATTAGGCATTTGTTCTATTGTGAAGGCATTTTTATTGAAATGCTTGCAAAAAGAAAAACAAAATAAAAATGAACTAAAATAAACATGAACGGAAAACAAAAGCAAAAACCAACCAAAAGCAAAAATAAAAAAAAAGAAAAAAAACAAAATAAAATTTATAGTTGGGATTTTTTTTTTAAATAAATTACATATATAAATGAAAAATATTGTAGGCAAATTGCGCTAAGAGCAAAATTTAAACAGAAACAAATACATATACACACATACATATATACATATATATATATATATATGTATATATGTATATATATTTATGTTTATATATATAGTATGTGAATAATGCTATTGCTTTTAATAGAAAAACATATTTATATACTTGTATGCTACATATGTAAGGCAAGGGCTAACTATGGCCTCGATAACCGATTTCCGATTACCGCTTGTCGATTGTCGATTATGGATTACCTATTACACTTTTGCTATATGTATGTAGATGCTTTCTCATCTCGATTGTTTTGCCTTTTTGCTGAGCCAGCAGCAACAACTGTTGATATTCGAAAGTGTTGATAATCGAATTAAATTAAACTATATAAATGCAATTTGCTTATCGAACTAATTATACACCAGTTATATATATATATATATGTATAGCTACCCTATTATCTAAAAAAAAACAATGTCTAGCAATGATTTTGGTGTTCTCAAATTACGAAAAACTCACCTAAATAACGAATATCTAAGAACGAAGTTTCGGAACATCTAATAAACACAAACACTAAACGCTTTTTGCATGGAGCATGGTCTTCTATCATAGTGCAATTAAGAGAAATCCTTCAATCAAGCTGGGTTTATGTTCATGAGACATGTTCGTGTTCCCTGAGGCTAGCAGGTGTGTGAATGGGTGGGTGGGTGTGTGTGTGTGTGTGTGTGTATGTGTGTGTAAGGTAAGCCATACAATTTTATTGTAGTTTTTGTATATTTTCCTTTGAATTTTATATAATACTCGTACTCGTACAGTAGCCAAGCTATACTTCCATGGAACTGCAGTTACCTACTGCGCAGACAATCAATTTGGTTCTGAACTATCAATTTTACTCTACAACTTTGATCTGCTAATTATGCTAGCGATTATTCGATACCTTTGAGAATGAGACGAATGCGATATTAATTATATTATTCTTTCATTGGATTCGTGATGAAGTCAGATGATTGTAGTTTTAGTGAATTAAAAACTGAGTTCAATTAAAAAAGTCAAATGCGATATACTTATCGAATAATTTGGTTGTATTTATTCTTGTTTATTAAGTGAGGAGCTTAAGAATTAATATTTACAAATTAAATTATGTCAGTTAGTCTTTTAATATATACAATTGTTTATAATTATATATGTTAAATGGACTTGTACTATATATAGACACATGCACACACAGACGGCTCATGAACAGGCTGAGCTTGCTAATATGAAAGCTGGAATGTCCTAGATGTTGCTATTGAAATTGTTTTAAATGTTTTTTAAATATATATTTATATGTATGGATACTCTACTCGAAAAATATTTCTGCATGCCTTACTAAACGATATCATATTTTGCTATTCAATTTATTTTAGCATTCTTTACTACAACTTGAGCTTGCAACTTTCTAAAACATATTCTATGAAACTGACACACTGACAGTTTACGATGTACATAATATAATCTAATACATACATATGATATATGAGTACATATTGAATGCCTTAAGAACTATCGCATTTTACAATCATCGACGCGCAAAAACTCTTCCTGGAAACTCTCTGGTAAACATATGCAAACACACTGAACACTCTATAGACACATCCTCTATACTCTACATAACAATTTACACTCATTTGTTAACCATCTGCTTTCGTATATTTTCCTCTCTACAACAATCTATCACCATGTCAAAATAATTTCTATTTTATATGTGGTTCAGCTTTATCAAAGCGTACTTCAAGTCAATAAAAACAATAAATAAAATCTATTACAAAAAAAAAAAAAAAAAAAAAAAAACTCTACTTACATATAATAAACAAAATATAAATAAAATATAAGTTTAAAAAGCATAAATACTCATAAAAACAAATGTTATAACCATACTCAAATTAAAAAAGAAAAGCAAAAAAAAGAATACTTTAATTGTAAATGTTCTATTGCAATGTGCTTTCTATCTACTATCTTACTTTCTACTTTCTACTTTCTACTTTATATTCTTGTATTCTTATATTCATCAATATTGCCTTGTGTTCCAAACTCTCTCAGTAATTTTCTTTTGGCACCTATTTGTATATTTACAATTAATGGAAAGCGCTTTCTTTTTATGTATTGCTTGCACTGAAATTTGTAGTTCTCATTTCGATTAGTTATGAGTACAGTGAGCCTTCAATATGGCACACAAACAACAATTGTATGAGGAAGCGATGCATAAAGTTCTTAAAACTTCATTAGTTACGCTCTATTGAATGTTCCCTGTACTCAGATACAGTTTTCTTTAGGTTTGAATTGAAATTGTTTCTGTTTCGCTCAACAAATACAAATAGGTACAGTAAAGCTACAATAAGTAAAGACCTTAAAACCAAAGAACCTTCCTTTAAGTTGGGTTTCCAATGAGGTAAATTGTGCTCTTGGTTAATGCCTTACACCAAACAATGAAAAGAAAATGTATTATGAATTTGTGTTATTCCCATGTGGCAAAAATGTGCAAATGCATCTGAAAAAAAAAACAAAAGAAAAGAGAAGAAAAGATGAAAAACGAGAAAATTGTTTGGTAAAATGAAAATTCCTACAAATTGCTGCAATATTTAGCTGATTTAGTATAATAATTCACTATGAGGTTTCCGATATTAAATACTCGAACTCGTAATATACAAAATATTTACAATTAACTTTACCTTTACCACCTTATAGAATGCCCAGCACCTTTAATTAATGAATTATTATTGTACTGTAAAGGCCAAATTGTAATATGGACTATGAATTTATATGTAATATTTCAACCAAAACTTGACTATGTATGGAATTTGCAATTGTTTTGATTTCCATATTTGAGTTACAAATATAGCGCAGCTTCAACTTTCAAGTTAGTTATACATACATAACTATTATATACATATACATAGATATATACGTACACACATACATTGAAGTGTATGTATGAATGTACATGCATACTGATGCATAATGCACAAAATGTTTGCATGCCTTTTTATCCTCACCGAAATTCTTCAGCAAATTCGAATATTCAAATAAATATTATAATGAATATACATAAATAATTATACATAATATTATTAGCTAGCAACTAAGCTGCTTACACGAGGGAATCCGATCAAAGGAGCGACAATTGATTATGATATCGGCATATTAAATACTACACACATATACACAACAAACAAACCACAAATACTACAAATACATCTACATCTAGACACATTCATGTGCAATTTAGGAATCTGAAAGAACAAAAAACAGAAAGTAAAATCTACAAATTATATAAATGCAGCAACAATCAATTTATCGCGCTTCCTACACTCGCCAACAAATGTTTAAACAATTGTACATAACAAGATTTTAGCGGCTAAGTTAAAGATTGTAACGAACAAAACACACACACATACAAACAGACACAAATACACACAGACACACACATAAATAAAATACAAATATGAAATATTTAACAATCTATTATTAAATATATGTACTCTCACATACTATTTACGATAATTTGATTAGTTCGATAACTAACCGATTTCTTTGTGCGATAAACTCAAACGTAAGCAATATTTTTTAGCATTATAAACAAATTAAGCAAATGTTTACTTATACTCAATTAAAAACCAAAATGCGCTGTTAATTATCATTCAAAATGCAAATATGATTTACATTCAATTTGGCTAAAATAATTAAAACGCTGCACACGAAACTCCAACACAAACCACAGAACACGCAAATGAAAGAAACGAAAATAAAAGTTTTTTGGAATTATTATTATGAAGAAAAAAAACCAAAACAAATGCGCTGTTTTCTTTTAAATATTGTATTTAATTGATTTACCAATATTTATTATTTGTATTAAAATATCGTTTGAAGGGAATTGGAATGTAAAGAAGGAACCATTATTGATTTGTCGAGGTATCTGAAGTGTATGATATGTGATATGAAAGCTAAAACTTTACTTCTGATAGATTATTTCGTTTGTCAATAACATTTTGAGTAGCTTCGATTTAATATGACTCAGTTTGAATTGATATGAAGTTGAATAACTTGTACTGGCTACAACTTTGGTGGCGTAGCTTAACTAGGTGTTTGTATGAGGGAGAGATGGATAAGTATATATAGACTCCACTCTGACGCCACAGCTATCTCCATCTGCATGTTACATATATTGCCACAAAGCTATAATTCCCTTGCTTAACTTAACAAGTGAAACGCAGCAGTATCAAAGTTTACGTGTGACTTTATTCGTATTGAAGGATCAGAAGTCGATTAAAATTAAAGTGTGATTTATACAATTAAAAAACTTATTATAAATAATTTTTGGTTCTTATAAAATAAATAAATTAAATGAATTGTCAATAAAACAATATTATAACTAACTAAACAATATTTAATAATTTAAAACTAAATATTATTATTCATATTAATAAAAAAACATTATTATAATCGCTTGCAATCGTCTAACAAAATTCCTCTTTGCCCCTTTTTCAATGGACTTTGAGTAGAAAAACTGAGATTCCCTATTATGAATCATAGAATGTTCGAAATCAGAGGTATCTTATGGATGACAAGGCATCGCTATAAGGTTAAGAAGTGAGAGATCAACAATAGCAGCGAAAGCTGACAAAACTATCAATGTAAAACTAAATTATACTGAGGTATGGAGAACTTCTGTTGAACCGTCAAACGTAACATAGGTAAGTACATAAACCTGAACAGTTTCTGATCTTCCTCAACAATTTCAGAATGTGTCGAGTGGTAACTAAGGATTTGGTTTACCAGCATTACCAGGGCCGCCAATAATTCGTTTGATTGTTTGTTGAGCGCTGCTGCATTGCTTGAAGGAACTTTGCATTGAGATTCGTGTCATGGCGCTGAAGGAATCGGGATACATCAAGGATGCAGTGCTGGAATCCGTACCAGTAATGCGTAAGGCTCCGACGATGCTCCATCTGCTCCATCTGCATCAGTCTCCTTGCTTTCAACTCGTGCTGTCCTCTCTGCCTGTGCAGATGATGCACAGCGAGCTCCAGAATGTCAGCCTTCTCTAGCTTTGAGAGAGTTTCCTCATCCTGCCCAGCAAGTAATTACAATGAGTGTGTTTACAGTCAACTCTGAGCATCACCATGAACTTACCACATGCACCACCTCCATGATGAGCTGCTTCAGATCCTCCAGACACTTGTTGATGCGTGCTCTTCTCTTGCGTTCCAGCATCGGCTTCATTACCTTACGATATTGATTCGACCGGGCGTCGGAGCTCGCGGACATCCGCTGTGCTTGTGCTGACATATTTAGATGAATTAGATCAAGGTTATGGACTAGATACTGGCAGCGCGCAATCTGTTCGCTGGCTTTTAAATGAATGCCGCCTATGGACGAAACAGCCGCAACAGCAGCAGCAGCGGCAGCAGCGGCAACAACCATAAGAACAACAACAACAACGCTGTCACCATCAGCTTTGGCAGCGACGCGTCGCAAATATTTTTTACACAACGCCTCGCATTTCCAGCAACTTGGCAACGTGAGCGGCAGCGATAGCGTGACATCAGAAGAAGCCTGCACTGACTTCGAGTCTCGTCGTGTCGGCTCGTCTCGTCTCGTTTTGCGTCGCGCCGCGTCGACAGCGGCAGCGACTGCGACAGCAGCAGCGACGCATGCGTGTTTCATTACTTTCTTACTTTACTTGCAAAACTTCTCGAGCTTTTGTTTACTGCTCGGCGACACTTTGGGTGGTCACCGACTATCGGCTACTGGACGATGCGCAGCTGACGTCGGCGAAGTCGCTCTCGTTTCCCCTCACGCAACGTGATGCCCATGGGCTGCTTGGAGTTTTCGTTGGAAGCGCGCCGGGCGCTTCTGGAGTGCCATAACTACTAGTTCAACGAATCTGATATATACGCTGATGCTGTAACCAAATGGGATTTATCAATGTTATTAAAACAAAGCAACGACCTAGGAGCAGGGTATCTCGTCGTCGTGTCCTCTGAACTTGAGCGTGAGTGGATTTTATATCGTTGCCAATTGCATAAACGGTTCGCGTCTTAGGCTCTCATCCTCCTCGCGGCTTGCATTAGTTTGTGCCTCGTGCGGACTTGCAATGATGTTACCAAAGAAAGTCGCATGTGTCGTTGCCACTGTCAATCCTCGTGTATCTCTGGCATTGACAGTTGCAACTCTGAAGCTGTTGCAAGTATGATGTGTTATGTGGCCAATCAAGCGAAGCGTCATGCAGTTGAAATTACAGCGCCAACAAAGCGTCGCAATCGCTGTCGCTGTCGCTGTCGCAATCGCAGTCAACGCTGACGTTGTTATTGTTGTTGTTCTTTTGCTTGTTGTTGTTCTATAGCTTGTTGTTGTTCTTTTGCTTGTTGTTGATCTTTCATCACTCGCTCTGGCGCAAATATCTTTTGAGATTGCGGCAAGTCAAAGATTCCCACGCTCGCCAATGTTGCACGCGACGCGTCGCCACGGCTGCTGAGGCGACAATCTTGGGGCAGCCTCTTGGAACTTGGATTTGTTCGCAGGGGCAACACATGACAGTGTTTAGTGCGGAGAGTGAGAGTGGGTGGCCCAGGAGGGGCACAGTGCCACAAGGGGACAGGGGAACAAGTCGCATCAACATGTGTTTTATTCACAGACTAATCTCTATGTTTCGGGCCTTTCTTGTTACGAGTACGATATTATCTTCTTGCCTCTTCCTCGTGCGCAAATTATTATGTTTTTAGCGAGCCATAAACTTAAACTGGATGGGGAGCCCTAATGGATGCCTGTACTCGAGTGCTGACTTGCCGACTTGTATGCTGTTCCCGATGCGAGCAAAGCAAATGGTATGCAAATGAACAAAGTGCTTGAGTAGGCAATGTTGTGGCTAGAAGTTTCTTGGTTATAATTTAAATATAAATATAAGTAGAAGAATTGAATCTTATAATCATGATGACATATTTATTAGATATAACTTGTGATTTCATATAAAATGGAATATTAATTAGTTAATTAAGACAAATTATATTTAGTACAGAGATAAATTAAGTACATGCCGTGAACTATTGAAAGTGGAAATCAAAAATTATCTTAAACACTAGAGTAATTGATATATACTTGAATATAGAAATATCGTGAAATCAATAGTTAACCACAACACTATAGATATATATTTATACATTTATTTCAGAAACTATAATATCACAATAATACGTCTGGTATGCTGTTTCCTTTCTGAAAAAAGCATACTGCAAACTTCTTACTGAACACAAATCAAAGTAGATCGAGATTATAAAACAGTTCAGTAACAAGAATATAAATCTCACATTGCAAGAAAGGAAAAGATTTTTGATATGCGTCAAGTATCTGAAATCTTTGCTCAGGCGCTTAATCCGCTTTGAGTGCTACGAGCTTCTTATAGGCACATTCATTACAATATGTTAAATCGAGGCCCCAAGTCGCACTGTGCTCACCCTACGCGCGGCTCATTAACACCGCTGCTGACAACTTGTCAGTCTTTCGGGGTCCCCCGAGAACTCGAGAACTCGAGATCTCGGCGATCCCAGCGCGAACTTTGGCAAACTGCTTCGAGACCGTGAGAAATTGTGCTTTGTGGAGATGTGCACAGAGATTTATGTATGTGTGTCTGTATAAAGTTGTCAGACCGCCAATCTGCAGAACAGCCGGTGGCCGTGGCCCCCACCGAGTGACGTCTTCTTCCAGCCCCTGAGTAATATGGGCCACCGCGTTGGGCGTCGCGCTGGCGCAGCTGCAGCTTCAGCTTAAGTTATTACTGGGTCAGTTGATGGAGCTTCTAAGCATTAAAGGCCAATTGTTATTGAATTATAATGTGTGTGGAATCTAAGCAGCTTTCATTTCATTTCATTTGTTTACCATACAAACAAATAGGCCCAAAATAGCTATTAGACAATCTCATAAAGCGGAAATACGGAAATAGCCCAAGAGTAATACACAAATTATGGAAAGACTGAATGAGCAGTCGAGCAAGCATTTATGTTCAATGCATATCGATTAGCTCCAGAGTACCACAACGAAAGACACACCATACCATTCCATGCCATACCATACCAGACCATGCCATACCATGCCATACCATGTCAGAGCAGGCAGTGTATATTTTTATTACCCACTCAACGAGACGTTTCCGAACTGCACTTGTTTGGTTTTCCAAGGAAAAACACAGCCCAATTGTGGGAAATGTTTGCTCGAGCACACAGCTAATTGTCACTTAGGGTTGTCCCTCCACCACCATCATCACCAGCAACAGCATCACCACCACCCCTCCCATCAGCCCCGCCAACAAAACCACCGACAACGGCTTCAATTTTCAAGGGGTCCCAATTTGAAAATGCATCGCATGAAATGCAACAATGAAATATTTAAATTACATTTGTAACAGACATTTTAAAATCGAACTGTAGACACACTTACAACACACAAAGTCTTTCACACACCCCCACACATAGAGAGAGAGAGAATGAGAGTGATAGAGGGAGAGAGAGAGAGAGAGAGGGGGAGAGAGACGAACGCACACGCGCTGTGTAAAGCGATCCTTCTACGCCGCACGGCCTTGCCCGTCGATTCTCCCACCACAGTGATTCTAAAGTGCCCAAAGTTCGCAAAGACAGATAGAAATTCGAAGAAACTCATTTGAAATATCACAAATTGTTTTCGCGAATTCTACTCAAAGTATATAAATATGCTCATAAAGTACTCAAACTTTAAAAAACAACTGCAACTATAGAGCACAGATGGCAATAATGTCATACTAATGTATGAGGCACCTAAAATATATTTCACAATAAGTATACTTCAGTCAGTCAACTCTAATAAATTTTAAATGATTCGAGAGACTCGACTTCTGGAGGAACAAATTATTGTTTTGCTTGTATTATAAAGTATAACTATTTAAAAGTGGTTTATTCACAACTTATTAAATGTAATTAAATGCAAAGAATTAAATTTTCGATTATTATGAACGGAATTTTTAATAAACAATATACATTATATATTTGTAATTAAAAAGTAAATTCAGTTTATAATAAAAGTATGAAATATATATTTTTTTCATTCATAATTTAATTTTTATTTTTAACATTGTATCCAAGCATAATAAGTAGCAACTACTAGCTAATATATACAAGTAATACATACTGCATACATAGCTGCATTGAAACATTGCGTTTTCATATAAAATTCTCCTTTAAAAACATTTAAATTATATTCTCAAAATATACTATTTTTGTAATAATTAATTATAATTTACTTTTATGTTGAACTATGTAAGCAATTATAATAAATATTTGTATATTAAAGTTATGTATTATCATATCTCAACCGCTGTTAAAATCCTTTTAAATATATTCTTTTAATACTTTTAATTTTTGTTTATGAATATAAATAAGTTATATTAGTTAAAAGTTCATTTAAGTAATGTGTTTTCATATGCGAATCTCTACTAATATATAGTTATATATTATAAATTATGTAATATTATTTAAAATTAAAGTTAAGTTCTCATATCTAAATGTCGAATTATATTTTGTCAGCTTAAGTATGGTTCGAACCCACTGTGCTTGTTGTGCCCCATTGTAATCGCAAGTGCAATGCGACTGCGCAGTTTCTCGATTACAAGTCGTCTAATAGTGCGGGGCTGGGGCGGGGACCGAGCTCCTATGCTGATCTAAGCATATTGCTCAATAGAGCGCACATAGTTTCTGTAGTTGCTCATTAAGCATTATTTAATTTGCCTTTTCAAGGGGTTCTACTTTATGATTTACATGACAAAAATCTAATACGAGCCGCTTTCAGCTTTCAGCCTTTAGCCTTCAGCCTTGAGCGTTCAGTCGTGGGTCTTGAGTCTTAAATCTTGAGTCTTGAGTCTTCAGCCTTTTTCCGTCTGGCCTTCTTATCTGTCGTATTCCCAAGCATCTAAAAATAGACACAAATTGTAACGCACTTGAAGTGCACTTTGAAACATCTTGACGCTCAAATAAAATAACAACAATAACAACGACAACAACGACAACAGCAATAACAACAATAACAATGAAAACAACGAAAACAACAACGACAACAATAGCAAAGCAGAAAAACACGCAGCAAGGCACGACAGGCATGTGATAATATGTACATACACATGTATATTATGCCCGCGACTCGGTTGACTAAGGGAAGGGGGAAAAGGCGGGAAGGAGTACGGGAATGGCAACAGGAACGAACATATGAACAGGGCACGGGTACGGGCACGGGCACTTCGACTGCGAGACGGGAGAGGGCAACGCAGAGGAAGACTCAGATAGGCACACATCCTCGTGCAACATGTGAATGCGGAGTTCAAGTGCATGGCGTGACACAGACACACAGCCCACGAGGAGAGGCGACTCAGAGGGAGAGTGAGAGAGCTGTCTTTGTCTATTCCTCTCTCTGGGGTGCTGGGTGTGTGTGTGAGTGTACTTGCATGTGTGTGCGTGCGCCTGCCGCAAAGTGTTTTTTCCCAGGCGCTATTTATAACGGGCCAACCATGCATTAAGATTATGCCTCTGGTTATGCCAAACTGAATCTTGTCATACATAAGAAAATAAATACAATAAAATCACAAAAAAGCCACAGAGAGAGTGACAGAAAGAGAGAGAGAGAGAGACAAAGAGAGGGAGAGAGGGAAGAGAATTTGTAATATGTATAAATACGGGTATAAATAATAATAAAAGACGAAAGTATTGTGACTGGAATTAAAGAAACTATTAAATGCTGCGTCTAATGACTTTCTTAGCAATTAAATATTAAATAAATATACATATAAAATATAAATATAAATATATAAACACGTATTTATTTATTCATATTAATATATATTAAACATTTGTAATCAATATATTTTTTATTTATATTATTAAATTAATTATATTTTAAATAATTAATTGTCAATGTTATTATAATATTCAAACATTACGCATACAAAAAATTAATATTTAAGAGATAACACCTAAATATATATTCATAAACATAAATTTAAAATATTACCAAAATCAATCATAAAAATGTACTTTAATTAAAATATTAACTGAAACTTAATTAAAAGATATATAAAGATATAGTTATTTTCTTAGCAATTAAATATTAAATAAGTTTAAATATAAGCAAGTTTTAAAAATATAATATTATTAATATTGTTTTATTATAGTAAATTAAACATTTGGAACAAATATATTCCTTATTTATGCTATTAAATTAATTACATTTAAAATAATTGCATGTTATTAATTGTAATTAACATAAATTTAATTTTAAATATATTTTTTATAAAATCCTAAAAATGTATTCATAACAAAAAATTATTCCATTAAAATATAATGAGAAAATCAATTAAGAGAATTTCTTTACAAAGAACAAAAAGTAATAATAATTATAAAATTAATTGCTCAATATATATTTTTGAAGAAATATTATTTACTATATTTATTACTATTATTTAATTTAGTTATTTTTCTTAATAGTTGTAATAGTAATAACAAAATAATAATATTGAAATTGCACAGTAATTATACATATTAAATGAATAAGGACAACGGTAAACAAATACTTTTAAAATGAAGTTTATTAAAAGCAAAGCTGATAAACTGCATAACCTAAGCATTGTCCCTTGTGCATCGATAGAGTATGCAGCAAAAGGCGGGCTCAGCAGTTGAAGTCGACACTTGGAATGGGCGCCAAACATGCGGACATGAGGCCTGGGATGAGGCCACATGCGCTGTTGGTGCAGCGAAAGTGTTGCAGTTACAAACACACACGTACACACACACACATGTATAATGTGTGTTTCAGTGTGTGTGTGTGTGTGCTATTATTAGCTGTCTTGGGAGTGCCACATGTGTTGTTGCTAAAGGCATTGTAATGAGCAGCGGCAACGAAGAGGAAAATAGTACTCCACTTGAGCAATGGCTCATGTGAGCATAGCGAAGTTGAAGTTTGGCGCGCAATGTGCCAGCCACACAAACACACACACACACACACACACATGTGCAGAGAGGGACTGAGTTATGTTTTATTTTTATTTTTATATTCATTTTCATTCTTTTTTTGGTATGCATTTTCCAAAAATGCAACAAACTGACTGCCTGACTGCTGATGCTGATGCCATTCTCACACCCGCTCTCGCATCGCTCTCATACAGTGTCTTTCCCTCTCTATCTCTCTCTCTGTCTCTCCCTTTTTATCTTTCTCTGGCACTGGGAACAGACAGACAGAGCACATATAAGACGCTGAATATGCTAACAATTTTGGACAGTCATTGCCAACAGCTCGACGCGAGTACAATTAACCGAAGACAACCGACTCAATAATGGGTGTCATATACAAAATACTGAAACAACAGCGCCATCAGCAGCAACAGCAATGCATCAACATGGATCTGAGTACGGCGACCAAGTGCAAGGTGCAGGCGGCAATCAAACAGCGTCAATTGCAGCGCCTAGAGCAGGTGGAGCAGCAGGAGCAACAGGAGCAGCAGGAGCAGCAGGAACAGCATAACTCCAACGAGGACACACTCGCCGACCAGCAGCTGCAGCAGCTTTGTCGCTTTCTCGCCGAGAATGCGGCACGCAAGAAGGTGCGCCTGGAATTATATTAACCCATTTCAGAGACCATTAGCTAATCGAAACACTTGTGTTCCCTCTTCACCCACCTTCAGCGTCAACGCCTCAGGCTGCAACAACATCAATGCCACAACCACACAGCCAGCAATGATGCCGAGCAGCCACTTTGTGAATTACAATCACCGCAAGCAGCAACTACTCACGACATGGATCTGCTCATGGAGCACCTGAGCACCACATGCACCAGCAATGACGTCATCTCGCCTGCGACATCGACAGCGACAACGCTCTCATCAGGTGCCCCGCGGGACAGCATCCTCTTAAAGATACGTCATCAGATCTTCGAGCGCAAGCGGCAGAGGCAACGTCAACTGGCCGAGCTGATGAAGCAGCGCTTGGTCGTCTGGCGGCCATGGTGAATGAGGATTAACTTCGCAGTTGTTTCTAAGCAATGCTCACTGTATATTCCTTTGCCGTGTGATGTTCACGCTGCTCTTCCATTTTCCTATGCACACAATTTTATTATATTTTTCACTTTTTTTTACTGTTTTTTTTATAGTTATTAATAAAGATTTTTTTGACTGAAAAAAAGAGAAGAATTAATTGTTATATCTGAAATATAAATGAATTTGCTTGAATTTAGATGCTTGAAAAGAAAAAAGAAATCCAATTTCAAATCTATAAATGCTTAAGTCGCTTTATTTGAAACTGAATAAGAATACGCAGGATCAATTATAATTGGAAGCTGACAAATCAAATCATCATCTATACCTTGAAGTCGCTGAACTCAGTATCCTTGAAAATATTATGGCTTTTCGCCTTTTCTCATAATTCGATATATATTTGGTAAGAACAAACGACATCCCCCTAAAGATTGAAGAAACACCAAGTTGCAGTTGAGATTTGAAGTACAATAATTTATTGATCATCCCATCAAGAGATTGAAGAAACAAAAGGAAAAACAAACTGTTGAGATTTTAATTACAATAATTTATTGATCATTTTCGGTTTGTTGGTTTTTTATTCGACATTTATATTGGAATTGGAATTGTAATATTTGTGTTGGATATTGAACATGGACACCAATTGAAACTGTTTATTTATTATGCATTATTCCGTACGCGGGTATGTGTCTTTCGATTACTTTTCTTTTTACTTTACTTCGAATTTTAATATTCTTACATATGCTACGAGTATGAGATTTATATCATTTGAATATTTGGTAAGTGAACACGATTAATTCTTTTCTTGCATTTCAGAGTATCTCAATTTTATCGCATTTGCAGTGTTTCAATTTTAGTTTTAGCTCCGTAATCAAGTATTTGTTGTATACTGTCTTTAACATTTTCATACAATTTCATTAATTTTCTTAGTTTTCATTTTGGCTGTGAGCTGTGCTCATTCGAAAATAAAATAAAAGAAGATAAAAATAATAAATTTACATCTGCTTTTTATAGTATCTTTTCGGTATTGATCAGTATCTTTAGTATTTCGTATTTTTTAGTTTTCCTTGTTGACCCTATGGTCTGTAAATACTGTTTAGTAGGTTGTACATAGATTCTGTTCAGTATCTCCATTAGTTACTTTTGTCTCATATATTTAGACAACATTTTGCCACAGATATTTTCTAGGTACACACATTTATTTGAGTTTTTTGAGTTGTTTTCTTTTCTTTTTTTTTTCTTAAGCGTGCTGCAAGTTGTGTTTCTGGTTAAAAGATAAGTCTCTTTTAACTTACTTGAACCTTGACTAACTAATTAAAAGTGTAGGTAACTTAAAGTTATACTAGACATGGTCTAGGTGCCTGGGACAGGGTTTTGAAATGAATATAACAACTCTCGATCTCAATCTCAATATTTGCCCAAATTCCTTCGTTTTTGTTGTTGTTGTTTTTTGTTTGTCCCTATAATACATAAATGCACTCAATGTTTGTGTTGGAATCTTAACTTAATGTTATACGATAAACACATTATAATTAATTTAACAATTATATAATATTAACGCAGCAATTCCGTCTGACGAAAGTTTGCATTGTGCCACAAAATTCAATTGAAAATTCATAATCCATAATTCATAATTCACAATTCAGAATCAGAATCAGAAATTCACTTGCACGCACTTAAATTCTACAATCAATAGATACATATACGTATATATAAATATATTTACTTGTATACATATAAATACACCGGCTTACATAAATATCATCGTCTCCATCATCGTTTTCATCTTCATAATCATTATCATCATCGTCCTCATCTTCAGCATCATTTTTCATTTCCGTCATCGTCGTCACCGTCCTCTGAAATCGTCCGTCTCTTTTGCTCAGGTCCGTCCTCTGTCCGTCAATGAAATTCATCTAAAACTATAATATGCGTCCAGCTTTGTTGTTGCTACTAGATGATCGTTATAAAGGAAATGTCTGTTATTGCACATACATGCGTGTAAATTGTTTATTGAAGTTGATAGTTGCTTTTGTTTATTGAGAGCTTGCTCTATTCATATACGTTAACACACAAAAAATATTATTATCGTTATCATTATCATATCGTTATCGATATAGTTATCGCTATGGCTATGGTTATTGTTTATATGAACATTTAAATGCCTTGACGAATATCTAAATGCCTATTGATACTTTATCTTGATCAACTCCATGAACTCCATCAGCTCCTTGCTATGCTTAGCTAAGCTCTGCCCTATCGACTTATCGATTCGTAGACTTATCGATTTATCGACTTATCGATTTATCGACTTGCCAATCTTATTAAAACTCTTCCTTTTTCTTCCGACTTTAAAGTCCTCTCTCGTGTTTGACTAACATCATATCTCTATTCCGCTTTTAGCTCACTTCAGTACAAAGCTCTCTCCTTATCCCAAGTGAATGGGTCCGTCTCATTAAACTTTCCCTCTCTCTCTCTATCTCTCTGTATCTCTCTCTATCTCTCTCTTTCTCTATCTCTCTCTATCTCTCGCTTGCCGCAATCTCGACCCAAGATCAACATCTAAATTCTTTTGCTTTCAATTATGTAACCTGTAATGAATTCAATCTCACACTAATCTGCATGTACTTTTATGTATTTCTGTATTTACTTGTTTTTCTCTATCAAGAACCATAGAACAACACCAATATTCATATATATGTATATGTATGTATGCATTATATTGCAGTATCTATATGAGAGCGTCTCTTCAATCTAACCTATGCCTGGCATACAACACCATCTTCATCATCTTCATCTTCATCTTTATCATCATCCTCATCTTGCATCAACAATTTGATCGACAAATCAAATTAAATTAAACGAAGTCATCATCATCATCATTGACTATTTAGAGAGTATCTAGTGTTAATATAGTTATAGATGGAAACAATCGTATACAAAGAGATACTGATTTCTTATCAACTTAAATGCGTAGAATGCAAGGAAGGTGGAATGAGTATCGTAAATTAGTAATGTAAAGAAGTTTCGTATAGAGTATAGTTAGAAGCACCGTTATTAATGTTTGAACTTAGAAATTAAGGACATGTACGACATATAGATAAACACAATTGATATAATTCAAAATTAACGAGGGGACTTTCGCACGCATTCATAGGTGGGAACCATGAGTTTGGCTTGGACTCGGGTGTGGGCATGGGAGTGGGGGGAAAATCTTGACTATATGCTGCTGGATCGTCCAATGCCGGATGTGGTGGTGATGTGATGATTACGTACGGTCACCTTATCGAATCGCACCATTGGAACGCCCTTGATGGTCTGTGTGGTCTGTGTGGATGGGCGGGCAAAGTGGATTACATACAGCAGCCGTGGCCGTTGCTGGCGGACTAGCACTCACCTCATCCCCCTGGTGGCATAGCTTGGCCTTGAGCCACGGCCACTTGATGGTTCTCATCAGGGTGTTGCGAAAGTCCTCGCTAAACAGACAGTATATATAGAACGTAATCGAATAGTTGATCAACTCCAGCAGATTGGCAAGAGCCCGAAACACCTGAAACGGAAAACTGGGCAGCACCTCCGAGGCAATCGTCATATGTAGTATGGCCATTGGCGAAACGCACAGCAAGAACAGTATCGAGGTACTACCGAGCAGCAAAAACAGCCGACGCTCCTCCGCAAACTTCCTCGGATCATCGTCCTTCACATAGGTAGCCCGGGTCAGCACCATCTGACGTCGGCGCTCGCAGGTCCGACGATAGACGAGCATAATGCGCAAATTGAGACCGGCTATCAGAACCGTCGGTATTAGCTTGAATATTACCTCCAACATGATCTTGTACACCGAATAAAATAGCGAGCTCTGATAGTCAGCATTGTCCCGCCTCAAATACACGAACACATTGTTCGGGGTCAATATGCACTTGATCAGCTCTCCCCGAAAGATGCTCGGCAAATAGATGATGAATGTGACGAAACAGGTGAGAAAGACAACCACGCTGCAGGGAATATCAATCAATTGTACTTCAATCCACAATTAGTCAGTTAACTCTTCGTTGTATACATACCCTGGAGGGCCCATCACTGGGCGTGTGCATCCCGGATGGCAAACGGACACGTAGCGCTCAATAGTCAACACCAATAGCATCATTACACCTACGCCTGCAATCGAAAGATGTTGAGGTTTAGACTCGAATGTTAATATTTAAATATACTCAGTTACATTTCTGTTTGCTCTTCATTCAATTTAATTAAATCATTTTCTATTAATTGTTTATTTTATTTACAAATTATCGAATTGAAAAATACTCTAATTTGAAATAAATAAATAGCACAATAAATAGTATTACAATTATTTAGTTTGCTATCATTAATTTCTCCTTCATAAGTATTATTGATTTAAAAATAATCAAAAGTTTAACTATGCTAATACCTAAATGCTTAAAATAATTTTGATATAAAAAAAGTAATATTTTTTTATGAAGCATAAATATTCTGGAATTAAACAGTTTTCTCACTTAAATTAAATTTAAATAATAATAAAAAAATACAAAAAATACTTATGTTTTATAAGTAAGTTTAAAGTTCTGAAATTCTGTATAAAATAAATCTAAAAAATTTAAATACTTATGTTTACTTATAACTCTCGTTTAAAGGAACTAAAGTGAAATTACTTTAAACATTATTCGTAAGCGTTTAAAGAACTTTTAATTGGTGGAATACAAAAGTTTGCAAGTGCTTAAGTGAGCTTTTCTGTTGGGTAACATGATGGAGCTTACCTAAACAACCGTTGCCGAGGAAAAGCTCTAAGTGGGCTGTGTAGAAGGCCGGCCCGAACTCCTCCCACTGTCCACGATCCTTGTGGACGAGCATGCGTATTCCAAAGGGTATAGCAAAGACAATGGCAAGCAGTGCGGCGGTGGAATAGGCTGCGAATACAACGGGAAATGTGTAAAGTTCGCATTAAAGCAGTTTTATGGCTGGGTTTATGGCATAATTATGGCGTCGCTTCCGCCTGGCCGCGACAGGAAGCAACTGAAACTGAAACCGACTCCCGACTCTCGACTCTCGACGGTCGACTGTCGACGGTCGACTGCCGACTCACACGAGAAATGAATGGTTCTCGGTTCCTGTTTCCCCCTTTCGTTTCCCCCTCTCTTTTGCCGTTATTTTGTGCCTCGCATTTTGCCTGTTTTTTTTTTTTTGTTTTGTTTTGTTCCCATTCTCATTGTTGTTGCTATTACTGTGATATATAATTTATACTTATTGCCAAATGTGAATGCGAATGTGAATGCGTGCTGCTGTGTGTGTGTAGCTTGTTTATTGATTTATGACTTGTTTATAGCTCTATAATTACATTATTACTTACGAGTGTTTGCCTGCCTCGTGTGCGATCCATCTGCCTCTGCCCTTGACCCCTCCCTCTCACTCTCTCTCAGTGATTTAGCAAATTGTCGTGCACACAAAACTTAATGTTCGATATATGACTTCCTGTGACTCTCTCTCTCTCTCTCTCACACACACACACACACACACAATTTTATGTAAATACATATATATTAGTGAGTGATATACTTAAGTATAATGCTGTTCATTTAATTGGGCACACGACACATCAATATAAATGTCAGTTTTGTTTGCGGCAAGCTTGACAAGTGCCCATCACATGATTCGGTCATCACTTTCACCATTTCTCCATTTCATCCTTTCAGCATTTTAGCCTTTACACGCTCCTGAATTATACAAATCTGTCGTGTTTGCTGACAACACTACGAATTTTCCAAGAAATGTTCCGTTATTTGTCGCACACAAGGAAACCAAATGGCTTCCTCACTGAACAGGTCGACTGATGGAGTGGTCTCTTGATGCTGCAAACGATTTCCTATTTCACGACAATGACATTGAGCATGTACGACAAACGTCGGGAAGTTTACATAGGTCTGAGTTGCCAATCATTCACAATTTAATTATATTCTTTTACTCAAGCTTTTGACTTTTGAACCCACAATTTCAAGTGTTTTACAGTTTGCATTGCCTTGAATATTTTTTTTTTTAATATATTTTCACATGTTGAACAAAAAATTAAAGTAGCAAAGTTATTGACACAATGCTTAAACGAGTAAATGAGTAAATTCGTATTACAAATTCAAATTAATTTGCGATCGTAAATATTATCTATTTAAATTGATGCAAGACTTCATAATTCCCTTAAACGCTTAGTGTTGATTTATTTGATTTGAAAGCGTTCTTGCTTTTTTGCTCACTCTATAAACTCCATCATTATAAATCATTTTTAAATAAAGCGACTTTTAAATCGGGTTTCCCCTTTTTCATTTTTTACTTGGGGATATCAAAAGTTGCATACATCAAGTTAAGATATGTAATACGCATCGCTAAAGTGAAAGTAAAAGGAAAACTTTTCGTTGAGCTCTGTCAAACAATTGCAATTGAGCTTAGTAAGCTGTATTTTAGTGTTGGAAGTTGGACATTTGTTTAAGCATTTGAAAGTTGTACTCTAGTTTAATATGCAGTCGATAAGTTTGGGCAGCTAGTATTCCCCAGTTAGCCATAAAACAACCCAGCCCCCTTGACAGCTCTCAAAGCCCGAATGCATAACTTTTGCTTAACAAACTGGCACCAAATATTAGCACGGCCCTCTCGCTCACTCTCTCTCTCTCTCACTCTCTCTCTGTCTCTCTCTCTCTTCTGTTCAGGCACTCTGCCTCTTGTTCATTGTTACACGTTACAGGACCCTACATACATACATACATACGTACCGACAACATACATATAAACATTCTTGAAAAGATTCAAAGCCAATGACCGCCAAATGGCAGCGAACCGCGTCGTAAAAAGGCTGCTGGCAGCAAAATATTTTTGTTATTTTAATAAAATGAATGCCCTGATTTCGGCCATTATTACTCAGGATACCCCCACGCCCTTCACTCCCTGCGGAAGGGGGAAGGTGGAAGGGAGAAGGGAGAAGGAGGAGTCTAGGAGTCTAGTGCTTGTAGTTGTAGGAGCAGTTTCAGGTTTTAAGACGCTGCCTTTCACGGCTCTTCAACTTTCTTATTTACTGTCAGGCTCAGATGAAACTGGTGATATTTCAAGTCCAAGCGAAAGGAGCCTTTTTATTTTGCATTTTCGCCACCAGCTAGCAGCTACTAGCTGGTATTTTCCAGTTACCAGCTATCACTTATCAGCCAGCAGCTACCATCTCCCAGCTGCCATTTGGTAAAGTGGCAACTGGCAAACTGGCAAACTGGCAAAAGGCAATCAATTATGCTACCATAGCATGCGAAATACATTTCAAGCATTTTACATTTTACATTTTACATTTTACATTTTATACTCGTTCTCGTTTTTGCCGTGCTTCGTTTCGTCATTGAGTCGTTTCTGCGTTGCTTCCTTCTTGCAATTTCCATCTGCAAGATGGCAAATAAAGTGAGTGGCTTTTCCATCTACCGTCTGGTTGCCATACCACATACCACATGCCGAAGGCCGCTTGCCGCATGCCGCATGCCGCATGCCACATGACTGATTGTAAGTAGGCAACAGGAATAACAACAAATACAACCAACAAAAAATGGGCAACACGCTGCGCCGTTGACAAGTTTCATTTTTTGGGTCGTCTCATTAATCAATTAAAAGGCCATAAAGCAAACGAGTGCCTAATATGCTTAGTTAGTTACTTGCGCTTTACTTAACATCCTGTCTAATACATTTCACCATCCCTTTGCCCACTCTTGTACTCTCTTATACTTGTTGGCGCAATGCCGTTGGCTCTTCCGGTCCTAGCCTTGGCCCAAACAGCTTAGCGGCTTTACATAAATTTCCAAGGACCTCCCAATCAAATGCGATTCCCAACGGCTGCCCGTTCATACACAACGGCCGCTCGTCATGAGAGTTCCCATAAAGCTATTGTTGCCCAACTTTAGCCAGAACTCAATTAGGGAACGGACAAAGGTTGTCCCTCACTCCCCCGAACCTACACGTTATCACAAATATACTACGCAGTGTAAAGATATTTATATTCAACGCCGAAAAATAAATGTATTAAAATATATGAATATATATGAAACTGTTGTGGATTTATTTCTGATTTTATTGCTCGATATTATATTTCATTTTCATAAGGTATAAGGTAGAGTAGGAACAACATTTATCTTAGGAATTTATGCTTTGATTCGAGTAGATTTCATATTCATTTCAGATCGAGAAATTGACTAATATCTAGCGACATAATTTACACAGCAAAGTATTCAAAACTGATAGATATCCCAAGAAAAATATATAATAATAATATAATATATATATATAATATTATAAACTTTCCTATATAAATTGATTTGCTATTATAGTTAAATCTTATATAATATCATAGACCAGCTCGATAGTCGCACATTAACGTCATCTATGCAGATGTGCGCTCGTTTAATAGACTGCCTATTCAGTTGAGTATAATTTGTTAAGGTTGCGTTAAGCCTCTTAATTAAACCTTCTTTTTATGACACCCAGCAGCAGATCTAGCGAGAAAAGCAATTCCAATAGCAAAGAATTTGTTACCCAGTTGTTCGAGTATTTGGTGGGCTTTTAAGTGAATGAAATACTCTTTACACACTAAATTTGGCAATTATTCAGTGAAATGGCCATTTGTAGGCAGTCAATGGAATTGGATTTCAATGGAATGACCCCAATAACAAAGCAAGAACAAGAACAGAAATAAAAAAGGAAGGTTTTCAAGTGTTTGGGTGGAGAGAGAGGAGGGGGGCGGTATGGGGGCATAGGGGTATAGGGGTATAGGGGCAACTTACCTCGCATGTAGATGTAGGCGGTGCCTCGCATATTGCGACGGGTGAGGACAATTAGATTGAGCACATTGCCCATGATGCCAAGGGAGCAGATGATGGGGAGCATGAGGCCATAGCAGTATTGGCGTAGGGCTTCGGTGCGTGGATCCTCCACGTCCTGCTGGCGTTGCGGTACACGGTGTGCGAAGCGTCAAGCAATGAAAGAAAGGATGGTAAAGATGTAGCCGAAAGCGAAACCAATAAAAAGTAATAATAATAGTAAACAAAAACGACACAGCTCATAAATCATGCAGCGCTTACACGCTGTCTCCCTCCCACTCCCACTGTTACTCTCCTCTCGCTCACGCTCACGCTCACGCTCTCGCTTTCACTCGCCTATGCCATCTCTCTTGCACTTGACAATGCAGCCTCCATTGTTGGCAAATGCTGCTGTTGTTGTTCTTGCTCAGTCGGATGGGCTGCTACAGATAAAAATTCAATAGTCAACTTGACACTTTTATTTGTGACTTGTTATGCTCACACACACACATACATACATACAGGCTATACCAATACACCAATACACCAATACACCAATACACCTACACCTACATCATTGCCCTCTCGCTTATTTGCCTATCTAAATAGCTATCTCGCTTACACATGCATGCCTGAGTGGGTTGACGTTGTCCCATTGTAAATATGTTTTGCATGCTTTTTAACATGTTTGCTTTTTTTGCACTTGTCCCTTTTGTTGTTGTTATTTTGCACATTTTTTATTTTTAGTTGTGTTTTTTTCTTCTTTTGGTTTTTTGTGCTCACACTGAGATAGACAGGCAGCTCCAGTTTGCTTGAGTTCGCCTTTTCTGCAGCCTTGAGCGAAAGTTGCGCACAAAGCAGCTTTTGCACGGCAACACCAACAGCAGCAGCAAAAACAAAAGCAACACCAGCAGCGACGTCGACGTCGACGTCAACAGCGACAGCGACAGCAACGCGTCGTGTGAGCAAACTTTTTTGCACGTGCTGTGCCACGAAATGAGTTATTTCGCTTTTGCCTTGAATGGGACTTTCGTTCTGTGTACTATTCTCCTATCGTTCCGTGCCCCCTCTGGCGCCTCTGCCCCTGCCTGCCTTTCCACCTTTCCCCTCCAGCCACCCGCCGCTTTCGTTTAATAAGCTGTGTGAACAAAAACACATTATAAGTGAGCCGCTGAAAAGTAGGCAACAGTTTTTTTTTTTGTTCTCACAGCAGGTAGCTTTCTGTGTCATAAGTGATTGTTGGTCCAATATAAGATCGAGATACGGACGCTGCAACCTACATTTGATTGAATGGGAAAACTCAGTTCATATTATTTAACGGGAAAGTCTAATAACTTTGTACTCGTCTGTCAACAGGCAGTTTAATAACCATACATGAGTGTTGTGTACATCAAAATTGCTGAATACACTTGGCATTCAATTGCCCATGGGGAAGGGATGGGGGGATATGGAGTAGAAGCTATATGTGATGGGTAAATTTCTATAAAAATATGACTGACAAATCTGCTTTTACAATGCCTTAACAATGGAAATGATTCGCCTAAATGTTTTGCTGTCGTTTAATTTGATTTGATTTCCTTATTATGCTAATCTAACAATGCTGTCTCTCTCTCCCTCTCTCTATCTCTCTCTCTCTCTTTCTATCCCTCGCTCAATCTCCTTGTTATCTGTGAGTTGTTAGTAGAGCACTTACCGTGTATATGTCGTCCCGCAAATCATTGCTAAAGATGTGGGACACATTGGCCGCGGTGCCGAGGACGAGGTCATTGCTGCTGAGATTCGCGCCCCAGATGAATGAGCAATAGGCGGGATCTTCTTCGGTGTTGTA
This sequence comes from Drosophila macrospina, assembly GCA_035042075.1. Classification (NCBI taxonomy): domain Eukaryota; kingdom Metazoa; phylum Arthropoda; class Insecta; order Diptera; family Drosophilidae; genus Drosophila; species Drosophila macrospina. The sequence goes on along the minus strand of JAWNLW010000500.1, from coordinate 1,231,787 downwards.
AAGTCTTGTTATCATAGTTTGTTTGGTGGCGCTTTCCCTTCTTGCGGTTGTGAATGCCGTGCTGGTAGTTTTGCCTTCAAGGATCCATGTTCAGATTCAAGTTTAATTTAGGTAAGTAGAGTAACCGACACAAAAGGCGGCAAAGTCAAAGAAATTGCGTGTAAAAATAGCTGGCGGGACAAGCTCATGAATGAATGCGGGCTCTGTCATGCCGAAGTCATGTTATTTAAATAGCAGAACGACGGAGACGACTGCGATACCGAGCCTCAGAAGCGGAATGAAAATGAGAATGGAAAAGCGAATGAGTTTGCCACTGAGCTGTAATGGAATGGGAACAGAAGAAGGGCATCGAGAATGGAAACGGGAACGGGAACGGGAACGAGAATGAGACTGAGAATGAGATAGTCGCGCCAAGCGGAAACGGAAGCGTTCACTTGTATACTTTGCAATAAAAACAAAGCGCAAAGTGAAAGCAAAAATAGTCAGAAACGACGATAGGTAGGTGGCAAAGAGGGTGAGCAGCAGGACGATATCGTCCGATGCTCCGTTGCCCCAAGGCGTAACAATTGAGGCTTTGATTGCTGCTGGCGCAAACAAATCAACCAAAAATTGAAAACCAACTGGCAGGCCAAAGATATAAAAATAAAATGCTGGAAATAATTGCGGGCTGTAAATATGTTGAAAACGAATGAAATTCTATGGGAGAAACCTGCTCGTAAACAATGCCGAACGAATAGTGGCCCAAGAAGAACGAAGAGCGATGAGGGGGACGATGAGGATGTCGATGAGGATGAGCGGGAGGTTGTGGATGAGTCAAAGAAAAGTTTTTGCGTCATTTGGAGCAACTATTACCGCTTAGCCGAAATGTTTCCCCCGCTTAGACGGGCATAACTTTTTATGTTAACTACTTTGTGTAGATTTTTAATATATCTGCCGATTGGCCTGGCCTGGTCTGGCCTGGCTTAAATTAACAGTAATTGGGTAATTGGGGCCCTGAAGTCATCCGGTTTCGGCTATTAGAGACTGCTGTAAGTGTTTTACATAACATCGAGACTACAAATCAAGTTAAGAGCGAACAGTCAGCGCTGTTTTAAGTAACAAGAGAGTGGGATAAAATAAAGAATGTATGGATTAATATGACAACAATTATTTGGATTCTTTATCAAAATCATAATCAAATAGTTTCATTCAATTGTATGTAGAAGGATAAGAGTGAAGGCGGATCGAGGAATGATCATCAATTGCTTGGAGCTATCATTACGAACAAGGTGGCATATTAAGGATCGCTAGGATAATGATAGTTGACATGATCAACTCCCAAGCAAGATGATTTTTTAGGAAATTCATTGTGATGAATGATCAGACTTCGATTGCTTTGAGTGGTCGCCAAACTGATTAGTCTTAGTGATGGTCTTACCTAAATGATGCGACATAATGAATATGCAATTGAATATTAAATTAAATTTAGTTAAGTGATTATCATTCAAATTGGTTTGTTTACTTTGCTTTTGCTGTTGAAACTCACTTTGTCGTGCCGCCTTCACTTGGCTGCACTTGACAGTTGATTGTACAGGAATTAACTCTTCGCAGATCAGAGATCGGAGTTGGTTGGCTTTCTAGATGGAGTTGCTGGGCTTAGTTGATCCAACGAACTTCGGTATTTGGCTGAATGTTTCTTTGCATCTGAAGCAAGCGAGTTTGGGTTGAATTGAATTCCATTGATGTGGCAACTGACACATGTTGCATGTTCACTCTCCAAATGTGCTGCAAGTAGAGCGATAAAAGTAATGCGTTTAGTGGAAAGATCCAGCAAATTTGATTTCATTTCGAGGAATACTTAATATAGATTTTATTATGCGACAAGACGCCTCAACTCTGGGCAACTAGGGGTTAAGGACCCGACTCATGTGTCATATAATTGATGCCGCTGCCGTTGTTGCCACTGCTTGTAGCACGTAGCATGTAGCACATAGCACGCAGCACAGTCCACAGTACAGGCCCTGGCAACAGGTGTGTTTTATTTGCACGCATCACTGACAGCCAACACACGTCTGCCACGCCCACCACCCACCAGCCATTCAACGTCCAGAGTGCGCCCCTAGGCACACGCTAAGCTAAGCGCTAAAATCAACGTTGACAGGCGACAGAATTTCGTATAAAATATTTGATAAATTGCCCAACCAGGAGGCAGCCCCAGTCAGGCAATAAGGACGAAAGAATGTCTTTAAATATATATATATATATCTATATATATATATATATATATATATAGGTATGGGACGGACAAGGACATTCTGAGCAAATATGAAATATGCGCGAGTTCGCAGTAGATCAAGTTTAATATTGATGGCAACCAGATGATATTTCTAGCACATTCTGCAAGCAACTGCAAGTCATGTGTTTAAATAGCAGCTTGACTGACTATATGATACCCTGTAATGCGTAATAAATATAAGCTATAACTATAACTATACCAATAATAAGGAGAAGGCAAAGTGAAGAATTCAAGCTCCTTCTCGCTTAGCTTGAAAGTTGTCTGCACTCAGCTAATCAATTCCAGGGTATACACCACGCATAACCATTCTTTGACTGCGCTCTTCGCTGAAGTCCAAGTCAATTGAGCTACTTCACTCTCACGCTTTCTATTTCGATTGATAAAATCCCAGAAGTGGACAACACTTTCACACAGCAATTAAGTTTGTCAGCTTAGCGTAATTTCTGAGTATATACCCTTTCAAGCGCTTGGTGGCAAGTGAGTGAGTGAGTGAGTGGGTGAGTGAGTGAGTGGGAGAGTGAGTTTGCCCCTTGGCAACATGCTCGTGTTGCACTTGTGCGGTGTTCGCGCAAATAAGTATGCAACACTTTATGCTATTTGCATAGAGTGCAACTACATCACGCATACGCAGTGTGGCCAGCAACGAAGCAGCCAGGCAACGAAGCAGCCAAGCAGCCAAGCTGAAGTGCAAATCTCCCGCTGCTGTTTGGGGAGATTGAATGACACAAAACATGACACAAACTTAATTTCCCCAAGGCAAACATAAAAGCCGTTCCCCCACTCGCTTGCTGAGTGAATGAGTGACTTGAGTGAATGAGTGAAAGAGTGAATGAATCGCGACTAAGCAACTGGCTGATACTTCAAAGACTGACTACCTGGCTACCTGACTACTTGACTATCTGACTGCCTAGCTACCTGGCACCTCGCTGACTGACTGACTGACTAACTGTCTGACTGCCTCATTGTTCTCGCTGTCTCTGTCTCTATCTCCATTTCTGCCTTTGTCTCCATCTCTGTCTCTGTCGCGTCTTCTGCTGACGTCGCAGTCGCACGCATCGACGGCTCTGCCTGGTGGCATATTACGAGTAAACTGTCATATTGCATTGCCAACTGAGAAGAATACCGCATAATTTATGCCTGCGATTATCATAATAATTCCTCAGCCACAACACTCGACACACACGAATGATTTGCGCGGCAGCGAGGGACACTCAGGTACAAATAGAAAGAGAGAGAGAGAGAGAGAGAGAAAGATAAACATAGTGTAACAGAGCGAGAGAGAGGGAGACTGAGGAAAGAAAGAAAGCTGTTGCTGTGACCAGGCGTTGTGGGTGTCGCCTGTCGTTGTCGTTGTCGGTCTCGTTGTCGTTGTCGTTGTCGCCTGTCTTTGTCGCTTGTTAGTTTTGGTTTTTGCGGCTCTGTTTGCTGAGCACTTACAGTTATTGCGGTTTAGTTTCGGGCCAAAAGTTTTCATTTGGTAAATAAATAAACTGCTATGGAAAGTACAAAACATACACCACAATCAAGAAATGTCCGTTTATCCCATTCTTATGCTTTGTCACTGTCTGAATCCACGGAGCAAGGCATGGGTATAGAGTTAGCTACACTCTTCGATTATGTTATGCAAATATGTAGATAATTTGATAACAGGGAGTGTGGCAGAGTGTGGCAGAGTGTGGCAGAGTATCTGGCAGTCGGCTGTGCTCGATTAGAGCATTCCCACTTGGTGTTTGGTGGCTTGCAAATTGTTTGGTTGTCGTCTCTTTTTAGGCACTTTTTTTCTGGGTAGTTTCATTTTAGGGTCTCTGTTTAACCAACAACAGTTTGTCATTTAGACAAACACTCACACACACATACACACTCACACACACGTACATATAGACACATGCAGTGTGTGCCTGGCGATGACTTTGCTGTTAATCTGGATCATATGAGACAGACTAAGCAATACCAATACAATGCATACAGAGGAAATCTAAACAAACGCTTAATGGACCCTCAACAGTCTCAGTTTCGCTTAATTCCTCCTCTGTCTCTGTCTCTGTCTCTGTCTCTGTCTCTATCTCACTCTTCCTCTCTCCTTCTCTCTCTCTCTCTCTCTCTCTCTCTCTCTGTCTTTCTTTCGGTGTATATAGATATATATCCCTCTTTCCCTATACACATTTATATTTGCCTGTGTGTTGGCATGATTAATGCCTTTGTTTATACTTCCCGCTTCGGTTTTTGGCTTCTTTTTTGCTTCCTGTTTTGTTGGGCTTTTGGGCCTTGTCTGCTTTTCCTGCTTTTCCTGCCTGGCCTGCCGAATGATATGTTTAACAAAAAAGTTTAACGCAAATTAAGTCAAACTGGCAGCGCTTAACGATGTGCGACATAGATGAATATCTGTGTGGGTGTGGACACACTCTGCGTGTGTGCGCGCCTATGTGTGTATGTGTGTGTGTGTGCATGTGTGCGTGTGTAGATGCTTGTGTGTGCTGGTCTAGACAACCCACAGTGCGTGCAGTTTTCCCTGACAGCGGGTAGCTGCCCAATGTCCCCAAAATTGCGGCATTGCCTTTAATTTACACACAAAATGAGCTCGGCCAAGCGAACAGGACACAGGACACAGGACAAAGGACACCGCACATAGGACATTGGACATTCCCAAGCTGCCAAAGCACAAATTAAGTTTGTAAGAAATCAAGATATCTAAAAGGAAATCAACTCAAGTCATCAGCAAATGAAATAAAACTGAAAATAACAAACTCTGACTTTAAGGCGCAAAGCAAAGCAGCTGCTGTGTAATCCCAATGCTTAAGCAAAAACTTTCCTATACCCTGTAAAACACACTAAAGTATATGTAACACTTGTTATTGCAACAGACAACAGGAGTTGGAATAGCTACAAATATACTCTATATGTTTCTTATTAGTTAGTACTGAAGGTAGCTCATAAATCCTATAATAGTTTCTATTATTTTGAATAACTTGCTTGCTACGAATATTATATTAAATATAGTTATTCTTCATCATTTAAGTTTCTCTGCCAAAAAGACTTTCAATTTGCTTCTTCTTGCTTTGAGTTTTTCAATATTGAAAGTTGCTTAAGGCACAAACGTATTTAATAGTTGCCGTAGCTCAAGGCTAGACTCTTCTCAATAAACATATCATCTTTGTATTATTTCATTTCTTAGCTAAATGCATTTATGCACTAAAGCACAAACTTGAGATCAAAGGTTTTACAGCCACAAATTGATACGGTTGGGGTTGTGCAAGAGTCGAATTGAATTGCACAACAATTTGTGAGCAGCACTTATTTTGCTCCACTGACAAATGGCCATCAGTCAAATAGAAAATTTGAAATTAATTTTGTGTTGCAAATTGTGGCACATTCGAGAATTGGAGTATTTACTCTACTAGTTGGACAGGTTGGAGAGTGGCTCACCAGTTGGTCAGTTGATATTGATATTTTTAATATTTTTAATTTTCTATTCTTGTTTTTATGCTTTGACAAAATTTGTTTGGATTCAGCAGCGATGTCAACACTCAATACCGTTGTCAGTTTTATTATACCCACACTTGCTTCATGTGTGTTTGACTTGTCCCCGAGTGTGTGTGTGTGTGTTTGTGTGTGTGTGTGGGTGTGTGTGTGTGTGTCTGCTTGTCAGACCATTAAGTTTTTAATTTCTGTGCTCACTTTACGAGGCATCGAAGGGTCGAGGCGTCGCATATTGTCGATGACTTTTGCCAGCATTTTTGGCAACAGCAACAACAACAGCAACAGCAACAAAAACAACAATAACAACATGAAATAAACAAAATATTTTTCGTTGCCCGTTGTTTGCTTTTAATTACGCAATCGTTTTATTTAATTTTCTAAGGCGTGGCGACCAATTAAGCTTTTAATTAAAAACAAAAAAAACCCCTCGCCCAAAAGTCAAAGTAGAAAATGCGAATATGTGTAGAGAAAAGCGTTGCATACTTTGAGGCGCGTGCCAATTCGCCAAAGTTTCCACTTTGAACCGAACAAAAAAATAATACAATAACAAGAGCGAGAACGAGAGAGAGAGAGAGAGAGAGAGAGGAGAAAGAGAGAGAATAACAGAGAGAGAGCGAGAGCGCGAGCTAGATGAAAACTTGCCGCAAAACTTTGCTTACAAGGACAAGGAAAACTGCTGAGCTGCTGTTTCTGATAATGGGCGAGTTTTTAATCGAAGACTTATCGCAAAAAGTCATCACAGAAGTCGTTCAGGGTCGTCGGGCAGTTCGCGCTCGTGACACGCGTGACACGCGCTTGCTGGCCGATTAATTTTCAATTTAAATTTACATTTGTATGCACAGCAGCAACAACAACGACAACAACAACAACACACCAATATTGACAACCATAAATTGGGCTGACCCGTTGACGTTTTCGTTGTCGTAGTCGATCGTGCCGTTGTCGTTGTCGCTGCGCAGTTATCAAAATTGCTTAACGGCACCTCGTTCGTTGCGTGCCCCCAAGATAAGCATTCAAAGTGTCCTTACTGTCCTTAGTGTCCTTTGTTTTGTGTCAGTTTTTCCCTTAGTTTCTTTTCCTTTTCTTTTCTATTTTTTTTTGTGTTTTATGCCAGACACGAAACGTTCGTTGGTAGTTACCATTTGGACAGGTCAATAAAATGCAATGGTCATTAAGCCAGACGGCCAACTCTACCAGCTTTGCCCTTGAAAATGTACACATATATATATGTTGTATATGTATGTGTGCAGTGAACCCCAACCCATTTGACCCTAATAAGCTTACGCAAATTAGCAAATGCTTGGCGCTTTAATATGACAACTTGTCCGGGCTTCAAATGCAGTTTATGCAATGCTGGATTTGCATAATACTTAAGAAGTAATTGACTTGACCGAACGATTCAAAGAGATCGACAATTTCATGTACATACCCTGGAAATAGCTGATGCAGGATATGCAACAGTGAAACTCAATGCTGGGTTGAGTTGCCTAGAGTCGAATGATATTTCATATTTATTTAGAAATGTAATGGTCAAATAACAATTTAAGCTGAGGAGATACTTCGTACTTTCTTACTTGATTGCATATTAAGAAAGGGAAAGGGTATATCCCTTATAATATTATATTATATAAAGCTCAGAGGACTTCCCTTAAGTGGAAAAACTGCAATTAATGTTTCCATTGTGGAAGCCAATAAAGTGTAAAAAGTAAAAAGTTGTATTATTAGCTGTGCTAGCTGGGCATGTATGCATGTGTGTGTGTGTGTGTTAGTCCTTAATTGCACTGCAATATACTAATGACATGTTTGGGCTCGAATAGTCAATTGAATGCAATTTCGATTCGCCTTCCGTGTCGTTGACAACTTCTTTGACACTTTGCCAGTTCAAAAGTGAATTTTCTGTGAATTCGTTTATTGCTTTTTTGGTTAACACTTGAGCTGCGACCAATTTCAATTATAAAAACTAATATGTCATTAAATGATCTCTGTGACTGAGTTGAGTTGAGTGCTGAGTTCGATTATTGAGCTGCATCGAAGAAGGGCTGACAATTTTGATGAGCGCATTTCCTGTTAACCATTTGCAGTGATCAACTTGGCCAGTTCTTTGATTTCCACAGTGTTTCAGTCGGTGTGGCAAATGAAAGAGTTGTCATATGTGTGTGTGTGAGAAACTTGGAAAAGTGCCGTTTTTGAAATGCAAGTAATTTTGGACTCTCATTATGGGGACTAAAAGTGCATTAAATTGTTGTATCTGAGTTCAATACTGCAATGGCGGCAATGGCTGCAATGAATGAATGACAATTATTGGCTGTGGCCTTGGCTTCTTGAAAGTACGCAATACGAAAGGAAAACTTTGCCAACTGCCATCAGTGGTAGATGGTCTTAACTTGGTCTTAGCCGAGTAAGTTGGTAAAGCGAGACGCACACACAGAGAGAAAGAGAGAGAGAGAGTGAGAGAGGGAGCGAGATAGAGAGAGAGGAGAGTCTCACATAGTTAGTTAGTTGGTTATTTGGGGTCGCATCCGTACTACTATTTGGCCATTGCCATTCACAACGTGACTTTCCTTTGACTTGATGCTGCAACACAACAGCAGCTGTTTGTGGCATTGTTAGATTGTGAGATTGTTGGATTGTGGGATTGTAGGATTGTTGGTTGGATTGTTGGTGCCATGGCACACACAATGCATAACTTGTAATAACCCGCTGACCCCGACACTCTTATGTATGTATACACACACCCCCACACACACACACACACACACACACACACACACACACACAGGCACACGCACACGTACTCGCACAATATACATGCAGATGCACTTAGAAGTCAAGCGGCGTTGGGAACTTGTTGGCAGCAAAAGCAAAATGTGGTTGAAAATGCACTCGAAATGAAAATGAAAATGAAATGTCAACTTACCACACGGCGTGCAACGTGGGGGCAGCCACTTTGATAGAATTGGGAACACGTTGCAGCTTTCGTTGTTGGCTGCACTGTCTAAAACTAAATCGACGAACAACAAATTTTTCTCCCTCTTCTTCTTCTTCCTGTGTTGATTTCCACTTAAGCTATCGATGCTATTTCAAATGATTTCGGTTGTTGTTTACTTTGTTTTTGTTTTTCCTTTCTTTTGGAGTATTACGATTATAACTAGCATAAAGTTAATTTGGCAGTAGACATTCCCTAGTTGGCAGTGAGTCGGTGGGTTTTGCTGTCGCCTCAGTTGTTCATTGCGATTTCTCTAAAAAAAAAAAAAAAAAAAGCCAAAACAAATATGCACTTTAAGCGAGGGAGCCTCTGAAACTGGTTTGCTGGCCAGTTAGACATGCACGACCACAAACACGCACACAGACACACACAGGACTGCAGCCCAGAGCGCGCACATAACCACTTCCAAAGGGGCAGGCAAATTTGAGTTTGTTGCAATTGTGTTGCCTACTTTCGAGCGCGCCAAATAACTTTGGCCAATTTGAAATGCACAACACGTAAATTCGCACACGTAAGCGCCCACAGATGCACAGAAGCAGGGGCAGGCAGAGAGACGGACACGCACACACACACACACACACACACACACTCTCATTCACACCCACACTCACGGACACACACTCACACTCAATATGTTTGTTATTTTCCACTTTGGCAAAATAATTGCGCAAAAAAAAAGCATTTGAACATTTGTGTAATAAATATGCATTTGCTGCATTCACTTGCACTTTTTTAACACTCTCAACCTTTTTTGCACATTCACGCACGCTGCCAATCAAAAGTCATTCACTTTGTAACTGCCCCAACCTTCAAAAGTTACCAACAACAAGTGCAGCAACTACACCAATAAAAAATGTACAAAAAAAGAACAAGAATAACAAACACGTTGAATAAATTCGCTGACGATGCTGAGATTCTCCTTGTTGCTGCAACAGCATCAGCTTTAGCTTCAGCTTCAGCTACAGCTACAGCTTCAGCTGCTGCTTCAATAGCTTCAGCTGCTTCTGCTGACCGTTGTCCAGTAAGAGTTCAAATCTGATATTGCTGTTGCTGCTGTTGCTGTTGCTGCTGCTGCTGCTAATGTTGTTGTTACTGTTGTTACTGATGTTACTGTTGTTACTGCTGTTACTGCTGATACTGCTGATTCTGTTGCTGCTGCTGCTGCTGCTGTGGCACGTCCATGCCGTTGGGTTGCTCGCTGGCAACTGACTCGATGTCTGCCTTGCGACCTCCTCTTATTAACGTCGGTGGGCAACATTCTGGGCTTTCACGTGTGGGACATTTTATGCCCCTGTTGTTGGAAATTTCCCTGCTGTAATCGCGCTGTAAACTGTAACGGAACCGATTCCCCCACCGCATTTTGAGTGGGCCCCAACACCTACTCCTCCTTCGCTTCTTTTATCCTCATTTCTCACTCACTTTTGGCCAGGCATAAATTGTGTTTTGTTGATATTTTGATTTTAGACACTTTGACGCATCAATTGAAAGTTTCATGAACTCAAATTATATTGTAAATTGTTGCAAATTGTTTGTTTTTCAAATTCATATTAAGCCAGGCTCCATTGAAAAATTTCAAATTAATTGGCGAAATTTGTTGATTTAGCATAAAATGTTTTTGAATTGGAATTATGTTGCTTTATTGTTTCAATAAATAAATGTTGCGTATTTTATTTTTCGCTTTCGAAATATTTTTGAAGTCAAGTAAAACTCAATTGTGAATTTCTTAACAGTTGGATGTATTGTTATTTGTTAAATTGTATTACTTTTTTTATAAGGTTTCATTTGCAGTCAGATTTGCTTATTGCAAAATTAAAAAAATACTAATTCAAAGTATTACAAATTGTAAGAAATAATCGAATCTTTAAGGCATTGTAAATGTTATTGATTTTAGAGTCTTAACTTGAGTTGAAATTGATTAGAAATCTTCAGTCTTCAGTCTACAATCTCCAGTCTTCAGTTTCCCGTCTCCAGTCTCTAGCCACCATTTGAATGTTAAAAGCTTAAAGTTATTAAGTTTGTTACGAAACGAAACTGGTTCGCCACACTGCCGAGCTCAAAAGCTGCTGTCATCTGTGGAGTAAAGTCCTACAAGCGGCTTAGGCGCCATATATGCCCGAATGCGTCTATTTCAGAGTGGCCCTGGATGGTGCTGGTCTGGCTTATGCCACATTGCTGTGGTCGCCTGCAAGTGACTCGCTTTTGTGTACGTCTCTTTCTCAGTCCCAATCGCAGTCACAGTCGCAGTCGCAGCCACATTCGCCGTTACAGTTGTTATCTCCCTTTTAGCCAATGTCTGTCTGGCTGGTTGCTGCCTTATTCCTTCAGCTGTAGCGAGTGCGTTCCGTTGTTGTAAGCCAACAACGGGCAAACAAGTTTACAAGCAACCAACGCACAAAATCAAAACAAATACCACACGGCAATGGTAATGGCTGCGACGGTGGGGATAAAGATGAGAATCGCGATGGCGATGGCGATGGCGATGGCGATGGCGCTGGTGATGCTGATAGCAATAGCGACAGATGCAGATGCTACTGCAGAGGCTGGGCAAAATGAAAATGGAAATGAAAGGGGAAAGGGGGAAGGAACATGGATATGGCTGTGAATGTGGCAATGGTATACGGGCAACAATGGAGGCATGGAGGCAGGCCTCAAAGAACCGAAGGTGTGGGCAAAAGCAAGAGTTGTTAAGCTTTTCTGCTTATATTCTATGGTTGCGTAATCCCAGCTGAAATATCAACAGCAAATCTTGAGCAGAAGCGAACAGCTAAAAGCCAAGGAAAAATCACACTCACAACAAGGCGAGGATTACGAAATACATGCGCCTCCCCTCGAACCTGAAGATAACACTTTGATGTGTATATTCAAATTCGATTCGAATTAAGTAATAAATCTATGTCAGGTTGGCTTACAGCCAGCAAGAGACACAGGACAGCTTCAGCTCCACTTGAACTCAACTGCATTGTTTCAGCTCCACAACTGATTAACTGATCAGACTTGTAGACTCATAGACTTCCTACAAAGCAATGTACAGCTGAGAGAGAGTAGAGAACTAAAATAGAAACGAAAAGAAACGAAAAACATTCACAGCTGACACCTGAGCAAGTTCAAGTTGAAATGCTTAAGCGCTGCACTTTCGTTTATTACTTTAAATAAAGTATATAAAGCATTGTTTACACTCCTTACACACAGCTCGCACTTCTTCTGCAAGCAGAACATCAGCTTATGGGCTAATCAATCAGTGGGGGGAATGCATAGAAGCCGCGCCACTTGCGAGCTAATCAATGAAATCTTTGCCGCCTGGCCTGCTTGTATTTTCTTAACTGCACTTTTCTAATGGCTTTGGCATTAAATGAGCCCTGCAGCCACTGTGCCTCTTGCCAGCTTTTGCAGCCTGCAGGCTGTAGCCTTCGTTAGTGCAGATTGTTAGCCGAACAATTGCCGACAGCTGAGAGGCTGTGGGACATGTGAAAGGGGTGAGGGCGGGTTATGGTTATGGCACTTGGTCGGGTTCTGGGTCTGGGTCTGTCTCTGTCTCTGCTTCTGGCTGTGGCTGTGGCGCTGGCTATGGCTATGGCTCTGGTTATGCCACTGCCACTGCCACTGGAACTGGAACTGGGTCTAAGGCCCACTTAGACATATGTGGCTGTCTATTGGTAGAATGAGGCAGCAGTCTGTGCTCAGGCTGACGCTCAGCCTGAGACTGGGACTGAGACTGAGACTGATGCCGAGGCTGAGACTGATACTGGGACTGGGACTGGCGACGTCGAGCTCACTTCAGAACTATTTCAATAAGCGTTACGTTATGCACGCGCATTGTCCTTCACCCTGTTTTCTCGACTCTCGACTGTCGACTGTCGACTGTCGACCGCGTTCGTTGTCGAATGTCATTGCATTTTGCTTTCGTCCTTTCGCTTTTGTCATCCTCATGCTGATGCTCATACACATCCACATCTAAATCTACATCTACATCTACTTCTATATCCCTATGCCCATCCCTATCATCCTCATCTACATCCTCATCCTTATTCTCATCGTCGTCATCGTCGCAGTCTTCGTTGTCGTTCTCGTTGCCTACATGCAATTTACTGCGTTTTACATTTTGCGATTCTCATTTTGATTTTGGTTGAGATTCGCTTACCGCTGCTGTTGCTGCTGCTGCTGCTGCTGCCGCCTTCTCGCAACGTAGCTGCCTCTGCTACTGCTGCTGCTGCTGGTGCAGCTTCCGTTTCCGGTGTGTGCACTGCGCCGTGACGCTTTGTTGATTGTCAGCGACCTTTCTGCCTCCTTGTCTGTCATCTTTCACATGCTCTCACTCGCACTGACACTCACACTCACACTCACACTCACATTCACACTAACACACTCACACTGCCACTCCCACTGCCTGTGCACTCTCTTTCTAGTTCTCTGACATCTGTCAAGTGGCGGCCAGAGTTGAAGGCGTCACAAAAGTCCCCCTTTAAGTGTCGCACAGCATCTTCTAGAATCTAGAGCCTCAATTCTTAGCAGCGACACCTTGCACCAATCAACCGACTCTGTCTACGACTTTAACTTCGACTTTTCAGCCACATCCACATCCACAGCCACAGCCACAGGCTGAGTAATGCCAACAATGCCATCGATATGTCCGGACAAATCAAACAAAAACCAAGCGTAGCAACATTTTTCTTACTTTTTTCTCCTCCTCCTCCTCTTCCTCCTTTCATTTTCATTTTCATTTTTTTCTTCTTCCTTTTCCGCACGCCCGCGCTAGACTCAGCCGTTTTCGGTAAGTAGGTCAGTAGCAATATTTTTATTGACCGAGGGTTGCCCGAGAACTTCATCAGATTTTTTATTTATGCTCTATTTCTATTAATAAATTATATTTATATTTCTATTTATATTTATATATTTACATTTCTTATGTTTATAATTTTTAATTTTTTTAGTTATATTTATTTATTTATTAATTTTATATATTATATTTTTTATTAATATTATCAATTTTAAATTGTTTTCGGGTTTCAACTTTCACACTTTTCCATAGTTTACATTTACTAATTGGCCTTAAGTAAGAGTAAATGAAAGTAAAAATTAAAAAAGAAAAACTTTGCAGTGAAGGTGCTAAATGACGACACTAGATGGCGCCAGTACAGACTGCTGACAAGTGCACTATTAATAATAATAATAAATGTTTCTTAAATATATTATATACAAGATTTTATCAGCTTAAGTTATTTATATATTTAAGCGAAATCAATTTAATTCAATGAATTGAAATTGAAGTCTCTAGCTCTTATATTCAGTTGCATTTAATTATTTTTTTAACATCAACTAAAAGCAGACAAATAAAAATAAATTACATTTAAATGCTTACAAAATCGAATTATACATTCAATAAGTTTACAAACGAAATTGTAAGTGGAATAAGATTGTATAATTATCCTCTTTTTGTATGCAAAGACAAATGAAATTACTAAATTAATGAATATTTAAGTTAGCTGCCTATAATTTACTCGTTAATAATATCGTATATTATTTGGAAATTGTTAAAACTGAAATCAGAGAAACTAACAATATACAAGAAATTGATTAGCCCACTCTCGTCGTAGTATTGTTGACGTTATTGCTGTTGTCTTTTGGCACTCCTCTGTCTGTCTACTCGAATGCCTGCCTAGAGTCCCCGCCCGCCCTCACCACTGCCTTGCTGGCCTTATTGGGTGTCATTCTGCGTCTTTACCTTCAATTCTTATGCTTCATCGCTTGATGTTTCAGTGGCGCTCAGTCAACTGGCTTTGCTCTGTTCAGTGCTCACTTCAGACTTCAAACCTTTAGCCGAAAAATGCCTTGACGCAGCGTGTTCTACATTTTAAGAGCGACATAGATTAGCTTGACTACCACAACCCCCAGCACATTCTCTGCTCCACCCACCCAGTGACTCTTTGCCTCTTTTCTGAGAGCATAGCATCAGCCTCTATCTGTCGCACTGACTCAGCCCCAGTCCCAGTCCCTGTCGCAACCCCAGTCCCAGCCACAGTCGCTGCCTCGCCTCAGCTTACATCAGTGGCACTCAGTGGCACTCAGTGGCAAGCGGCGAGGCGAGAGCGGAGGCAGATGCTCGAGATACTTAGATGTCTTCATAGACGCTGCTATTATCATTGTCATTCTCATTGCCATGCTTCTGTCATGTTTCGTAAATTGAGCTGCCACTGTTGCATATCCGTCAGTTGAACAGTTGGATTATGTTGCAATAATTAAGAGCCATATAAGAGTTGCATGAACAGTCCGCACCTAATCCCATCCAATTTGAAAAGGCTGTTGCATTTGCTGTCTTACAATCATTTTCGCTCACCATAAATTTCAATTTACTGAGAAACCAACGTTCTGATTGACCAACCGTTTGCCAATCACAGCACATTCCAAGCCACAAAACTAGAAAGCTTATTTCCGTGACGTAGTTTCCATTTACGACATCAGAAGTACAAAGTACAGAGTCTAAAAATCCCTCCGGTCAGTCGGGGTGCCAGCGACAGTATAGTACCGTGCATCAGTATTAATTTACAATTCATTTATAATTATTAACAAATAAAATTTGTTATTGTCAACAGCGAGATTTGAACTCGCTCTCTCGCAGCGTGTCTTCTTGTTGTTTTTGTTCTTCTTCTAATTAAAATAATTTTTGGCGCCGCAGCTGCCATGAACCTGGTGATCATTCACTCCCAATCTGAAGTCTATAGCTCTAGAAATACGTTATATGCATGCACTCTACAAAAGTCTTGTCGTCAAATATGGTAACTCTAGCTCTTATAGTCTCTGAGATCTAGGTGTTCAGACGGTCGGATAGACAGACAGATAGATAGATAGACGGACAGAAAAAAGACGATCAGACAGGCAGACAGAAAGATGGACATGGCTATATCGTCTCCGCTGTTGATGCTGATCAAGAATATATATATTTACTTTACTTTACTTTACTTTACTGCCACGTCTCCTTCTGCTTGTTACGCACATTTCGGTTTCGTCAAGCTTAGAAGACTATGTACTTTTAGTGCAGAGTCTGAAAAGGATTTTCGAAAATGACAACCACAAGCTCAAGGGGGAAAATGGGGTGCATAACTGAAGTGTGCAGAGAGAATTCAGAGCTGCAACTAATTTGAAATACTCGCATTTATGCCGAGCACTCAATCAATACTTGATTCAACAATTATGAAGAAGTGGTAACTAGGCGATTCAAAGTGGTTTTGAAGCAAGTCCGATTAGCCTGCAGCTTGTTTTTGAGGCTTCTACTTGAATAATTAACCAACAAAAACGAGTGTACACAACTGTGAGATACCCCGTAAATGTATTTACGTAGCTGGTCAAAGGAATGAAAGAAACCGAACTGAATAACAATAAAAAAGTTGCTCAGAATAATAGAAGTAAATGCAATAAACTTGTTCTTAAATGTTCTGGTGTTGTTACTCTCTTAAAAGTTATTTATGATTACATATATATACTAATATATTGCAAATTATAACTACATTTCTAAGCGTAGACTCGTCTAAGTTAACAGGTGATTCAAGTATATCAAATAGAAGGCATACTAAAAGCTTCATCAAGTTCAGTATATAACCAAGATATTAAGGAGATCTGTGCGTTGAATGAGCTTGAAAAGTAAACTTCTCAAATGTGAATGTTTGAAAGAGAATTCTTTAAGCTCCAATCAGCTAATGTAGGAGACTATACAGTGTATTATACTGTCGCGCGTGCTCGACTGATCCGAAAAGAAGGAAATAGAACCCATGAATTGATTATCTATAAGTGTTGATATATTCAGACTGACTAACATGACTTTGTCGACTCAACTGTTGATGCCCCCTGGTTCCACCTGTTGCATGTCCTGAGCCAAAGTTTTTACACTCTAGTCTTATTTTGTGACAGGGTATAATTACTAATAAATACCCTCCCACACGCTGGAAATTGTTGTTTTACAATTTCTTTAACTCGATTAATGTAAAGTGCTTGTATCGTTGGAAAATATGAAAACAGAGGACGCTCGGCAACTTGATGAACATTGACTTCAACTGGCCAATACTCGCAGCTAACTGGACAGGACACGACACGAAATAACAGGACAGTGCAGGACAGGACAGGGGGGAACAGGAGAGAACACACAATAGCAATTGTATTGCTCATACAAGCGGGGTAAAGGCAATCAAATCCGTCAGTCTTAGTTAGCCACGGGGACCGGGCACGAGTATCAAAGTCAGAGTTGGACAACACATTGTGGCCAGAGCTAATTGCCTGTTCGCTTCACCCTGTCGTCACTTTCTTGTTACTCGCCAGACCCGCTGACGATTACTCATTGTTCAATCTGGTTGTTGAATGCTTTAATTACATTTGTTTTGCCAATTAAAAGGAACACGTAACACGTTTCACGGAAGGTGAAACCGTCCGTTTCTCGCATAGCGGTCATGGCCATTCCCAATTGTTCGTACATTGACCTCGACACTCGCTGCTCGACTGCAAGTGCCCCAAAAAGAAGCATGCTAAGAGCAGCTCTAACACCGAAGACGAACGTTCACTTTGCACGCAGGACATGCTAAATCTCTGCCCGTTCACTTTCCCATTCAACAGTCGACAGTCGTCAGTCGACAGTCGTCAGTCGACAGTCGCGGCCACGAGGCAGAGTGTGTGTGTTGACGCACTTCCTGCTCTCACACCTCACTCCGCGGATAATTTGCACCACACAGCTGCGTCGCAGCCTTTGAGAAATTAATGCGTCCATTGTTTGCGCCATTGCTGTGGAATGATGTCGCACAGTGGAGCAAGAACACATTCAATTTAAGATAAAAAGCAGGAAGAAATAAATCAATACAAAAATAAATAAGTTAGTACATTAATTAGGTATTATATAAATAAATCAGTAAATATATAATTAAATAAATAAATCAAGACAAAAATAAATAAATTAGTTAATTAAATAAGTATCAAATAAATAAATCAATAAATATATAAATAAATCAATACGAAAGGAATTAAATAAATAAATAAGTTAATAAATAAATAAATCAATAAATATAGATGAAAAAATAAATAAATAAATTAAACAATTAATTCATTAAATAATTAATTTATAAAATTTAATTAATTCATTTCAATTATTAATCAAATTAATAAATAAATGGAAAACAAATAAAAACCTATATAAGCGAATGTAATAAATGGAACATAAGTAAAAAATAAATTCATAGGTTATACATCTATATACTCGATAGACTTGGATCTGTCTCGTTTAGTCTGCTGTATATGTTGTCGTTCACATCGCATATTAAGAATGTAAAAGAAATTAAATATTATATTATAATATAAACAATATTAATCCATCTGAATAAGTATCATCTATAACTTTCTAGACATGTGACTGCTATTCAGGAGAATAGAACTGTTTGAAGCAGAAGAACTGAAGAAGCAGATAAATTGCAAGCAAATAATTGTCATTTTATTTTTTTAATATATCGAATCCCTTCTAGATGTTGTCGATCTTGAAATTGTGACCACTGCCAGGTGATATCATTGTGGAGTCGATCACAAGCGCTGTGCTTGCCGCACTCTACGCAGATCCGTCTGATCCACGTGGCTGGTGCTTCACTGTGAACTCTTTATACCCAGCGGTGATTCGATGTTATGCACGAGTAGCTGCTTCTGTTGGACAGCGGACTCTGCTACATGTGGGCAGGAGAGAGCGGCCCAATCCACCGCCCAGTTCCAGGTGATGATGATGCGAATGTGGCGAGTGTTGTTGCTGCTGCTGCTGTTGCTGCTGCTGCTGCTGTTGCTGATGAGGATGGGAATGCGGATGCGACTGCATTGGCAAATGTATTGAATTAGGATTGGGCATGATGTTCTATATGACGCTGCTGCTCGCTGGCGGCGACGCTGGGCCACTTCCCATGCCATGCTGCTCCATGCTGCCATGTGATGTGTGATGCTGCATGTGATAATGATGATGACGTGAGCCTGAGCCTGTCGCTGAGCCCGAATGATGACCTCCAGGGAATGCTGGTGATGCCGGCGTCTGGTTGGCATATATATTAGCACCTAGTCGGGAACTTGAACTGTTGCCAGTTGACGCATAATTTATATCCACGCCAGCTGCTGTCGGTGGGTGTTTAATGTGACTTCCATCTGAGGCGCTGTAGCTCGCCTGGCCCGGACTTGGATTGGGTGTGATACCGCAGCCCGAGCTGATATAATCCTGCTGCATTTGTTGCTGCTAAGCCGGACGCATTGCTGGAGTTGCTCGGACCGCTGCTGTAGCTCGCTTTGTAGAAGTTAATGTGGTCCAGCTGAAAGGCCGTTGCGAACGGATTACGCTTTGAGCCAACAGATTGCCACTGCCAGTTCCAACTGCTCCGTCAGCGCCATGATGATTCTCACCCTCTCGCTTTAGGCTGTCCAGGCCATAGCGTGATTCCAGCATCAAGATGAGCGGTATTTGTGGCAGAAAGAACATCGAGTGTATTCTCCATTCATTGCGTGGCAACGCAAAACCTAAATTGTAATTGTTTATTTAATATGTATTGTGAATTCTTGAGTCCGCCTTGCAGTTGTCGTTTGCTTGTCATTTCTCGATTGGCTCAGTTAACTTGACTTTTGTTTTTCCGGAATTCAGATGTCAGAATTCAGAATTCGAATCTTCAAAATAAAATTGTAAGCAGTGGTGCATTGCTTTTAGCCCACTGTGACATCGTTTGGCACAACTTCATTACCAGGCTGGTGCGTAGGCTGAGATTTATTCAATTTAATTTCAAATCGGCGTCAATGGGCTGCTGCTTCTGCGACGTGAGATGTGGGATGTGGGATGTGCCTGCTGCTTTGTGTATAGTATACAGAGAGCGAGAGATGAGTGCGAGCTGGGGGCGGGGTACATAGGAAATAGAGTTCAGGCCTAAAAGGCATGTGATTAAAAATTGTTTACAAAGTTCATTGACACGCACACAGTCGACGCGACGTCGCTCTTGGCGGTGGTGGCATTGGTGGCGTTGGAGGCGTTGGAGGCGTTGGTGGCGCTGTCGGAAGCCATTTGGAAACGAGGAGCAATCAAACACTGCCTAGCAATTTGCTGCCTATTTTTTGGGACAACTGTAATTGATTTTAGCCCAACAGAATGCCTCAACCCATACACACGTCCATGTGTTACTCATACCCGGTGTGTGTATGTGTGTGTGTGTGTGCGAAATGTGAGGAAAACCCAACGCACACTCGTGAAAAGTTTGTCCTAGTTTCAAGTACTTGTTCTCATACGCATTCTCACACTCGCAACACAACAAATTGCTGAAGATATGCGTTTTGATAATGTCAATCGCGGATGCAGGCCTAATGCCGATTAAATGCAAAGAAATACTTCCGACAGATAAACATATTATGATTAATACTCCAATAATTACATTTAGAAAGCTGTAATATCATTTAGAATTCATTCGTGCAATCAAATCTTTTATTCTTAAGCTATCAAAATTACACTCAAGCAAAATATAGAAAAGAAAATATTATTCTTGGCTTAATTCCAATTTATTCTATATATATAATATAATATATATATATTTATATATATATTTACAAATATTATAATTATTATTATTATTATTATTATTTCGTTACATAAATCAAAGAACTCATATTGCAATTCTGTTGAGAATCATATGTTAACACCAATGTCAATGTTAATGTTAATATCATTATCAGTGTTACAGAGTGTGGCCACTTAACATTAACATTTCGCATGCACTATGAATAATGTTAACTAACATAAAGAAGTCACTCGCAAATAAACATTCTGGAAGTACGAAGCGTGCAGTTCTTAATTCTCTCGCTCAATTAATTCTTACAGAAAAAAAATCAATGGTTTTTCTAGTTTGATTAAGATTGAATATTTACATTTTTATAAAATAACAAGAATCTTAATAATTTATTCAAATTTTAAGGAATATATAATTAAATGTTCAGGCGCTGGGAATAAATGATTTGATTTCATTCAGCAAAATATCAAGCTGAAAGATTAAAAACCTTGAACTTGTGAAGACTTGAAGCTTTAGGTAAATGGTTCCTCTAGATTTGCAACTGCCATAACTTTAAGCAACCTTTATCGATTGACTCAATCATCCTTCACATTTGTTATCCTTTTGTGGGCAGTAATTGGCAGGAGTTGCCACTTAGCACTTAGAGAAATCAAATCTATCAGAGCTTATAGGGGTTTGTTCCCAGTACTCCATATCGAATCTTCGAATCTTGACAAGCCTATTATTTATATTGCCACAACCTCCTTCCACTCTTCCTCTCTTCCCCTTTTCCACTTCTAGCAAATGTTGTCAATGTCGTTGTTGTTTCTCTTGCTCCTATTGTTGCTTCTGTTGTCTGTCACGGCGCATATCATTCATACGCCATGATTGTCGCAGCTGCTACAAGCCAAACTAGCGCTTTCAAGAAATCGAGTGGGAAATTGAAATTGAGGCAGCTGAAAAGATATTCGCCTGTCAATGATCTTCATTTTTCATTTTTCATTTCATTTTCTTTCCGAGGCGGGGATTATTAATATTTATATTTAACTGTCAGTCGTTTTGCGTTTGCCCTTTATTTTCCTTATATCTTTTTTTTTGTTGTATATTTACCACTTCGTTGTCTGGGCGATAAATAGCGGACATAATTGTCGCAGTCGCCGCCCCATTGAAACCCCGAGCAGCCACATGCCGTTGGCAGTTGGCAGTTGGCAGTTGGCAAATGTTTTTGATTTACTTAACGGCCGCTCGACAAAAACCGAGTCGCATTGCCATTCGCAGACCCATTCCCACTCCCATTCCCACTCCCATTCCCACTCCCACTCCCATTCCCATTCCCGGACCCGGGTCCGGTCTTGTGCCCAGTCTCAGTTCCGCTTTTACTCCCAGGCTCAGTTCGTGGCCCAGACGCCAGTTGACCCAATTTTGCACGTTGTTCGTGTTGTTGTTGTTGTTGTTGGTGCTGTTGTTGTTGTTGTCGTCTGTGGTTAACTGCTTAAGGAATAATTCATTATGTATTTGGTCGGCGTGTCACTTAATTTGAGTAGCTCTCTCCTTCCCCATTTGCCCATTTGCCCATTTGCCCCTTCCACTCCCGTCCGCTTGGCCATCGTCAGTGATGCGGGCAATTTGCCTGCAAACTAATTGTCCACGTTGGAAATCGATCAAGCCTCTCTCTAACGATTTCCTCCCCCCCCCCCCACCCCTTGCCACACAGACAGAGAGAGAGAGAGAGAGAGAGAGAGAGAGTGAGAGGGATATGGAGACCACTCTGCCCACTCTCTTAGCCCTCAACTTTGAGCCCACTTGTGGGCCAGCTGTTTACGTGTTTTATATTCAAGTAAAATTGTTTATTTGCGTTACTTTTATGGGTTTCGCCGTTGACAGCAATTTGTTTGCCTACGAGGGAAGTCTGACCAGACACAGTTACTTCCAATTGCCGCTGCTGTTGTTGTTGTGTCGTTGTTGTCGTTGTTGCCTTGTCCATTGTTGTTGTTGTTGGCTTCAATCGCTTGAATTGGTCGAATCAAAATTCTCATAGAGTGTGCGGAAGTGAGAGAAAGAGAGAGGACAAAACAGAGAGTTAATGAGAGAGAGAGAGCGAGAGAAAGATACTCCAATATTTGCGGAAAAGAGATATTCATAATATAATATATTATTTAAAATATATATTTTATTTGTTTAATCTGAGTTCCAATGTTCAAAAGAAGTAAGTAAATACTGTCGCAATGAATCGCATCGTTCATTAAACTCTGACAAAAGGTAGGAAAAAAACAAATTCTGTTGAATTTATCCAAATTGGATTCAGAAAAAATCGTTATTAAAACGAAGCTGGATTATATTGATATTTAGATCCGATTTTCATATAGATATTCAATGAATTGGGTATTCAAACAGACCAATTATATTATAACTTAACAGCTCTGTCTCTACAAAATATATATATCGTATATATATCAAATTTTCAATATTAAATATTTAATTATTAATAAGTTCTTTAGTCTCTTAAAACGTTTGAAAAAGGAACTAAATATTAGATTGGAGCCAAATAAAGAATATAGTTACATACATTCCCTACGCAAATGACACGTATCTTCAGTAATAAACTATTTTTCAATAAAGAACACTAGATAAAGATATAAACTGCCGCCGTGAAGTGCTGTGACAAATACTCAAGGTTGGCCATGGAAAAATCAAGTTATTCCAGATACTTGTTGCACAGAGTGCAGTAAATTGACAGAGTAGCAGCTTATATGTTACTTACTTGTATGCAAAAGAGAGTATAGAGCACCTTGTAGTCGAGCATTCCTCACCAGAACATCCTTGCATATATTTTGAAGCAAGTTTCTTGCACTTTCAACTCAATTAACCCCACATAATTCACAAGAAATGAACATGAATCCGTCGTGAAATACACGCTAATTTGCTACTCAATTTTGGTTATGGTTACCATACATTTAAGGACCCACGATTGAAGCTAATTGCCACTTCACACACACACACACACACACACACACACACACACACACACACACACACACACAGCTCTGCAGCTCTGATTGCTATCTCCATTTTCATAAGCTTGACGGAAGTTGTTTCGCTTATGAGTTGCACTTGTTGTTGTTCTTATTCTTCTTCTTGTCGTTGTTGTTGTTGCTGTTGTTGTTGTTGTTAACCTTCGTTGAGCTGCTTCGACGGCCTTCAATCCACCTCCTTGTCGCATCCAATTAACTTTGTTTGCCTAATCAGAATGCAACGTTCATACGCCGTACATCGTCCCGTTGCGAGTTCCTTACTTCGGTTCTGGGCTTGGACTGGGACTTGGGAGGAGGTCTGTCTCTGTCTCTGTCTCTGGCTCTGGGTCTGGGTCTGGGTCTGGGTCTGTTCGTGGTCGTGGGTCAGCCATGTCTGGTGTTGCCCTTGCTTAGCTGAGCTGCGTGCGTGTCAGGACTTTTGTCAGGAGTCTTGCTTAGTCGTCATACGCTGCCAGCTACGAGTCTGGCCTTGTTCGTTTTATGGACTTTTATTAAATACACGCACACCCTCTCAAACACCCACACACTCACACACGCACGCACACAGGTCTCTGTCCCAAAATAGTTCAACTTTACGCTGTCTCAGACGGCAGACAAGGCTTGCCATGAGTGTGAAAAACTGAATTGTAACCACTTTGAGGCTTTGCCGTTTTCTCTGCCTTATGCTCTGGCTTTTCCCCTGCCTTTGGCCTCCCCCGTCTGCACACAATTCCATTTAACGCCAACTTGACCCACTTTTGTGTTCTGTTTTCTCTACGTTTTTGTTTCTATTTGTGTTTTGGCCAAATTCCATCTCTCCCCATGTCTCTATCATTTTATTGTGTGTGTATTGCTGAGTGTGCGTGTGTGTGTGCGTGTGTGTGCATTCAAGTTGAGCATTTGCTGTGACCGCAGGTGCAATAATTGCCATTTTCCGCGAAAATGCGATTATTTCCTTTGCGCTGCTTTCAATTGGAAGAACTTTATGGAAGAACGCAACAATTCAATAAAAAAGTTTACACACAAACACAATCTGTGAGATCAAATGATGCCAATTCTGGGAAGAATGTTGTGTGAGGGCAATTGGGAAATGCCAGCGACAAATAGACTGAGAGGGGAGGGAAGTGGGAATTCGAATAGGGAATCTTTAACAACAAATACGAGTTTAGTTTGCATGTGTAAACATGTATAATTAATTGGACTTTTGCTTTGGCATTTGCGTTATTTTTGTGCGCCACTTGATCGATTCACCTGCCTTCAAGCAACCTCTGCCCCTGCCGCTGCCTCCGCCTGCCTTCCTCTTCTATTTAGTATGCGCCTCTCCCCTCAGCGGGGTTGCAACTTTTGCGTAGTTTTGTTTCACTTTATTGTGTTATGTTTTATTTGCGCTTTGTTTTCTTTTGGTTTATTCAACTCGTCATTGTTTTTGCTTTATCCCCATCGCACGCCGTGGGGATAAACATGCTCAAAGGACGTGCACCACAGGCCTCCGAAAGCAGAAGTTCCAAAAAGAACTTTCAACGGGGGCAGCCAATCAATAGACAATGGACAGTAGACAATGAACAGTGGACAATGCACAGTGGACAGTGGACAGTGGACAGTGGACAGTGGACAGTGGACAAACGGCAATCGAAAAACGACAAACAAAATGTAAATTTTAAGGCAATTGAATTATTTGTAAGGCAACGGCACCATTAACTAACGACAGCAGCGAGGCTCCTAGTTGCCTATTTGGCATTAAAATGCTGCAATTTGTCAATTCCATTGCAAGAGTTTGTGAGGTGAGCTCAAGTGGCCGAGTGGCAGCGGAGGACTTGAATGCAACGTGGTGTAAAGTGTGTCATGAAATATTTAAATGCGAAGCTTAAATTCCCAAAATACCTGCGAAACATGCGACGTGCAACATGCAACATGCAACATGCCTGCCTCAATTATGCACATGCCAATTGGAGTGTTGCATATGCCAATTAAATCCGATTCTGAAACCTCCAACCTGCAAGCTACCCCCTGCCACTTGCCACCTGCCTCCTGCCACCTGACACATGCAACCGCTTGTTGCGGCTCCCAGTTACCCATTTGATAAGCCTTTCGAAGTATTGGCGTGGGCATATCTCAGATACAAATAAACAGATACCGAAGCAGATACAGATACAAGTATAAGTATAGATACAGATACAGAAATATATATAGATATATATAGATACAGATACAGATACAGATACAGATACAGATACAGATACAGATACAGATACAGATACAGATACAGATACAGATACAGATACAGATACAGATACAGATACAGATACAGATACAGATACAGATACAGATACAGATACAGATACAGATACAGATACAGATACAGATACAGATACAGATACAGATACAGATGATGCTTTTATCACTGACTATTTACTATTCCCCGATTCACTGTTTACTGATCAATGATCTTTGTTCACTGATCACCATTCACTACTAACCATTCACTATTCACTATTCACCTCTGCCAG
Source organism: Drosophila macrospina (assembly GCA_035042075.1). NCBI lineage: Eukaryota > Metazoa > Arthropoda > Insecta > Diptera > Drosophilidae > Drosophila > Drosophila macrospina. The sequence continues at coordinate 1,206,012 of JAWNLW010000500.1, read as the reverse complement.
GTTATGAATAAATGCCCATTGAGTATTGCTCTTCTGCTTCTGTTGTCTGTAAGAGGATTTCATCCATCAATTGCAGGACAGCAGCCTCATTTAGTCAGCGCCTTCATTTGGCAGCGCCTTAGTTTAAAGTGAGGGCAATGGACAGTCGTATTGTTGGGTGAGCGAGGGGATAATACTTAATACTTAATACTTAAGCTCTGGCCAAGGGTCAGTTGTGTGCTGAGAGTGCTGCGAGCAGAGATGCCGCAGAGGAGAGTGGAGCGATGAGAGAGGAGTGTGGAGTGTGGATAGAGGGGAAGGGAGTAAAGGGAACGAGCTGAGAGTCCAATTCTGCCGCATTTATGTGCATAATTTAGCGAGCTCTCCACATTCGCATGTAAATGTGCCTCAGGGCCGTTGCACACGCCACACGACACACGCCACACGACCAGAACTGGCTCTTGTTGTTGTCATTGTTGTTGTTGTTGTTGTTGTTGTTGTTTTCACTTGTTGTCACTCTGCACATATTTTAGTGTGGCGGCTTCATTGTCTAGTCCTGGTTCTGGTTTTGCCGCTGCCTCTGCCTCTGCCTCCTCCTCTGGCTCCTCCTCTGCTGCTGCTGCTGCTGGTCCTGGCTCTCCTTGCGGCGCTGCTTCTCTATTTGCTTCTCCTTTTGGCTCCCTGGTCGTCATTTTGTCGCCCACGCTCAATTTGTCAGTCGCTCACACGAAGCGTGGTCACACTAAATGTGGCTAAGAGGGAGGGAGGGGCAATGTAGTTGGCTTTTTCGTGCTCATTTCGTTCTGTGACTGGCTGCACATTTCTATCTCTATTTCTATTTCTATTTCTATTTCTATTTCTATTCATTTCAATTGTACTCATTCACGAAGTAAGCAAAATTAAAGTACGTGCCCCTTTTGCAATGCAATGCAATTTTTATTGAGTGCAACTCAGGGTGAGCACGAGAGCAAGGACAACGCTGAGATGGAGATGGAGATGGAGCTGCAGATGGAGATGGACTGAGATGGAGAAGGACTGAGATGGAGATGGGGATGGGGGACTCGTAAAAAGTAAAGCTTACAGCAGCTGGCTTAAAGTCCAAGCTGCTGACCAACGTGCAACAGCTGCTGTCCAGCTGCTTTGCATCCCGTGCCGGCTGCAGGTGGGGATCTCTATCTGCATTACTTCTATAAAATATTCATTAACCTGATATTCATTAAAATGACGCCGCCTCGTTAGCTTTAATGGCGCCAACGATGCCAGCGTTGCCAGCGATGCCAGCGATACCAGCAAACCAGTGTCGTCATCTTTACCATGTTATAATCATTATACACACACAAAGGGGTCCTCTGCAGCAAGGAGTCACTGAGGGAACGAGCTGCGAGCTGCGAGCTGCGAGCTGCGAGAGTATTTAGGGCAGTTGAGAGACGGACGAGACAGGCCACAGCCACAGCCACAGGCAACAGGCAACAGCCAAGATGCAACAGGCAACAGGCAACAGCAACAGGCAAGAAGCAATCGGCGAAAGGCAACCAACCACCAGTCAGTTATGCCACGTTGCAGCTGCATATTTCTCATTTATGTATGTGCCACACAGAGGTATCAAAGTCAACAGTAATTGCTTTTGTCAATCTCTCAACTCTCGCAACTTTCTCGCAACAACACGGTGCATAGAGTGCAATTTGGTGCTAAGTTCTCCAGTTCTCTAGCTCAATTTGTTGGTAACAATAGCACATGTAGTGAAAAGAGTGAATGCAACATACATTTGGCAATTGCAATTTAAAGTATTTCTTTTTTAATTGACTGCGTTCGTCGAGTGAGGACAACATTTGCATACCCTGTGGCTGAAAGAGTATAGAGTTATGTAAGAGCATGTTACACACAGAATAGGCCTTTGACGATGCTACAACTGTACTGCCAGATACCCTGTAGTCGGTTCAGGCCTCGCTCAGACACATTGCAGGCAACAGACGCTAGATGGCGCCACTGTTGCCTTTGCTGATACGCGAAGTTGTCTAAGATCGATAGACCCATAGTCAAATCGAGTGTACAAGCGTGTTATGCCTTGCTCGAGCCTTTTCAATGGGTAACGACTTCACTTGCCAGCTAAGAGATGCCATGAAAAGGTTTTGCCTTTGCACTTGTGTTTAATAAAGAAGCGTTATCTACTTGTTGTGGCAACGCGCCTTTTGCTAAATATTTAGATGGACTCACTAAGCTGACCAAGGCACAAACACAAGATTAAAATGAAAGGATAGCTTCTCAGTGTGGATTCTCATTCCTGCGGCGGCACATTTTATAATTAATTTTTCTATTTCCCTAGTACAATCAGGAATTTTTAATCATTGCAGCTCTTTTCCTTTGCAATTAATAATCAAGTCATCTGGCAGAGGATAGATACTTGAACCGCACCAAACCGAACCGAACCGAACCGAACCTCGCAAAGCATAAATTACCTCAGCGAAGAAGCCGCGCTTAATGAAGCAAACCAAAGCGAGTGCATTTGATAGCAATCTTTTGCAAAATATACCACAACACTTACTCACTCCCATCGCTGCGAGGCTGTGCCCAACCAAATCAAGATACATTAAATGGAAAGCATCGCTTTTACATGTTTTACATTAGAAAAGTAGGTGCAAAGCGAAGAGAAACAGAAAGATAGACAGTCGGCAGATAGGCAGTCAGACAGTCAGACGAGCAGACAAGCAGACAAGCAGACCATTCATTTAACCGGAAGTAATCGCTTCACAAAGGAAGCGCAAATCTCGGCAAATGTCAATCCCTCACAGATGCACACAACCTGTTTCTTTCCCATGGCTCTCTTAGCCTGGATAAATATGATACGTGTGAAATTGGGCTAATACTCGCAGCGCACTCTTTACCACAGACCATTCTCCACTCTGAGCACACACTGGCAACAGCGTCAATGTTAACTTTGATGCTTTTCATGCGGTTTTCACGTGTTGACGCATTCCGGCGGAGTGCTGACAGTCTTCTCTTCGCTGCTCGTCTATGCCAGAAAGTTAATTAACAATTGCCAGCAACAGATTATATTTTTAATGCCTGCAAATGGGCTCGTCCTTTCCTTTGCCAGCTCCCTGCATCCATTTCCCAGCAGCCTAAGAGATCCCAAATGTCAAATTTACCTTCAAATCCTCCTGAATATATCTGTTGATATTTCGAAAGGCAAACGAGCGAATCTAATTCACAATTGCATATCATTTTATACTCTTGCCAAGTGTGTTGTGGTTTTACTCAGAAGCTTGTAACGCATCGATTAGACGTTGTATGCCTCATTAAACATATCTATTCCTGATCAGCAGGTGAAGCTAAGTCGATTGTCTCTCAGTTGAGAAACTATCCTGATGAATCTTGGTGCAGTTCTGTATCCTTGTTCCAAGTATGACACTTGCTCAACCTTGTCGGCTAGGGTCACTATATTCTGTAGCTGTCACATTAACCATATCTAAGATATCTAAGCCAAGCTTTCACATTATATATGTGAAATACTGATATACCAGAAGAGGTTTAATTAAAATTAGATTACTATATCCTGTAGCTGTCACAGTCCCAATCAAATTCGAGAATGAAAAACTTTGTTGTTTCTTGAGACTCTAACTTAGTTGTAATCGGATCACTATATCATAGCTGCCATAGAAATTATCTATTGAAACCGGGCAGCTGCAAGGGTATCAAATCTCTTACTCTCTTACTTGTTAGTCTTGTCAGTTGTGTCAATTATATATTATATTAGACAGACTTCCTTTGAGTGGGAATGCAGGAACAGTAAAATAATGATTACGAATATTTCAATCAATTCAATTCGTGAACTTTCTGTATTTGGGGTCAACAGAACTTGAAGTATCCTTGGACAGAGGAACATGGCGTTAGTTCTTGATGGCCAATCAAACAGTTGTATGTACATATATAAGTAGAGCGATTTATTTCCACTTATTTTTTATTATTTTAATAACATTTATTATTTATATATGCGCACTCAGACACCCCCAATGTTGACACCCTGCCTCACTCTATATACACACACAAACATTCCTATAGTATATGTGCGTGCGTATTCAAGCCAGAACAACAACTTTACGACTTTTGAGTGTTTTGGCCGCATGTTGATTCTTGTGAAAGGTGCGACAATATTTACAATGCCATGTTAATTGAATTTAATGTGCAAATGTGTGAATGTGTGAATGTGTGAATGTGCAAATGTGTGAATATGTAGAGTAAAAGGTTCTCGGTTTGCATGTGTGTGAGTTTTCTCAATTATCTGCTTAAGTAAATTTAAAGCGCTCTGAACTGGCGATAAATACGCTTCTTTAAGCTTTCATATGCAAAGAGCGTTTTCTATCTTTCATTCAATTATTCATATACATACTAAACAATTGTTTGCTTTTTAAATTTTCATTAACATAAAGTTAACACTTGCCGTTGGAAGGGAAATATTTTGGTTGCCACAACATTTTCCATAAAATTTCCCAAGCCGTTAACATTGGTTTGAGTCTTTGATAAATCAAGCTTTATCGAAGACAGACACCTTAGCCTAGAAAATTACCAAAAGCTTGTGATTTAACTCGCGCACAAAAGTATGCAATAGCCTTTCTGCTAGCGCCCTCTGTGGTTCACTAGACTCAAAACTATTTGAATGTGGATTGCGAGCAAGCAGATTCGTTGAGTTTTGCTTGCTATAAATTTGAATTACAAATTTCCCAGTTTTGACAAGCAGTGTTCTGCTTTAGTAGCAGCCCCAAAAGTATGCCACAATTTTGTTCTCAACAATACTTCGCGCTTTCATATCACTTGAGCCGTTAAAGTGAGTCGGCAATTTGCAGTCCACGCGACGTATGAGTAATGTGGCGGCCAGCCAAGCAGTGCACTCTTGTGCCTACTGCGAAGCCAACGCATATCCGTTTCTGATCATCGACCTATGGTAACTATTTCCTTCGTAGACGATCGCTTGCGTCGAGTGCGCTTGTCATTGTCGGATTGTTTGCGCATTTGATATATGGAATACTTGGAGCATGAATACCGAACAAACGCACGTCATCTGGTCCCGTTCACCGTTTTGATAAGATGACCAGATAAAAATGCATTCCGGACGTACCACTTCCTTGGACACCGTCAACTCTAGGCTACGGCCAGATGGTTATTGACCTCATGCCTCTCCCATGCCAATCGGGCACATGGAGTGGAATCGGAAATGACAGCTATATGGTATTTTTTTACCCGATTATGGGACTACGCCAAGTGGCCGTTGTGCGGCACTTGATCAAATTGTGAAGCGATAGCACATTGTTTAGTTATCGTTCACACTTTATTGAGACCGGAACCGCACTTAAGACATCCAGCTCAACCGGAAAATTACAATCAAATGATCCAATAAAGATGTCGATAAGATTTTCAATCCAAATACATTAACCGCAGAAAGCAATTGCAAATTGTTCAAACACAATACGTTAATAAATCATTGATGTTGATAAGAAGAAAAATCAAAACAACAAAGCACCTTAAGTGTTCTTACATATATCTATGCACTAACAACGGCTTGTATATACTTTGATAGACTTAATTAAGTTAAAACATGTGTAGGATCAAATGAAACTCCCATTCAAATTGAATAAAAACTCATAAAATACATTTTAATTTTATTTATTTATTTATTTATTTATTTTAAATTGTAATTATATTATATATAATATAAGCTATTAAGTCCATAGTATGATATATTTCTTTATCGCTGCCCTGATAAATATGCATTTATTTAGAGATTTGATAATTTATAATAATATATAATATATAATATATGTATTGTGAATAAAAATCAATAAAATTCACATGCAAGTAGAATTATTCATTAATTTAGTTTAAATTGTAATTATATTAAATATATTATGTATAATATAAGCTATAAAGTCCATAATATGATATATTTCTGTATCCATGCCCTGATTAAATGCATTTTTTTTAGAGGTTAGATCATATTTTAACAAGTATTGTATTATTTGAAATTCTCTTTTGAATTGAATAGAATAGCATAAAATACATAAAAATGTTGTTTAATTATTTATGCATAAATTATGCTACTAATTAATTTTTATTTTTCGATTTGAATTACGTGATAAAAACTGTAAATTCTCAAATATATTCCCAAATCTTTGCATTGACAACTATTCGTCTAATTTTTGAGAGACTTGATCAAATTTCGACTATAATTATATTAAAGTGAATTTTGTAAGTTAAAATTGTATTTTTTGGATGCATTAAATGTGCTGTTAATTAGTAATCTTGCTTAAATTCGAATTCAATTGTTGGCAGCCGTTTGTTGTGTCTTAGAAAAGAGCTTCAATAGCTCCGACATTTCTCCTAGTTGCTTTCATCAAATTGTCATCAAAATATGTGGAGATTTGTGGAACACATATGTATAGTCTTAAGTTAACTTATTATTAATATAAATATTAATGTAAATAACAAAGTTGACTTAGCCCGTCCGTCCGTCTGTCCGTCTGTCTCTCTGTTTTATATTGTAATGAGTTTATGGTTTCTGGTATCTAAGAGCTGAGTACAGAATATATTTTCATTTATATTTTATCAAATCAATCAAAGTTATTGACATTTTCTTATTGTTGAATTTTCAGCTGAAATGTATTTTCTTTGATAATTGGAAATGAAATCGCAGAATGTTTGTCTTTGTCTGTTGTTTTTTTTTTGTTTTTATTTAATTGTTATTTGTTTGTGTGTATCAGATAGTTTTGAATTGAACTCTTTATACTTATAGTAGCTAGATTAAGTATATTAAGTAAACCTTGGATGTGAATGTGTATATACATATGTACATATATGTATGTATATTTAAGATTGTTTTCAAATTCAATTGATTTGTGTTGAATTGTTGCATTGATGAATTGATTAATTGTTGAATATGTTGTTTGTTTGCTTGTTGGTTCTTTGTCAGTGGCATAAATATTACAAGTATTTGAACATTATCTTCATCTTCAACTTCACTAAGAACTATTCAAAAAAAAATTACTTAAAATAAATCACAGTGTATTTAAGCATTTTTCTTTTGTTGTTTGATGTTTTTGTTGTTTGTTGTTTTGCAACTCTCTCTTACAAGGGACAACCAAATGTGTGAAATAAATTAAGTGGAATTAAATAAATAAAATCATCGAAGGGAATGTGTTGTTTCAATAATAAATACTTAAGTAGGTTCATTTGTATGTGTGTGCTTGTGTGTGTGTGTGTGTGTGTGGTTGGGTATGTGTGTGTGATCATAAATAGCCGCAGAAGGGAAGTGACGATGATTATAATACAATATAATACTTAGTTCTAGCATAAGGAATCAGGAATCAGGATTCATAAATAAATAAATAGAATAAATAAATAAATAATATAAATACGACAATAGCTTGGGGGGAGGGAGATTGACAGTTACCTGCCAGGGGTCGGGGATCGGGGATCGGGGATCGTACAATTCTAAAATGGCATTCGACAAATTCTTCGTGTGATTGTTTCTTATTGGTTTTTGGCTTGGCGCGAACTAGGAACTGTGCACAGCACTGGGCGCTAATACTGGAAAGCGGTCAGCGGTCAGCGTTCTTCGATTGGCAGGAGGAACGCTGAGCAGCTGGAGGCGTCTGGAGGCGTCTGGAGGCGTCTTAACATTCGTTTGAGTTGCGACAAGGTGCTCTGTGCCTTGCCGCAGATGCCGCATCCATGGAGCCACTCTCGGAGCCCTCCATGCTGGAGCTCTGCAAGGCGCTGCAACCGGTGCCGGCAGTGGAAGATCCGCCTTGCTGCTGCTGTCTACGCTGGATGATTTTCTCGTGCTTGCGAATCGAGCGATCCAGCGTCTTCTTCATGTTGTTCAGATACTGAAAGTATAGCTGCTTGGTGTGCGTGAGGTCACGCAGGTCGGCCTCCTTGCTGCCATCGGCTGGAGTGTGGAACTTGAGGCGCTTGCTCATCGTCTCCCTGCTCACCTGGCTGAGCTTCGCCCCATGGCTGTTGGGATAGGTGGCGTTGATGGTTTGCTCAATCTCGCAGAGGATGCGGCGGGCGCTGCGCAGCAGCGAGTGCAAGTCGCAGGTACTCTTATTCATGCCCCGCTGATTATCCTTGCGGTACTTGTAGTCAGCCTTGCCCAGATGTGCGAAGCTGCCCGCAAATGTCTGCATGTGGCGGTACCAAGTCTTGAGCATCGTCTGTAGATGGCAAGCCGCACCGAGAAAGAGAGAGGGAGAGAGGAAGAGAGAGAGAAGACGTCAGACAAGCCAGCCAAAAAGGGCATGCAAATGCCAGATCAAGTCAACGGAAACTGGTCTAAGCCGCCCAGGGCGGAGCAGGTCCGTTGTTCAATCGATCAAACGCTCAAATCGATCGATCGTCGATCGTCGATCCACTTACCGCTTTTGTGGGACGCGTCATGTTTGGCAGGAACTCGTACTCGTCTCGAAAAGGCTCACTGTTGATATGGTCCACCTTGATGGTCAGTCGCATGTCTATATACTCGAGCACTGTTTTGCGTTGCAGATCTTGTAGACGCTATAGGCGTGAGAGAGAGAGAGAGAGAGAGAGGGAGAGAGAGAGGGAGAGAGAGAGAGAGAGATTAGAGACACAGTCAAACAATAAACATTGAACAAACAGTGAGACAACAGTCAATTCACTTCGATTGCCTTACCTCGACCATGCACTGCTGACTGATGGCCACATTCTTTGCTTGCTCACTCTCACTTGGCTCAAAGACGCCGCCACAAGGATTCTCCCATTCCGCCCCAGGCTGCGGATGGGCAAACATATGCATCTCGTCTCTGCACTCATCTGCGCTCTTATGCATTTGCAGCTCCCTCTTCGCATGGCGTCGAGGTGCGCGTGCCATCTCCTCGCTGCTGCTGCTGCTGCTGCTGCTGCTGCTATCTCTGCTGCTGCTGCTGCTGCTGCTGCTGTCGCTGCTGCTGAGGTCGCTGCTGCTCTCGTCGTAGCTCTGCACGAGACCATGGAAGGGATTGGCAGGCCAGATTGGCGGCGACCTGTCACTGGACATGCTGCTGTCATCATCACTGGCCAGCGACAGCTGATAGTTCGCATATCGAGCGTGTGTCAGGGGCAGCAGAGGCAGCAGCGCGGCCAGCGCCATGATGAGCGTGTAACTGTTAATGCTGCTGCTGTTGCACCTGCAGTTGCAGCTCTGTTGACTTCTTCTACAGCTGCTGCTGCTGCTGCTGCTGCTGTTGCTGTGGCTTCTGGTGCTGCTGCTTTGGCTCTGTTGTGCGTTGCTTTGGCAATTCTTAGCTGCAGAAACGAAACGAATCGAGAGACAAGATCCAAATTAGATTTCATTCTTTAGTTTGCATTTGAGTTGAGTTCCTTTACCGTTGGACATGAGAAACGCGCGTATCACTGACTGACTAACTGATTGGCTGACTAACGGTCCGCTATTAACTAACTTAGTAATTAACTCTAACTGTCAACGCGTTCACTTTATCAATGCGTGCGCGCTCCACGGCGTCTGCTCGGCAACTGTCCAGTCGCGCACTCGCACTCGCACTCACACTCGTATTCGCACTCGCATTCGCATTCGCACTCGCACTCGCACTCGCACTCGTATTCGTATTCGCACTCGCACCTCGTACTCACTTGGCACTCGCTCGCTGTTGAGTGAGTCTCGGCTCAGATTGATAAGCAGCTGAGCGAGCGGCGACTTTTACAACAGCCTCCCAGCTGTGAGCTGTGAGCTGTGACTGTGAGAGTGGGAGAGCCGCGAGAGAGAAAGAAAGCGAGAGAGAGAGAGAGAGAAGGAGACAGCGTAGGCGCATCTACACTGAGTACTTTTGACCAAAACAATTGAGCACAATTTCTGAAATTGTTTAACGCCGTTTGGCTTTGTCATCAGTTTGTGCTTAGTTTGAATTTCACAAGAAACTTTTCGATTACTCATACGACACGTATCACTGCTGCCTTCTTCTTTTCTTTTTTTCTTACATTTTGGGTTTTTTCGCCTTATTTCTGAAGCCAGCTTGCGGCTGGCAGAGTTGCTGGCAGCAGCCCCAGCAGCTGCGGCGGCAGACGCTGAGCAGACAGACAAGTTGGGGCGCAACAGCGACGTCGACGTCATCGTTGACCAAGTTGCCCCGCGGGCCAACGCGGCGTATGAATAATTCATACAAAATACAAATTCATTCAAAACCCGTGTATGCTCTCATAAGTGTGCGCGTGTGTGTGTGTGTGTGTGTGTGTGCTTGCCGGCCGGGCTAGCGACAACTACTTCCACGGCGACTGCGACTGCGACTGCGACTGCGACTGCGACTGCGACACACAGCGCAACCGTTTGCTTTTGTCGTAGGTCAGCGACTTCGATAACGACGACAACGACAACAACAACAACAGCAACAGCAACAGCAACAGCAGGGCGAATGCTTCAGTTTTGGCTTTGCCTGCGACTGCGATGGCGACTGCGACGGCGACTGCGACTGCGACGGCGACTGTGATAACGCACGTGCTGCTGGCCACGGCCAGGAAGCGGGCTAACACTGGGCAGCTGATCACAATGTTAGAGGCGATCGCCTAGAAAGTTCCCTCTTGCCGGCCACAATGATTAATCGAAGTCCATAAACTTAATCACTCATTAACTACAACTGCAACTGCAACTGCAACCGCTAATTGGGTATAATTACTGATATCGTATGATCGCTGTAGTCAGGCCACGAGCCAAGGCCTTATCACAGTCAGAAAGGACCGTAAAATTCGATTGATTTGATTGACTCAGAGATTAAAATAATCGGAATATCAGAATGAATTTGTAACTGGTCAAGCACACGTATCTACTGCCATCTATTTATAGCACTATTTCGTTAGAGTCTTGCTTCTGTTTTAATCAACTTTAAGCAATTCACGATTGCATTGTTGTTGCCTTCGCAGGGAACTCCCCGGAAAGCACGGAAAGCTCTTGGCCGACAAAACTATGCAAATATTGATAAACAATTGAACGATCTCGCAGCATAGTTGTTGTGCCTTGGCGACAAACGGTGTTGGTGTTGGTGTTGGTGTTGGTGTTGGAGCCTCTCGGCCATTATTATCTCTGGGTTCTGGTGAGTGAGTTCCCTTTGATTTGCTGTTGCTATTGTTGTTAGCAGTGTGCTTTTTCTGCTCCGTTCATTTCATTTAACTTTTTTTGATCGCTGAGAACATCGCTCTAAAAATGATTACATTTCACCATCGAGCAGGCGTTTGCTTCTGTCATAAATTCGCAGTAGCCACTTGACACTTTTATTTTCGCTACGCTCATTATCTGACATCTCTTTAGTTTTGTTTTTGGTCTGGGTCTGGCTCTAGGGATCCACAGATCTTTAGGCCTTCGGACCTTTGGACCTTTGGACCTTTTGGACCTTTAGACCCGTCCACCCGTCGACTTGACACTCGACACGTTCCTAATCTCGTACTTACTTGTTTGACACATTTTCGTAGCTCCCACTGGATAAGCGTAGAGTAATACTGATTCTGATTCTGATTCTGATTCAGATTCTGATTCTGATTCAGATTCTGATTGAATGATGTTGTTGGGTGGTGGGCGTGTTAGTTATGGAGTGGCTGCTTGGGCACACTAATTGTTAACAATGATTAGTTATTAGTTCAACTCAGTTGGGCTGAGTTTTGTTTGTTGCTTTCGCTGCGATTCGTTGGATTCGCGAGCCGACGATTATCATTGGCGTGCGTCTAAACGAGACTGATTCATGGTTTCAGCTGGTCGCATAAATTTATATTTATACGAAAATCGCTGGGGCTGCGTGTGAGGCAGTCCCAGACGCAGACTCGTATACGCCAGCGTAGATGTCGACGCTGGCGTCGACGCAGGCGTCGCTCTTGCCGTTACTGTCATTGATAGTTCGCTATGCTCGCCAATTGGCCGCTGCTATCGCTTGCCGTGTATCGCTGTCGACGTCGACGTCGCCGTCGCCGTCGCAGTCTCTGTCGACGCCAGCTACTCCGACGTCAATCACTTCGTGGCACTCGGAACTCGCGCAGCGCTTATTATTATTATTTGATTTGCCTTTATGGCTGCCCAAGCAGCAACCCCTCTAGCCACACCAGCCCCAACTCCTCTCACCACCACCTCCCTCACCCACCTTCGGCCTCAGTCCGCCTCCACCCTCTCATTTGCTTATCCACATGCTGTCGTATTTACAGTTCATGAATTGCGTAAGCCATTCACCGCAGCAAATGGCCAAATGTGCATACAAGTTATCATTCCCCTCGCACCTCGCACCACGCACCTCTCAGCTCCCCACTCCCCTCACCTCGCTGCCCATTCTAATTCCGAACACCTCCATGCGAACCAAAGGGGGAATTTCGCAATCCCCTGCTGCCAGCACTTACTCCTTAACTTCAGGCTTATCACTCGAGCTCCGCGATTGCGTCACTGCTGGAGAACTCGCTTTTGATCAGGTCACTGTTGTTGGTGTTGGTATTGGTGTCATTGATGATTGCCCCTTAAAGACTTCATTTGATCTGTGTCACTACCTCGGATGCCTCTGATTCATTCAATTCCAATGAGAGCATTGCTGCAGCTCAACGATTGCAACGCCAATGCAACTGCAACCAACTTATGAATGAAAATGGGGAACGTCTCTTGAGCATATTATTAGTACTTCTAAAGCGAATTATTTATTATTCATTTATTTATATTTAACAAATTTTATATAAAAACAAATACTAAATATTTGATTTTATTAGACATGTTTTCATTTCAGATAAGAAAAGCTTTAAGCAATTAAGCACATTTTACTTGTTATTCTTAATATATTGATCATTAGTATAGTTAATTGATTTATTAATTAATTAAATGCACTTTAAAACAATCTTCAAGGCTTTAGCTGCAGCTCTTTGACCTGGTTAATAATGTGTTTCCACGACAAGAGGCCAGCTAACACTGCACAACAAAATGCTATTAAAATATGCATTTACAACACATTTAATTTTATATAATTATTTAAACAGAGTGCGACACTCACACACACACACACGCACACACACACACTGATGGCAGTGCTATTTCAGGAAGGAAGCACACTTCCTTAACTTCTATCTTGACCAATGGCCGGCAAATTTATGACCTAGAGCAAAAGTAATTGATAACATTTGACTTAGTTAAGCGAAATAAAACCATAATCGAAAACAAAACGCATTTCGTTTTATCATTATTAAACTTTCCTTGTATATATAAAAGAAACCATTCTGTATCATGACAATGCGTTCACCGCAAAGGTAAATAATAATTACGGCATTATTATTAGGTCTAAAGTGCAAATTCAATTGCTGGAACGACGCGTGCTGACAACCTTCAATGCCACGCCCAGTTCCCCCTAAATTCCCCATTATGGCCGTATGACCCATATCGCTTGGTGTGTCAACGACTTGCCAATTTCATTCTCACTTTCGCCCATGACGATTCGCTGATAAGTGTCATAGAAAAGTCTTATATACACAAATAGTATATACAACTATATACATCTATGTACATACATCTATATGCATGTACATATACACGAGTAGGCATCAAAGTTTCCCCCAAAATGGACATAGAACTTCAGACTTTTGAATGCGATCCGTTAGATTTCATTTTTATTGTATCAAAAGCATTAAAACTTTATTTCAAATACATATTATGGGCTCAATCCACATTTGCCAACAGCCGATTGAGTTTGATTTTTGGGTTTGATAATGAAAGAACAGTGGAAAGAAAGGAAAAGTTTGGTTGAAGATTGGGATGCGGGATGGGAGAGTTTTGTAATGAGAATAATTAACAAATGGGATACCAAAAACTCATCTACAACTATAAATATGTTTCTATATTTGTGTGATCATGCTTGCTTTGCTTTGCAATGTAAGTATTCAGCGATAAGCATCTTATTATTAATTAGGAAATACTGGAAATTCTCAGGGCGAATAACTGACTTTACATGGGAAGGAGACACACATTCGGGCCAAACTAAGTCGAATGTTTATCAGAAAGTAAGGCTAAGGAATGATTTATATCTATTAAGTTACAATCAGAAATACATTTCATATAATTAGCAATTAAATAGAGTGATACGGTAGATCCTGTTGAAGAGTGTGAATGAACTTCTGTAAGTAACTTCTTCTCCTCTGTTTAATTTGATAAAATCCAATATAATTTACAAATAATTGAAATTTAAAGCATTAATAAATAATTTTACAATAATTTAAATAGTTTTTTTTTCACATAGTTGCCTAAGTTGAAAATATAAATTTGGATATTTAAATGTTTGTACAGAAGAACTTGAATTTCCAAGGTGAAACTTAAATTAGCAATTGAATTGTTAACTGTACCATTTAATTAATAATAGTATACGACTTGTAGTTGTGATAAGTGTGTCCATAAATCATATCAGAAATCAATCTGAGTCACAGCACCATTAAGTGCCCTCGCTCGTATCGTTGTAACTCGAGCGATTCCATCGTGTGGGAGCACGCAGAGCACAGTGCGTTGTCATCTTCAGTGTGTGTGTGTGTGTGTGTGTGTGTGTGTGTGTGTAGTGGCGTTGCGTGGGATGCGGGGGTTGGGGGTCAGGGAACTGCTAATTGAGTGAAACAAAAGTCAGTTGTGATTTAACAATTCTTGAGTGCTAAGTTGCTAGATTTATTGGCCTTATCATACTATAATGGCGCCTGTATTGTCTGCTAATTGAAAGCGAACTTTAAACTAGATAGGGAATCACATTCGGGACATGGGGCCATTGCCGGCAATGGCCAATTATCGTCTCGTGGGGGATGGGGGGAGGGGGTTGACTAATGTGCTGTGACACACGCTCCCCCAGGCTGAGGCCCCCAGGCAGACGTCTGCACAAAACTGTTATCACATATTCCCAAGTACGATCCACGCTAGATGGGGCAATTGACGATTCATTGTGGCACGCTTGTAGGGAGGTTGAGTCATGGCTGCGAGTCGAGTGGAATCAATGGTGGGGCTGCACTGGAGGTGTCATAAAGTCAGCTGACGCCAATTGGCGACAAATAGCCAAAATTTTGGTTGTTGGGGACGATCTATTTTTATTAGCTCCGCTTACCTGCCTGGCGCTAAATTTATCATTTATTTGTCAATGGAGCACAGGCAACGTGACGTATGCGCAACGTCCTGTGACGTAGGCGAGCCAACCAATTGTGAATTCGCAATAATTGCCTTTATTATCACTAGGCCCTGTTGTTTGTGTTCTTGTTGTTGTTGTCGATGTTGTAGCTGTAATTGTCGATTTGGTTGCTATTACTGTTGTTCTGCGAGGTGTGGTGTGGTGTGGTGTGTGACATTTAATGCCTACAAATCGCACGCTTAATGCGCGCGTTATGTTTGCTGATTTGGCGATTTGTCTGATTAAATTACTGATAATTCGTGGTATAATTGAAAATGATGCTTATCAGCGCACCCAAGCAGCGTGATGGCTTTCGCTTAATGGTCGCTAATCCTCTAACGGATTGCGAGCTGCCAGCTGCGAGCTGCGAGCTGCGGGGTCTGGCTGATGATGAGAGATGAGAGACAAGCGTCAACTGGGAATCGCTGACAGTATGACTAATTGATAACCGCGCGACGCTTTTATCGCGTGCCAGCGTCAACTGCTCTACCCGCTGCCCGCTGCCTGCTGCCCGCTGCCTGCTGCATGCGTCGCAGCTGCCGCGCGTGAAGTGTCGCGTCTAATGTGTCAACAGTTGTCGCGTGCGCCTGTTGTTATGATTGTTGACACTCTGCCATTTACTAGTTGCGCTCTCTGAGCTGCCAGCTCCCAGCTCCCAGCTGCCCGTTGCCAAGTTGCCGTGACGGCAGCAACGTCTATGGTAACCACCATGAAGTGAGACCGGACGGCAGAGCGGCAGGCAGATTGCAGCCACAGGTGATGGGGCTGTTGCTGTTGCTGGTGCTGGTGGTGGCGGTGGTTGTGGTGGTGGCACACTTAGTCACCTCGTTGGACTGCAACCGCATTAGCATAATAAGCGACGATTGCGCCTGTTGGCCAACCAAACGATGAATCAAAGCTGACCCAACCACACAGCCGCGTTCCTTAACTCAAGTGCTTGTTAACAATGAATTCTGTGCAAGTTTCCAAAAATTAATCACAAATATATATATGCATATATACGTGTTCCCAGCTGCATATCAAGTTATATCAAATATGAGTTAATTCTATTAAATTATAAGAAATGTTTATTCTTCGCTTAAGTAAATTTGTACAAATTAACTTTATAAATATACACAAAATATTTTGAAATGCGTCTTTGACATAAGAGAATCAATCTTAAAATTCTATTTTTTTAATTATATTTTGAATACATTGTAAATTGTTTTTGGCGACCTTTTAATAATTAATTAAATTAATTAAATGAAGCAACCATTGAAGAAATATATTGAGTATATAGAAATTAAAAGTTATTTTGTAATTTCTTAAATCAACAATTGGAAAAGCAATTCAATTAATTTTTAATATTTTTGATTTGTAATATTTTGGGCACTTAATATTATTTTTAAAAATATTTAAGCAATTGTTTTTCTCCTAACATTCCTTTAATTAGACAGATTATCAAGAGATTATCATAAATATATAAATAATTAATAAAGAAATTATAAAAAATAAAATAATAATTTCCATTAAAAAGCCAATTATTATATTAAATAAAGAACAAACAATAAGTGATTGTATTATGAAACTATGAAACAAGTTAACAATTCGAAATTGTTTTCTGTAATCTAAAACACACAAATATATTTTATAAAAAGATAAATAAAAATGTATTTAAATATGTACATATGTATATGTTGTATTATTTTCAATGGAAAGGCTAACATGCATATCATATATCACAATATTAAATTATTATATATATTATATTTTAATGAACTAATTTGATAGGCAACTGCAGCAAAGATGCAATTCACTTGCACATTGAATCGGCTATAGATATATGTACAACATCACACGTATGTATACAAATACATCATGATGTTCGCCTTCTATGAAGACATTGGGAACAATTGATAGAGACTTTCATGACATCGTCTCCACAGCGAAGTCTGAGCCAAGTGCTAAGTTTAGAGTCCAACTCATCGCGTGTGAATTTTCTCTTAAGTTTTAAGACTCTGTCGGATTCCATTGGCCCATCGGTCCATCGGTCCGTCCGTCCGTCCGTCTCTCTGTCTGTGTTTCTGTCTCACTTGGCGAATCTCTTACACATCATGCAAACACTTCCGTTTTGACTTTGGCTCGATGCCGCCGACGCCACGCAAACAAAGAAAGGCACGTCGAGTGGCGTTTTTAATGAATTTTGCCAAAAATATACACACATCCAAAATTTGCATGTTTACCTCTCCCCTCTGTTCCCCTCATTCCCTTGCCTTCCCCTATGTTTCAGTGCTTTACCCCATTCAACGCTTGCCCAACTCAGAAGAATAGAACAAACAAATATTGTTTGTGTGGGTCAGTTCGTGTTTCCAGCAATTGATGAGCAATTAAGTATTTAAGTATTCAAGCATTTTCACTTTCAGCACCCCGCATTCCCCCCTCCCAATGCGTCTTATTTCCCGATTTGCTGTAATTGTGGCATGATGCCACACAATTGAAATTGGATTTCCCCAATTTATTTCATAGACTGCAAATCGTTGCATTTGCTAACTATTTATTTGCTGAATATTTAATTGTTAATTGATTGGGAAAATGTATGAATCAGAATGAGACCTAATAACTGAACAATTTGTGACTTTGTACTCATTTGCATAAATGAGAATTTATTAAACTTCTGAGTCAGGACAAACAATTGAAGCAGTGAAGACTGCAAGGTGAAGAACCGTAATGAATAAATATTTTAATTAATTAATGCATCCAAGCGGAGTTCTTTAAAAAGCCCCAATTTAGCATGAACTGAAATAAAAGTTTAAAGTTTAAAGTTTAAAGAATACAAATAATAAGCTCAAATATTAAGCATACTTTTGAACCAGGTGCTCTGACATAAAGGAGTTAATTGATTATTTTAAATGAATTGTCTAATTTACTTGCACTTGTGATCTGTTGAGCTTAACAATATTAAGATTAAGATCTGCCCTCGTTTATATATTATTAGGCGGGAATAGCTCTCTTTATCTCTTTTCAAATAGATCTTTGCTTTAAAGAATGCAATTGATTCGAGTATAATTCACTAATCAGTTGACTCAGTTCAGAATGTTACACGAATTGGATAGTTTTATTATTTGTTTGTCAGCTTTGGCTAATTTATTTATATTGTTATTAGTGTCTCTTTGTGGTTACTATCGTTTGGCGTCTTTCATTTGTCGTCGTCGTTGTCGTTGTCGTTGTAGTTGTCGTTGTAGTTGGTTGACTTTCGGGTTTTGCCTTCAAGTGCAAGTGGCATCGGCTTGCAGAGTTGACTTGAAAGTGTTTCGTGTCTCGTTATTGAAATTGCAATTCAAGATTCTTCACGTACACGTACACGACCAGACAGACGTTGCCAATATGCAATATGCGCTGTACAAACATATACAGAACGGAGTATGTAAGTATGTTACTACGTAAGTATGTAACCACGTAAGTATGTAAGTATGTAAGTGTGTGCCCCCCACACACACTGCAGTCTCTGCAGTCTCCACTCTCTACACTCCACTGCACTGCACTCCCTGCACTCTACTCTACGCATCGAGTTGATTTACATATGCGGCAACAACGGCGGGTCATAAAAACAAACCTCCGTCTCTGCATCGTTGTTAAAACAACCTGACCATGTCGTGCTCTTGCCTGTGCCTGTGCCTGTGCTCCGCTCTGCTGTGACTTGGCTGGCGTTTTTCTTTCCATTTGTTTCTTTTCTTTTTGTTGCGCTTTTTCTTTTTCTTCTTCTTTTTTCTTTTTCTTTTTCATTTGTATTTGTTGTTGCAGCGACGGCGGCGGCGGCGGCTTCAAATGTCACTCTGGCACTCAAATTGGCACTTCAAGTTGGGCAAAATATGACCCAGAAATCAGAGCGCGGGTGTGAAGACTGGAGACTGCTGGGCGGCAACTTCGAGGCGAAAAGCTGAAAGACGTTCGATTTTCTCTAGGGAAACTGTTTGCCTCAGCAGCAAATGCAACTGCAACAACAACAACAACTACAACAACAGCAGCAGCAACAACAACAACGACAAACCGCCTACGATGAGGTTCGAGTTCGGGTTCGGTCTGGCCATGGCTATAAGTCTAAGTCTAAGTCTGACCATTGCCTTCGTCTGGCTCCCACAGTTGTTGTTGTTGTTGTTGCTGCTGTTGCTGTTATCGATGTTGTTGCTGTTGCTGCTGCTGCTGCTGTTATTGTCGCTCTATTCACCGTTTCCATGGACATTGGCCAGTTCTGTTTTTATTATTATTCCTCACAGGCGTCTGCAGCTGCAGTTTCTTGTCGTAATTTGATGTGCCAATGTAATAAGGCTAATGATCTGCCTAAGCGGGTAAATAGAACAGGTCCCCCTGCCGGAGACTCTAGCCGACTTGCCGACTTGCTGACTTGCCGACTTCCAGCCCAGCAAGCTGAACTTTATGCACTTGCTGGAGGGATTGTAAACTGATCCTCGAACTCTACCACGGCTATCAGCTTCTTCAAGTCACATCTTAATTACTTTGCTAGCGAATCAACTGAAGGATATTTAAATGGAACTCATGCTCACTTCAATTCACTCCCAAATGTTATGCGCACAAAGAGAGTATAAAATGGTTGAATTCAAAGTGAAGATTGTCCCATTAAATATTGAATAAATATGCTGAATTCAACGAACTGCCCTCGCTGAAATGCGTGTGTGTCTGTGTGTGTGTGTGTGTGTGTGTGTGTATGTTGCGCTTCTGTATGCTGGTTAGCTCCAGCTTTGGCTGTGTGCAATGGCCACCGTCAAAGCCGAACAAAAATCACGTCAGCCGCACATTCGTGAGCCAAAAGAAGAGTCACAACATGTTGAAGAGTCTTTGATGTTGTTGTTGTTGTTGCTGCTGTTGTTGCTGTTGTTGCTGTTGTTGGGTGGGACAGACAGACAGGGAGTGCGGACTGTGTTGTAAGTAGCCAGAACAAATGTATCGATTTACAGCGCAAACAACTTGCGCAACAAATGGAGCACAAGAACTGGAACAACAACCATCCAACCATTGGGGCAACTGCTGAAGCAGGAGCAGAAGCAGAAGCAGTACGAGGAGGAGTAGATGCAGAAGCAGACTCTGAAGCAGCAGCAGCAGCAGAGGCAGAGGCAGAGGCAGGGGCAGAGGCAGAGGCAGAAGAAGGTGGAGAGAAGTTGACAAGCTGCCAACGCAGCAAAAGCGCTTACAATGTTGAAGAATCCATGTCTGGAGAGACGGAAGGCTAAGACAGTTCAACAAGAAGAAGAACAAGCTAAAGCTGAAGCACAAGCATAAGCAGAAGAAGAAGAAGAAGGTGAAGAAGAAGAAGAAGACGAAGAGAAGCAAGATGCCGCCGCCGCCGCCGCCGTTCAGACAATTAAACAAATTTGATACAGCCACAGACTCTGGGCCGGACTTCAACTGGGACTCGGACTCGGACTCGGACTCGGACTCGAACTCGTACTGAACGTAGTATGAGTATTAGTTGCATTTATTTTGAAGCCAAAAGGTTTTTGAACTTGCCAGGCGACACATGGGCTTGCATATGCAAAGAAGCCAGAGGAGAAGAAGGAGGAGGCGGAGTAGGAGGAGTAGCGGGAGTAGGAGGAGTTGCAGTTGCATCTGCATCTGCAGATATGGATATGGATATGGAGACAGAGAGTTCTCAATGCAGTTTGTGTCCACGCATAATTGAGCCCCCACATGACGACAGGCGATGACACATGCCAATGACACAATGGAGCTTAAGCAAGAGATGCACATGGAGCATGGGATAAGCAGGGATAAAGGTTATGATGCCGAAAGGCAAAAGCCAGGTGGGCTGATGCCAGTGATGCCAGTGATGTCTGTGATGCCCGTGATGCCCGTGATGTCTGTGGTGTGGGTGGTGCGGGTGGTGTGGGTGGTGTACTTGACTCTAAGGGATGTGCTGAAGTTTATCAATATTTATCAATTAGTCAACGGTGTCAGCGGTGGCTGGCGTCTGCTATTGCTATTGCTATTGCCATTGCGATTGCCAGCAGCACAATGCCGTCGTCTTATCAGTTGGCTATGAATCAGCCGATAAGGCGATGCGTTCTACATACATTAAATTTACTGTAGGTGGCAGCTTACATGCGTGTAGATCAATAAACGGCCAGTGAGCCGTGTTAATCACCTGCCACGGGCCGGGCAGCCTTTTGCCTAATTAATACCATGGCAAAGGCCAAAAATAAATCAAATGTCGCGTCGTCGTCGCACCAAATCATTTCCTAATAACCCAATTAGAGCTTGCACGACCTACGCGAAAAGCAACATCAACAACGCCAAACACAACAACGACAACAACGACGACGACGACGGCGACGGCGACGACGGCGACAGCGACAGCAACGACGACGGCGAATTCGGAACCATGCGTCATGCCCAATTTTGATGACGCCACAAGAAGCGAGAGACAAGTCGAAATCGAAGACCATATCCAATTCCAAGAGCACATCCAAGATGAAGATGCTCAACACACGCGTTCTGCTTCAATGACGTCACTGATGTTGCCAACCTGACCTACAAAATGCCCCAAATTGGCGACGAGGGGCAGCCAACGCAGCCATCAGCGGCAGCAGCAGCAACAGCAGCAGCAGCTTCCAACGCATGAATGAACACGGCAGCAACAACTACAGTACCAACAATAACAACGTCAGCAACAGCATCAATAACAACAACAACAACCACAACAACAACAATAAGAACAACAATAATAATAATAATAACAACCACATCTGAGTCTGTCGACTGGTTGGCAACAAAGTTGCCCTCGAGTATAACCAGAAATAAAGTTTCAATTGATTAGCCGTCGATCGCAGTCGAACTGAGACTCATCATAAAAAAATTTGACTCACTGATTCAACGTTGTTGTTGTTGTTGTTGTCGGTTGTTGTCGCTTGTTGTCGGTTGTTGTAAGTTTTGTTTCTGCTGCTGAATGGGCTGGCGGACAGGCGAATTAAGAAAATGACATTATTTGACACCAATCCAAAAAAAAGTAGTAAAAATGCGAATTTTAAGTGATATTTATGGGAATAGTTAATATTTACATATATATGTATACCTGATCATCACTTAATTAACATTTAACCATGATTTTTGTAATTAATATTGTAATTTAAATACATTTCTAGTTGTAACTCGAGATCATCATATAAATAGTTTAAATTCTACAACATTTTAAGGAAAAATGTTTCTGAAATTTGTCTTATGACAGTATTATTATTACAGTAAAATCATTTGTATATTTATAATAATTATAAATTATTTATAAATTAAAAAATAAATTATTCTTTTAAATTATATAGAATTTCTTTTGTTTCTATAATTTTCAGTATTTTTGAAATCTGCATCTAACACTCTTATTTAGCTTAGTAATAGTATCAGTAGTTAATTTAATAACAACAATAATTAAATTCAACGATTTTAATTGATAAATAGATTTCCAAAGTATTTACAGAGATTTCAGCTAAGAATTGAACTAAATGTTTTATCAATTACATTCTAAAAAAATCATCTTGCTGAATGAACTTTAAGATACTATTTTAACAATATCATTTGGAATATCTTAACACAATTAATCAAAAGTAAGCAAAACAAATTCGTCTAATGATATCAAAACTAAAGTCTTGGAACTTTAAATAATAGTTTAGAGAACTAAATGAATAAAGTTCGAATACAAAATGTTGTTTAAGCAACTTGAATAAGTCAAGAGTCTTACGTTATGATCTTTTGAAGGAAACTTTCCAGTGAGAGACATAAATTGCTTGAATAACTCTTTATTTAATTTAGCTATCAAGCAAAATATATTCAATCGTATCTGGCACTAGCAACACTCAATATTTGACAGTTTACACATTTATAATTTAATTCGGCAATATTTTTCAAGTGCCACTTAGATAAGCTCCCCTCCAAGTTAGCACAATAGTTATCTACTCTTTTGTTAGGTTTCTCTCACTCTCGTTCTCGCTCTCTCTCTCTCTCTCTCTCTCTCTCTCTCTCTCGCTGTTCAACGCCGTCGCTTTATCAATCCGTTCAATAGGTTTTCAGTATATTTTTGAACAAACATACTCACATTATTTCACAACGTTGCTTTAATCAAGCTCAAACAAGTCAAAGCGTTTGGAGATACTATACAAACGATTCACCTCACACTCACACTCGCACTCACTCATGCACTCGACACTTGTATTCGTAATCGTAGTCGTACTTCTATTCGTACTCATTCCCACAATTTCTTCGACTAACTAGTGGAAAATCCTAACCTAGCTCAACAAAAAGTACCAAGTGGCATGACAAATGCCAGCAGCTTGAGATCGAGTTATGTCTATTAAGTAATATTTATGTAAGATCTGTAAAACCCAGAGTATTTCACAAGATCTTAGCTATTGCCTATAAACGATTAGGAATGCTGCAGCCGGGTGTGCTCAACTAGAATATACTCTGTGCGCAACGTGTGAAATGTGTCTTCAAATTGCAATCCATTTCATTACTAAGTTACAATAAGTTAAATATATAATTATATTATTCTACAAATGTGTAAAGTTGTAAATTGTTGTTTCGCAACTTCTCCACCGGAAAACGATCATACCCAACACTATGCACAGGGTATGCCAGAGTAGAAACACCTAAGACATTAAAAACCCCGAGGGATTCTTAAAAATGCCACTGACGTAGTGCACAATGTACTATATGCAGTAAGTGTACTCATAGTCATATTGGAGTGTGAATAAGCGCGACGGTAACCCTATGAAATACGGAGTACTCCCCATGTGAATTTCAACAGAACTGCGACCTTTGATTAATTGGCAATGACGTCAAGGCACGCGACTGGCAGTTGTTGTGGTTAATGTTGTTAACGTTGCTGCTCTTGTCACTCTTGTCGCTCTTGTCGCTCTTGTGGATAGCCGCAGAGTCAATAAATGAAATGAAGAGTGTGTAATCAAATTGCAAATCAAAGTGTGTCGCTAAGCGGGGCAACCACCGACGTACGACTGACTCATCGCTGCTACAGTTACACTGACAGTTACAGTTGCACACCCACACACCCACACACTCCAGTGTACCCCAGTGTACCAGATGACAAGTGCCCAGTTTATGCAACTGTCCGTTGATCTAGCTACTTTTATAAATAATCGTATGTTTGTAGAGATAACTCTTATCACAATAGCCGCTATAAACACACCTTCGTCAGGCTGTTGCGCCGGCGAGATAGGGGGAGGGAGATGGGGCTGCCTGATTGTTTAATTAAGTCATTTGACATTTAATTTATGAGCCGGTATTAATGTTTAATCACATTAATTGAGCGAAAAGCAATTGCAATCCCAAATGCCAAGTGCCAAGTGCCAAATGGCAAATGGCAAAAGGCAAAAGAGAAAAGGTAAATGACAGATCGCCAATCGTCAATCGCCCCATATCAAAATGCAATTTATTGAACTGCTAATTGTTATTACGTGCGTCATTTGCAAATCACATATAATTCAATTGAGCTTACGTATATTTAAAATAAACGTTTATTTGCACATTACCTCTGACGCTCAAGCACTAAGAATAAAACATTCTGTTTATTTGCCTAATTGCTCAAAAGCAGATTAAGAAATTTCAACATATTTAATCAATTGAATTGAAAGCTATTTAGGCAAAGTCTGAAGAGAAGCGAAAGGGAAATGGCTTAACGACATTAGCAGCTATTTGATAATCTGCCTCCCTCCCCTTTTGCCAATTTGGCCAACTAACCCATTTCTATTGCTTTTGGTTTTTGTTTTTTTGTGGGCTGTTGTTTCATATGTTTCGCGGCCTGGTGAAATATCAGTTAACGTCAGTTAACAGCAAGAACGAGCTTTGAAATGCTATAAATAAGCACTTTGAGCGGAATTTCTCAAATATTTCGCACCGTTTAATTTGTATGCATAAATAATAATTATAGGGAGCTTCTTGGAAATCCGCGAGCGGCACATTCTGTCTAAAGGGTATTCGGTGTTTGGTCTGCGATTTGATCATCAATGAATTTTTCGATCATAGGATCACAAGCGCAGCAGCTTCCATACAAAAACAAGAAAAACGAAAAAGAAAACGAAAAAGGAAAAAGAAGAAAAAGTAAAAGGAAGTGCCCCAAGTGGCTTAGCGGTTCTTCAAATTCTTAGAATGCAAAAGCGCATCATCTCAGTCCGCTTCGCTTCCTTTTTGGCCAGGAAGCTGCTTAAAATAACCGCAAAGATGAGTAATGAGTGAAATAGGCAAATATACAACATTTATGTATCGAAATGTGAGAAACAAATTAAGTAGTAATATCATTAAATTATCTATTTAAATCAATGCAATCAATGCACAAAACTTAATCCCATTAAAATGCATTGAAAATATCAATTACTTGAAATTGGCCGACTGAGTTATTATCACAACGAGTGGCAGTAAGACGAGAACTAAACCAATTACTGCGTTCCACATATTAATGAGCAAATAATTCTCAGCTGATTTGTCGTTCTCTGTTGTTATTACAGTTCCTTGTTATTAACAATAATGCATAAATTAGTTATAGCAATTTAACAATATTTGTAATAACGTAGCTACAACTATTGCATATAAATATTTACTGATTACAAGCATTTTTATTTGTTTATTTATTAATATCTGACGAAATTCAAGATTTCTTCTTGATTTTAAATGATTTTCGTTCTTTATAAATTTATAAATTTATTTATGCATATTTTAATAGAGCTACAGATGAAACACAAAACTAAATTTAATTTATAATTGTTTTGAAATTAAAATTACATTACTTATTCATAGGCAAATTAAGAATGACATACTAATTAATAATAATTTATTAGCATAAAAATTATAAATAAAAGAAACTGGTTATTTAAAACTTCATGTAACACAGAGTCTACGTAAGTTGATGGTATAAAAATATACTATAAATAAATTACTAATTAATTATAATTACTAATTAATAATATCCAGTTAAGACATTAATGCATGATTATGTCAAGTTATATAAATCATTTTTAAATGTTAAACAACAAAGACAACAAAAATTGGCAACTGCATTGCATTAATAAATACCAAAGTGCTTAATATTTTTTTGTGATAAAACAAAATCTCCTTTATTATTTTATTACTTATTGATCCTCATCCTAATAAAATACTCCTGCTTCAATCTTAATTACAAAATAAATTAAAATTATTAAATGTATTTTAAGCGCTTTCTTGAATGATCTAAAGCTTAGAGCCAAGTTGCCTAGAGGGAACGCTGTGAAGAGTCTGGCTAACGTAATGTTCCCCTGAGTACATAAATACCGCTCATAGGATTTCTTTCTGCTAGCCAATGAGTCAGCAGGGCCTTAAGGAACCCACTAAATCGAGAGATAGTCCATAGTATCGACTGTAAATGGAGTAAATTCAATGTGGGCAACCCGTTAGTTGAATTAATTATGTTGCATAAACCATTGTAATATGCTTATTGTGGCAGTGTATGAATCTACAATGTAAAGTTTCAATAGGTTAATCAATTTCAACATAACAAAGGCCACAACAACAACAGCAGCAACAACAACAACAATATGGGCAACAATCGCTACCGCTTTTAACGGAAACACCAACGCTCCAAGTGCTACGCGCGCGCCTTTGATAAATGGATTTAGAGATATCGGCGTCATGACTTAAAGATACAAATGTATCTGCTAGCTACTTTCGGCTGCTGTGCATACATAAATGGCCGGCATATTGAATCTAATCATCTAAATTAAATGATATGAAATTATGTTATAAACATTTTACGACCACGCCAACAACGGCGACAACAAAAACAACAATAAATGGCGTGCCAATCAAGAAACAACAACAACCACAACAACACCAACAACAATAACAACAACAACAACAAATCAGCATCACATTTAACGCGGTTTTCGGTTCGGTTTGCTTGCTTGGTTTTGTTTTTGTTTTTGTTTTTGTTTTTGTTCAGTTGTTTTGTTGCTGTGTTGCTGTGTTGTTGATGTTTCTTGTTGCTCGTCGGCTTTTGCTGTTAATCATTTTGGGGCCTGTCTCGATGGTTGCTTCGCTTGGCGGTATCTTCGAGTTAATCTTGTTAAAACAAACCGTTTCAATAAATACAGCGATAATGCAATTTTAATGCCATTAAGATGAGCACCAATTATGGCCAGCACCAGAGACCAGAGACCAGAGACCGAAACGATTCAAGCACACACACCTCCCCCCTCCCTCACCACTGCTCAGAGTTTGCCTTTCATTTCATCTTTGACCGCAAAATCATTTGTGATCCTTTAAGCCGCGACGGCAACTTTTACATCCCATCCATATGATTATCATTTTATACACTCTACAAAACAGTATCATCATTCGTCCAGACGTTTTTAATCAAAAGGAGGTCACTTAATATTTACATATATGAATATTGTTAGAACGATCTTAGCTTCAATTTTTATTTCTCAAAACAGAAAAAGTTTCTT
Organism: Drosophila macrospina; assembly: GCA_035042075.1. Lineage (NCBI taxonomy): Eukaryota > Metazoa > Arthropoda > Insecta > Diptera > Drosophilidae > Drosophila > Drosophila macrospina. The sequence continues at coordinate 1,178,414 of JAWNLW010000500.1, read as the reverse complement.
GAGTTGCTTCTCAAAAGTCAAAGTAATTATTTATTCGCAATAAGCTTAATTTCATTCAATTTAATTAGAACATATATTTTATTTATTGCATATAATTTGACAACTTTTATTTGTTTATTTTTATTTATTATTTTAATATCATTAAAAGAAGCAAAAATGGATTATTATTAATTATTTATTAAATGTCTATAAATGCATATATTTCTTTCTCTTAAGATGATATATTTCAGAGTTGATTTTTATATTTGTATAAATAAAACATTAATTGAATTAATTTATTTATTATTATTTTTATATTATTTATTTTATTTCCTTTATTTTATTCTGCTTAATTACTCTTGAGGTATTCACTGACAAGCTGTTTCTCAAGTAAGGGTATTTGCAGTTCGTTGTCTTGAAGTTCGCTCCCATTTCAGCTTCCTTGTTGTTGCCACAGCGGCATTGTTGCGGTTTTCGTTCTCCTGCAACGATTGCGTTGCGCGATTCGTGCACATTTGACAGACTCTAAGTCAGCTGAGCGGGTCGCGAGGGGCGGGGGAGTGTCAGGAGAAGGGATTAGCGGTGGGGAAAGGGAGGGGTATGTAGATGGTTAGCGATGGCGATGGCGATGGCGGGACAAAGTTGGGGAGTTGTTTTTATTGTTTATTTAACATTTCTGCGCTTTTATTTTGTTTTATTTTATTTTATTTTGCTTTTGTTGTTGTTGTTGTGGTTGCTGTTGTTGTTGTTGTTGTATTTTATTTTTCGCTGTTGTCTGTTTGGCCTGTTGTCTGTCGGCCTTTGATTCGCTTTTGCTTTGTTGTTGCTGCTGCTGCCTGCATTTTCATTGTTCTTTATGATGCTCATTTAAAATTCAAGCTTTGTTTCATTAAGAAACACGTTCGCCTGCGCCAATTTCGACATTAACGCCGCCGACGGCGCTACGCAGCTTGTTAACGTTTTTACTGCCCATTCCCCCAAGATGGCCATTCCATTCGATGATCAGTGATCAGCGAACTGGGCAACTGGGCAGCTGAGCAACTCAGCACTGGGAACTGGCAATTGGCAACTGCGAACTGCGATCCTTAATCCTTAATGTTCGAGCCATGCAATCAAGCAACAACCAATAAACAGCAACAACTTCTGCGATGTGCCAAAAGTCAACCTTGCCATTGATAACTAAGCGGCGCTTATTTATCACGCAGCCACGAATTTCGCAGATCAATTTGATCTCCCCCTCTCTCTCTCTCCCTCTCCCCTCTCTCTCTCTCTTGGTACTTCTCATTTATCTCTCACTGTTTCTATTCATCTGCTAATCCTGCTGCTGTCCAGGCTCGAGCCCTTGTGCGAACTCGATTCTCTATTTTGAAACCGGGCCCGAGCCCTCAAACCCTGTAGGCAGCTGCTGCAACACCTTGGCAGCTGCTACCAACAACAAGAACAACTGCAACAGCAGCAGCAACAATATAATGATTTGTACAATTTTGAAGTGCATAATTGATGTCGATTGCCGCTGCTTATGAGTGAAGCGATCATCATTGATTCCCATTTCTCGATCCTCGTCAATTCTTGTTGCTCTTGATGTTGGTGTTGGTGTTGGTGTTCATGTTGTTGTTGTTGTTGATGCCGTTTAACGCCCACAGTTTGGGCGGGAAATATGGGCGTAGCATTCAATAAAGTTGCAAGACAACAGAACTCATCGCTGGTGGTCTTAGAACTAAAGTAGTTTAATAACGATTTGTTGTAATACTTTAAGTCGCAGTTAGCACATTTAAATATAAATAAATATATATTCCTCTTTAGTAAGAGTATAGAATTAACATTATTTTATATATGTTATCTATATCTTATCTTTTTCGGACTCTTCTCTTCTCAATTTACTTTCATTTTGAATCGGCGAATTTAACAATTCATTTGGATGCCATCATTCACTTTGTATCAGCTATTTAATTTTGTTTTTTGTTGCTTATTATTATTAGCATTATCTTATCTGCATCAGAGCAATGTATAACATTAATTAGACATTGAAAAATCAGCCTCAATAATTTACACATTCAATGTGACTCTTATATATTTATATTCTGTTCTTGAATTGACCATGAATTTAAATATAGTTTTAACTAACTGATACAGTATATGTACTAGGTAATTGATCGATATATCGGTTGATATATAGTCTATATGTTCTTGCTGTCAGTTTTATAACATTCCAACAAATTGTCAAACTTATTAAAGTAGACTTTATTAAGTAGATTCTCAATGAAGTTGACAAATTGAGCTGTTAAGTCGCTGTCTGTGTATCAGTTTTTAAATGATGTAACTTGGTATATTGTCATCTGGAGTGATATTTGGAATCGTAAGAATGTAGTATAACACAGCTAATAACGGCAATGATTGATTACAAAATAATTTGTTATGCATTAAAAAATGTTCATTGCAAGAAACACAAATTTATTTGATCGAAATAAACTAATAAATGATATTAAACTATATTAAAATACTCAAAATACTCAAAATGAAATATATATAAAATAAATAAAGAAAAATTGTAAAGTACTAATAAATAGATGCCAATAAAAGTAAATTTACATTTAATTTTAAGTAATTAAAATTGTTTAATTAATACATCTTTACTCAGCTTGTATTTTCTATGTAAATCAATTCATCAAATTGATGAATCTTCCTCATTGTTAGATGGCTAATTGTGCAAAGCTTAGGAGTTTCAATAATTATTATTATATTGTTAACGATTTGCAAATCGCAATCTCATCAGATGTTCACTTGGCAAACATATCGATGGCAATTTTGCTAATGCTGTGATTATGTTTATGGCGATATGTCTGGATGATCTGTTTGCTGTTTGGATTAAGTCCGCTATAGACTTGGCTAATAGCTCAATTCGCATTGCAATAAAACGCAGCGCCGTTCCGGGCTCATGAGCAACAAATCCAGTGGGAAGTGAGAAGTGGAAAGTGAGAAGTGAGAAGTGAGAAATGAGAAGCTCAAAACTCTAAGACCAACTGCAGTTGCCATCAATTTGCCATTGCGGCGACTCCTGCTGTCCTGAATTCAGCACATCTGCACATCAGCTACATCATATGCATACACTCGTGGGTATAGACGATGCTGATGGCTCATGGCTGGAGCTCCAGCGGAGGGGCCCATAAAAATAAAAGTCATTGACTCAATTTGGAAATGTCTCACACACGACGCTGGAGCTGAATGCCGAAGCTTGAGACCTGGGGACGTGTGGAGATGTGTGTAAGATTGGCGAGTGGAACGAAGCCAGTTACTGGTTGTGGCTCTGGTTGTGGCTCTGGTTGTGGCTGTGATTTTCGTTGTGGCTGCTGCTTGAGGGGGGCGTTCCAGCAGGCGCTTGTGATTATCCTTTCGCACGTTTGACTGCCGCTTGCTTAACAAATCATAAATATTGTTGTTGCTGCCCTGCCTGCTTGTCTGTCCGTCTGTCCGTCTGTCCATCAGGTTGCCTGTCTGTCTGCCTGTCTGGCTGTCCATCTGTCCGACTTGTCCCGGTACACAGCTCGTTGTGGTCAGTTATTGATGGTGGTCGCCTTCGACGTTGCGAAAAGTTTCCACCTTTTTTATGGCTGACCGAAAAAAGACGCTCGGTTCACCACAAAAGGCTTCAATCATTTAATAAGCGCTGCCCCGCACTGCGGGACGATGGGGGGGCCGAACTTGAGGCACGACAAAGGCCACCTTCCGCCGTGTTATTAACTTATTCATAACAATAACAATAACAAGAGCAGCCGCAGATCGCAGCTCGCAGCTCGTAGCTCGCAGTTCGCAGTTTGCAGTTGAGTTCGCTTTGAAATTTGCGAGTCTTTCAAAACTTCGCTGGTCTCAACGAGCAGCTGGCAGTGCTCAGGCCACGCCCACGCAAAGACTCCTGTGCAAAGACTCAGGCTTGCAACAATCTCAAATCCTTTTGATTGTTGAAAGTGCTTAGATCCTCTCACTTTGACAATTGGAACTGCCTTAACTATTGCTTACAGGAGGCAGCTGAACAATGAATCTCTGCCAGCCAGGTGGTCCAGCAAGGATTAAGTTGGATCTCATGCATATTTGAGCTGTGAGTGTGCAAAGCTCTGTGGGATTCGGCCCCATCAATCAATCATTCGACAGGGAATGAAATGCCGTGTTTCGTTAAATATAAATATAGAAATTGAAAGGAATCAAGTTAATTTTGCATTTGAATTGATTCAGCTAGTTGGTTGCCTGCGAGAATTATCATTTGTTAATATTATATAGTATACTTGATGCGATTTGCGCCTGAGATCCAAAGCCAATGTCAATTTACCTTGGCGAATGTTTATGCAATAATATCATAATGCGCTATTTTCGGGGGCAGCTGAGAGAGCTACCTATAAGTAGATGATGGGTCGTAATCACATAACGCCCATAAATCACACATTTAGCAACTTTTAATGGTTGCAATGGTCGCTCGCGTCGAGGGCAAAAGAATTTTGAATACCTTTTCGGTTAATCTCTTTTGAATATCGGCAATGAGCCGACGACAAGGTCAGAGTGAACCTCTTTGTCGCAGTTTCTCTTTCTGTTTCGCTTTGAGACTCCCAGCGTTTCTCTTCCCCCCTCCTGCTTCTTGCTCCTCTTCTGCATCTTCTTTGGGTTTATGGTTAACATTTAGCGCTTGTGCAATGCTCCCTTGAATCTTTTTTCCGTTTTATTTATTTTCTTTTTTATTTCTCGGCTTGGTTTCGTTTTGACTTTTTGGGGTATTCGCGAGTCATTGACATTGAAAAACGAGATCACAGGAAATGCTACTCAGTATCGAATCAATGCCACCATCGCATCGCATCGCATCGCATGGCATTCAAGTGCACATCCTTTAATCCATAACTGTATTTGGAAAGGAGAGGCAGGGGAGAACCTATCGGGACATTTTTTGGCGTCGGCATCGGCATCGGCGTCGGCGTCGGCGTTGACAGCGATACAGTTTTCCCAGCGGCAGTCTTGTCGGCAAAGTAGAAAAAAAAAGAAACAAAAAAAAAATGAATAAAATAGAAGTAGAAGATGAAATGAGAAACAAAAAGAACGTAAAAGAATTATAAATATATGTGTGCATACTGAATACAGACATCGCCCCGTCCAACAATGTGTTAATAGAAACGTTTCGAAGATTGAGAGAGCGAAGCGGAGTGAGCGATAATTCCATGGAACTCCATAAAAATAGCTAAACGTGCAGGGGCCGCCCAGAACTAGAGTCAGCGTCAGAGTCCGAGTCAGACTCAGACTCAGACTGAGACTGAGACTCAGAGTCCGAGCTCGACTTTGACTTCCACTTCGACTTCGACTTCTAGTCCGAGTCCGAGTCCGAGGCTGAGCCTGAGTCTGAGTCCGAGTTCAAAGTCAGAAAAAGAACCAGAAACAGTAACAGATTCAGAATCAAGTCGAGCGCCTTGTTCAACTCGTCTTGTCTCAGCTTGCCTCGACTCGTCTCGTCTCGCCTCGTCTCGCCTCGTCTCTGCTCGATTTCCCAGCGGCCCCTCATTTCATTTCAATTGACCGACCTATGCATTCTTTTGCCTTCTTTCCACTTTCCGCCAGTGAAATTCACTTTCATCTTTTTCAATAGACAGCCGAAGGCGACCAACCTGTGGCGAACACCCAAATATCGAATCCAGGCAACGGCAATCCCAATTCCAATGCCAATGCCAGCTTGCCTGAGAGTTTCGAAGATCCTTTAATGTCTAAATTCCTGATGTGTCATACCGCCCAAGTCTCTCGAGCGACCTGCCGCTGTGCGCACTGCATCCTTGATCCTGTTGCTATTGTCTAGCTCTAACTGTTTTCCCCTGTCCCTTGCTGACTGTTTCGTTTCTCTATCAAATTCTCCCTCTCTCTCTCTCTCTCACTCGTTCTTCCACTGCTGCTGCAGCCATCTCGCTTCCACAACAGCTATGTGTGTGCTGGCTTTTGTGAGCCGTGTAAATATTTTCCCAGCGTCCTGCAAACGTTTTGACAGTTTTTATTAGATCAAAATCCGGCTACAAGTGGCATGTGATAAATTGCGGCCAAAAGGAACAGAAGATGATGGCCAGCAAGACAAAGATAGCGATAGCCAGCCCACAAAGAGATCAAGTGTCGCTTCGAATTGTTTCTACATGTGTGTGTGTGTGTGTGTGTGTGTGTGTGTGTGCGAGTGTCGGTGTGTGTGTGCGACTTTAACGCATGCATTTTCCGATTAGGGAAACTGTGAATTGTGAACTGTGAATTGTAATTGTTTAATTGTGCATGTGTGTTGTGTGTTGCGTGTGCATGTGTGTGAGTGCATGTGTGTGTGTGTGTGTTTGTGTGTATGCTCTTTGTATCTCTTTAATCTCCCAGAAGTAAGTCGCGCCAAAGATCAAACAAATTAAGTCGAACACATGGCAAATAAAGGAGAACAATCCCAGTTACAATTTATATTGAACACTCAATCAGAAACTCTTGGAAATTGATTGTGCAATCCCATTAATAAATAATAAAAATACATATCTGATTTAGAATTACATAATCATCATATGATCTGATTTAACAGTTCTTCAGGGATATCAAATAAATATATATATATAAATATATATTTAATTGTTTGTATTAAAAGTATTATTTCTTTTGTTTTCTCAAAGAGTCATCATATAATTCTTAGTGATAATATATATATATTCTATGATATATTTTCGTTATTTATGATATATTAATTAATTTAAAGAATCTTTCAAATTTAAAAAATCATTTCACATTTGTTGCTTTGTTTGTTAGTTACCTCTAAGAAAGCAGTAACTCTATAATAATGCAAGAATATTTAACACATTCTAATAATTTATATAATATTATCCAGGTGATATGAAATGTTATTTATAATTAATGTTTGAAGGAATCTATAAATTGATTAATATTCCTTATAATTTCCATCGAAATCGTGGTAATTATTCAATTGAATCTATAGCATAGTTCTAGGCATGACCCTGCCTTCTTTTCCCCTGTCGCCTACCCTATGACTGGAGACTCACATAAGCTTTCTTATCACTCGTCAATGTGCTGGAGTAATCAAAGCCAAAATAGTGCGATAAGCGAAAGCATCAAATCCGCGCCTAATAGACGGCAATGGGAAAGCATTGAGCACCCTTATAATTGTATATGTATATGCGCGGATAAGTATTATTAACAATGTGTGTCATGTGGATAATGTGGCTCGTTTTATGCGGCAATCAGAATCATCAGCAAGCAACAAAGGGACACGCTCACAAAGTGGCAGCGGGTGGTGTCAACTGCAGCAGCCACAGCGACAGCTACAACAACAACAGCAACAGCAACAACAACAACAACAGCAGCAAGACGATCAGCAGTGACACTATTATAAGCACAACAATAACAATAACAGCAACAACAGCAACAACAACAACAACAACAACCTCAGCAGCAGTAACCAAAAGAGGAAGTTAATCCGTTGCCATAATCGCTGCATAGCGCCACAGCATGAGGCAACTGCAACTGCAACGGCAACGGCAACAGCAACGACAACGACAACTCCTCCGACACCATCAAGCAGAGGAACCCGAGGCCCGTCCAGGTCTCCGAGTAAGCCCCCATTGAAGTGTCAGAAGAGCCACAGCGAGTGTGCGTGTGTGTGAGCCCGATGCTAATCTGCCTGGGAGTTGGGAGAGACTGCAAGTTCCTTCTACTCTCTGCACTGCAAGTATGAAAACTGAAAGTAAGCAAAAGTCTTGTAATGCCATTTCCAGTGCTCTACAATGGATACAATGGGGTCTATCAGCTATATGAATAATATTGATAATGTATAATAAGCAATTGGCTTATGGCTATTAATAAATATAAAAATAAAAAACTATAAATATAATATAAATATAAAAAAATATTAAATAATAAAAATAATTATACGAAACCAATATAACATAATATTAATTAAAATAAATATAAAATTTAAAAAATTATTTAGATGCTAAAAATAACAATATGAGCAATATAGAAATTATTTAAAAAGTTTTTTTATTCAATTATTTTTAAGTTTCCGAAAGACAAAACAAACATTATATATACTTTTTTTATATAAAAAGGCTTCAGAAACAAATTTTAATTATATGTAATTTAAAAACAGAACAAAAATGTATTAAATACTTAATATATATATGAATATAATTGAGTTCAAGCTGTCTAAGCCTTAGTTTAAGCTGTCTAAATAACACATTCAAGTGTTTTTGCCTTGAGAGCATTTCAATATCTGTATAGAGTCTGTTGCTGGAGGCTTGAGCTGGTGAGCAGAAGGCCCAAAAGTGCGCAGACAATGGCAATATAAATATTGTGTAGCACTTTAGCATTTAACAATAATAACAACAACAATAACACGCGATAACAACAACAACAACGACAACGACAACGACAACAACGACAGCGACAACAACAACAACAACAGCATGAAGTCAACTCTTTTGACCATTGCCATAATAAACAAACAATTACGGTTTCATTTTTGCCGTTGTTGTTGCTGTTGCTGTTGCTGTTGATATTGCTGTTGCCGTTGCTGTTGTTGGTGTCGCAGCTAGTTGAACCCGCGCCCCAAACAACGACGATCTTCACAGCAGTTGGCGTTGGCTTCGACTGGAGTCGAGTTTGTTCCATTCCATTTTGTTGAATGCAATTCTTGTGGCATTTTGTGCGATGCGCAGCGGGGTGCAAAATATTTCGCACAACAAAAGCTCGCGGCGCGATAAGAACTCAACAATGGAGCCAGCCGAGCAACCAACCAGCCAGCAGCAGTCACAGCAACAACAGCAACAACAGCAACAACAAGTATAATAATAACAACAATGTTTGGCAAGCACAGCGACACTTGGCAAATCAAGTAAAGCTAATCGCTGGCTAGCTCGGTCGAACGGACGGACGGACAGACGGACGTTCTCGTCTTGTCTAAGGCCAACTAATTGCAGGCAACGCTGATTACTCATACGCCCCCATGTCACATGAAGCATGTGCCAGAGAGACTGAGAGAGAGAGAGAGAGAGAGGCGGCAGTTCAAGCAACAGCAGCAGTTGAGGCAGCAACAACATCAGGTACAACAACATGACAAGCAGCGCAACACGCAAGAAACATGGGACAAACAAGAGACGCCGTTGCCTGCCGGCCGGCCGTTCAAATATTTGTTAAACTTGACACCAAACAAAAGAATTTTACCGAAAGGATTTGAATGAACCGAAAAGCGAACAATGCAAACGCGCGGCACGCAGGAATGCGACGACGACGACGACGACGACGACGGCTGCGTCCAAGATCCAAGACCGGCACCAAGTTGACGACGAGGAGGACGGCGACGAGGCAGCAAATCAAACACAACAAATCGCCAGGCAAACACCAAAATCATTTTGTACAACAAAAGCAGCGGGGTCAGCTGAGCAGCAGGGGTGGGGGGTAGGGAGGGAGGGAGGGAAGAGGGGCAATGCCATAGACAGCGATACAGTGGTACCAACTATGCCATCAATTCAATCAAATGAAATGTTTTACCAAATATTTGATTAGTATTCAATCAAATGTCATCGAATAAAAATATTAATAAATGCTTAAGTAATTTGATTTACTAAATTAATTACATATACTTTTAATTAAAAAGTTAAGCAATGCACGAAATTATATTGGCATTTGATCTGAAATGAAATTAGCTGGCTCATTGCATCATTTACAAATATTTACTTAATAAATTCCCCATGACTCATCGGCAGTGAATGCCGAGGCTAAGACTCTGTGCAGCGATTGGCAGATTAACGAGCAATTTAGTTCAACTGATTATTAAGCAATAGTAATTACTTTGTTGTCTTAAAGCCATTTCATTATTGTCAACCTGAGTTTCTTATTACTCTATTTAAACAATTTTCGAACTAATTTTCATAATTACTAAATTATTATTTCATTTTATTAAACAGTCGAACTTCTCTATTGCAAACTTCTATATACTTAAACTTTACCTATTGTAAATTGATGTCAAGTGCTCAATTGGTGTCTGAAATGTCTTTATAATGCATTGATTTTATAGCCCAAGTTAAATATGACCTTAATTTGAAGGCTGTATTCATCTATTTATATGTCTTTTTTTTAGAACTTCCAATTTACAAAAAAAAAACTATTAATGAAATTCAGCTGATTTCTTTGACAAAATATTGCGAAAGATTTAAGTTAATTAAGCTTTATTTTATTTATAAATATTATATAAATTCATATTGCTTTTTTAATACTTTATTGTAATATTTCTTTAGTAATTCTAAATTATATTATTTTCTACATTTTGCTGCTCACTTTATATAATTAAATATTAAGTATAATAATATTAAATATATTTGCATAATTTGAATAAATGTTATCTACTTTATTTGCATGCATTTTCATACCATTTGTAATTAATTATATTCACTTGTGTAATTTTAATATTTATTTTATTTATTATTATTAATTTATTTTGTTTTTATAAATTTTCATATATATTTTTATATGTATTTTTATTTAAATTATTAAAATCACTGTGCATTCGGACTTCTAGTTAAGGAATCGCGGCTTTCGATTCGCCCTTTTCCAGATCCAAGTACTGACGCGCGCCGATCCTGGGCCGCTGCTGCTGCTGCTGTGCTGCTGCTGTTGCCGGTGCTGCAGTCGGCGGAGCTGGTGACGATGCCGGGTGCCGGTTGCCAGTTGCCAGTTGCCGGTGCCTAACGCAGTTATCAAAAGCGTTGAATTATGGCCGCGCTGGCTGCCAGCTAAATGAGCAACACGTTGCTCCGACAGCAACAGCTCTGGAGACAGGCGACAGACGACAGACGACAGGAGACAAGAGACAGGAGACGAGAGACAGGAGGAGGAAGAAGGCTGCTGCTGCTGCTGCTGCTGCTCTTGCTGCTGGCTGCTGGCTGCTGGCTCGTTTCGTGGCGCTATCGCATTTGATCTCGTTTGCCGGGCTATGGGATCGGATCGACCCGCAGGCCTCAGCTTCAGTCTCAGTGTCAGTCGCAGCTTCAGCCGCAGCCGCAGCCGCAGCCTCAGCAGCCGCAACGATGTCTGTCGTGTGAGCTAACAATGCGCATGATATCATTCATTTCTCATTTCGGTTTCATTCATTGAGCTCTTGGCCAAGTGTCGCCGTCGTCGTCGTCGTTGTTGTTGTCGTTGTCGTGGCCTCGTCAGTCCCACAGTCCCGCAGTCCCTATGTGTTCAGTCTAATTTCATAATAAGAAACATCTTCAGAAACACAATAAATGAAAGCAGGCAATGTCCATGGTGCGCACTTTGTGCGTGTGTGTGTGTGTGTGTGTGTGACAGTGTGTATATTTTGTTGTTTTTTATTATTAGTTTTATTGTTGTTCTTATTGTTAACTGGCTTGGTATGCTTGTGGAATGTCGGGCATTTCCGGTTAGGCCTCTGCTCAACAGCTACACATCGCTTTCTGGGGGCGCCTTTAGAAATACTATTGCGGAAAATCTAGAATACCGAACCAATTAGATGGGAATAGATAATTCACCTCTAATGTCACCTAATAAAATGCGAGCAAATCATATTTTAATCAATAATGTGTACTCAAAGTAAAGCGCAAGTATTTCACAAACCTGCTAGAAGTTGCGAGCATATATAATACTGCAGATCGTTGGGATCAGGTGAATGAGGCATAAGATTTCCTTCTTTAACTCCTTTATGTGAGCATCTTCAACTGTAGTCTTCGTATTCCCCATCTAGAAACACTAACAGCTTAATTTGTATATTATCTTCAAACAATCTTAACTCCTTTAAAACTATAAATACAATTATAATATTACTCTTATATCACAAGTTCATATATATGGATTCTGGGATCACTCAACCTTCAAAAAGGGGCAAAAAGAATGAAGTGTCTGAGAACATCGATCGATTTCAGTTTCCGCACCAAAACCAAAACCTTGAAGCTGCAGATTCATTTCCAAAGAAACAGCATTTGAAAGGGGTTTCACATAGCACAAGCTGTATTATTCAATTGATTCCTTCAATTGCTGCTGCTTGATCTCTAACTGAATGGATTGATGACTAAGTGCGTGTCTAGCACATTGGCAAGGCCCTCATCAAAGCGTGGAAGAGGGAGGGGGGGGGGAACCTTTGTGCGGCGGCGCTGCGTTTCAAATTCCCTAATTACTGTCTGTCCAGATTCATATTCATTTCATTAATCATACGCCGCATAGGCTGCTGCTGCTGCTGCTACATAAGATTGTGCAAATATTTCGCAGTACAGACATCAAATTTGAATATGCCATGGAATTGTGAGGGGTGAGGCATGTGGCAGCGGCATCATTGTCTGTTCACACGCCGCAGTCGCAGTCGCAGCCGAAGACGACGGCGGCGACGACGCTGTGGATGATGATGACGATGACGATGAGGTCGGAGCCGGTGACGGTTGATGGCCATGGCAACGACACCGCCATGGACGGCATAAGCATCCTCAGCGTCTGTCGGAGTCTCTGGCTGTGGCATGGCTCTGCCTCGTGTTGCTCAATGTGTTGAAACATGAATGAATCTTGTTCACAATTTGGCAACAACACGTTTAGCTTGAAACGAAGGACGACAATGGGCAGCCTCTGCAGCCTCTGCTGCCTCTGCTGCCTCCGCTGCATGGACTGCCTCGACTGCCATTGTGTGTATTCCTAAGCCTGGAACCTGGATTCGGCATTCGGCATTCTGTATTCGGTATTCGGTATTTCGTATTGGCATCACCATCAGCATCGGTGGCGGTGGCGGCGTCGCGTACACAAATTATTAGCAGCCTCTTCGGTCAACGGTCGTCTGTTGTCTCTTGTCCGTTGTCCGTTGTCCAATGTCCAATGTCCAATGTCCGATGTCCGATGTCCGATGTCCGTTGTCCATCGCCGGTTGCCGGTTGCCGTTCGCCTGGTTAGTAAAACATCATGTCGCTGCTAAGGGTACCAGGCACAGCCTCTGTGGTCCAATTTGGAGGCATCGTCAAGGCATCCCTTTGCCCCTTATACCCCCTCTGCCACACTCTGGCTCTCCCTCTCCCTCTCTCTCACTCGTCCGCTGCTGCTGCGTGCCTGCGGTGGTCGCCGTTCGCTGCTGCCTAGAAAATTATCTGCTTATCTTGTCTTGTGCTCGTTGCGATCAACTGCTTATTCATGTTCTTTGGCTGCTCCTCTTTTCCGATACCAGTTCGACAAAGGGTATCATGACTTTTACATAATAAGTAGTCGCAGCCACCAACAAGTCCATGATAGCCATCTGCTTAGCTTTGGTGTTATCGATAACAATCGACGATAGGCAACAATTAAATAAAATAAACATTATTTTGTACTTTCAAGTTGCTAATCAAATGAACTTCATTACAGAAGGAAATTTATCGATAACTATCACTAACGTTACATTAGAAATCAATATAAATATTTGAATTAAGATTAACATTTAGCTTTAGTCAATTGTGTGCTTAAATAAAGAATTTCAATTTGAAGTATATCGATATTAATCGGTAGTTTTATCGATAGGCAACTATTAATGAAAATGATTCATTTTGGAAGTACATTCTTATACTTAGCAACGTATAATGCATTACTCCAATCATATTAAAACTGGAGAATTATCGATATTAATCGATAGTGATACCGAGTAAGAGATACCAGCTTACACCTGTTCAGATTGATACCAATAATTTAAAGAGATAAATATCTTATCATTACGAACTTCCATAAAAAAGATCGATAATTATCGTTAGTAACATTTCCAAACGATTGATGAATATATTAACACAATTATCGATCAGTGTATTGAAATCGATAAAAATGTAATAATAATAAATTGTAGTTTCTTTATTTATGTACAAAATTAGAGTAATTAGTATTCGGTGTTTGTTAAATTTGAATATTGTGCCGCGCTTTTGTTGTTGTTGTGCATTTAATTTATGTGCTTGACGTGACACTTGCTATCGCTGCGTCTTCAGCCAGTGCCTCTTCTCTCCTCTCTCTTCACTCTTGTCTCCCCTCTCTCTTCTGCCTGTTGCCTGCGAAATTCGTCAGGCACATCGCAATGGACGGCAGGGACATGAACGTGGCCATCGATGGACTGATGTGAATTTGACTGTCTGTGTCTCTGTGTGTGTGTGTGTGTGTGTGTGTGTGTGTGTGTGTGAGTATGTATATTGGGATCTGGTATCTGGCCATGGGCCGCCTAATATGCGACAGCCGCCGCCTGTTAACACATCGGTGAACCTCAAAATATGAAAACCGAAACCGAAACGAGCGCGCCTGGTTTGGGATTGGGTTTGAGAATGGGTATGGGTATGCGTATGGGTATGGGTATGGTATTGGGATTGGGATTGGGGACCCCACACCGGTCAGCCGTCGGCGTCAGTGACAGCAGAGTGAGCGGAGAGTTCCTAACGAGGTGTCCAGGCGAACGACATTCGAGCCCATGGTGATGACGGTGCGAGCGAGACGTGTTGAGGAGCGAAGAGCCGGCGATTGAATTTCACACGTGGCTTAGTGTCCACCCGCATTAAGTGCGCTTCATCGGCTGTGCTCGCAGGGCAGAGAGAAAGGTGAACAGAGACAAAGACAGAGAGCGAGAGAGAGCGAGAGAGCGAGAGAGCGAAAGAGGGGAGGGTGTGTGTGAATGGGATAGAAAGAGTGCGATAGTGGTTGAAGTTTTGGCGAGTGGGCGAGCTTTTATGCAAATGCTCTGCACATCGCCATCTTGGCTGGCGATGGCTGCTGATCTCGCCATCTTGGACTGTCAATTGCGACTTGGACTGAACTCAGTCTGTGGCGGCTCAGTCGCTTTCGCAGTCTGAGTCGCAGTCGCAGTCGCAGTGGCCGTCGTCGTCGCCGTCGCCGTCGCAGTCACAGTCTCTGGCTGAGGATGAGGATGAGGCTGTGGCTCCACTTGCATTTGGCCATGGCCATTGTTCTGTGGTGCTGCCAGCAGTGATGACATTCCACAGATTAGGCACTCACATACTGAGAGAGAGAGAGCGCGAGCGAGAGAGAGCGAGAGAGCGAGGGAGAGAAAGAAAGGCAGAGCGGGAGGGATAGCGATGCAGAAAGATAGAGAAAGAAAGACAGAGAGTGAGTGCAAGAGCGAAAAGGGAAGACTGCTGAATGTTGCCAATGGACGGATGATGGTGACTCTGCTGACGGTGCCATATCCTGCCCAGCTTCACGGCTGCGTATGAATGAGTTATTTCGGACTTAATCGCACTGCTTGCATCTCGCCACGTTGCAACAACCACAACAACAACAGCAACAACAACTACAACAACCACATACCTTTTGCCGCGACTGTGTCCACGTTTTGTTTCAGGCCCGGCTTTGGTGTCCTCCATTTGATTGAACTGCTCAATGAAATATGCAAATTTGTTTGCCGGGCCGCCGCCGAAGCGGTCGCTTAATCAACTGCAAGGCTGCCAGGTTGCCAGGTTGACTGCGAGAAGAAGAAGAAGAAGAAGAAGAGGAAGACCAGGGTCTGTCGCAGGGAACGTTTTGTGCCTCATCATCATCATCATCGTCACCAGGGAGTTGAGCTTGCGAGAGTCGCCATCGTTGGGTCTGCATCTGAGTGCGCATTCGAGTCCACATCCACATCCACGTCTACGTCCACGTTTGCGTCTGCATCTGCGTCTGCGTCTGCATCCGCACATTTGCGGTCTTTTGGGGCAATCTTAAATATATCCTGCTGGTGGGTAAATTTTTCTCGTATGTGCTTTGCGCTTTTTTTGCCACTTTTATCGGATCGGCGGGCCAAAGTCACGATTTCTACAGTAAGAAGTTGCAGTTGCAGTTGCAGATGTTGCTACGTTAACTTCTTCGACTTCGCCCGTTGCCACAAGTTGCCCCTGCTGCTGTCTGCCACAGTTGCTGCTGCTGCTGCTGCTGCTGCTGGTGCTGCAACAACTCGTATTTTTCTAGCAGCCAAATGTCAGCGTTACCCCTCCCCACCTCCCTCGCTTCCCCACAGTTCTAGGCACCACACTCTAATTGAACTGTTCAACCGCTGGAGGTGTGCTAATTACATTTAATTACATTTGTTAACAAGACACTTGTCAAAAATCGAAATTACAATCCAAACAGCTACCAGCTACCAGCTACAAGCCACACAACTCCAAATACAACTGCCAACTGACAACTTGCAGCAGTTGTAACTCAATCAGTTGCAAACATTTCGCAAATGGTCATTTGGCCATAAAATCCATCAAACTTGGCCAAAGCTGTCTTAAATTAAGATATAGACTTGGATTTATGTTTACTCGCAGAGCAACCAGACATCTACTCGCCACACAGCTCAATTACTCCGATAAACTTGTTCTGGGGGATTCGCTATACAAAACGTTAGTGAATTAACTCTTAAGCTCTTTTAGAATATTTATCTACGCTTGTAGTTGTCTAAATCCAATTTATAACAGCAATTAATTCATGTTAATCCAAACAAACATCTGTATTACGCTTAAAGTGTTTTTTTTCTATTCATTAAAAATATTCTGCCAATACAAAAACTTAACAATTGAAAGAACATGAGTTAATAAGGTAGCAGTGATGGATTCAGCCAGACTTGATATGACTGGGACTCAGATTTAAAATACACTTCTAAACTAAAAGGAAACAAGTGCGGTCTTTGAATCGTATGTATAATAATAATATATAATAATTGCTGTAATAATAATAATAATTGTAATAATTCCTCCACAACTTTGCAGACTAATCATTAAAATTTACATAAGTTAGTAAATGTAGCACATGGATATCAATCTATACTCTCTAGTGCTGATCTTCCTTTCATATTCTGCCCTTAATTAAGTTTACAGTCTCAAAAAATTAATCTTAGACTAATTTTTACATGATTCAACAATTAAGCTAAACTAATTATTAAGATAAAATAAAATCTAAGCTAAATATTTCGAATAAATCAATCATCATATTACTAATTACTAGACTAGACATCATTTAGCCTACTGTTAGTTAATAACTTCTAAGTTACATTGTAATATTATTAAAATGCATTATTGCTTAAATACTTAATAAATATTTCTATATATTATTTGTATTTTTATTTAATAATTTTTTTATTTCAAGATATTTAATATCTTAACAAATTCATTTTTCAAAACATAACTTACTTCTAAATGTAAAAAATAATAAAATTAATATTAATAATTACAATTTAAATTTTTCTCTTTCAAATAATAATAATACAATTAAAATGATAATAATAATAATGTTAATGATAAGCTATTAATTATTTATTAATTTAGGGCACCATAATGCTTGGATAAAAATATTTAATCATTTTGTTATTTATTGAACCAAATTTATTAATCATATTATAAACTGCGTTATCAGCATATAAAATTTATTAAAGCTAAACATTGTTATCGTTGTTATTAATGTATTTCATACTTAAGTTAGCATTTTAACAATTCTTAATGTGATGAGTTTATCACTACGAGAAGCTAAGCACAACAAAGAAGTTACTTACTCAAAAAATAATCATAATTGTTTTTATTTATTGTATTTATTGTGTTAACTTTTGGCCAAATATCATATTTTATAATTGTGCTTTTTAATCTGCGTGTTGACTGCTCCCAGTTGACGTTAGGAAGCTCTTATCTATTACATGTGGTATATAAGTTGTATCTATCTTTTGTTTGCATCTCAAGATACGCAACGCATTTGGCATTCGGCAACAGCTACGCCCCCTGTCGGCTAGTGGAGCTACTACATGCATAAGTAGCAACTAGTCTCAGGCTCATATCTAGCCATAATCTAAGCCTGTTAGTTGGCAACTAGCGCCACTTGCTCCACTCTTGGCTACTGCACATACCCGTATGAGTGTGTGTGTGCGTGTGTGTGTGTGTGTGTGTGTGTGTGAGTACACTTTAAGCAATGCGTATCTGAAAGATACATGTACTTGTGTGCATGTAGCAGGCAGCCAGGCAGTCAAGCAGTCAAGCAGTCAGGCAGTTAGCCAACAGATTGCGCCTATCGATAACGTGACTGAAGCTGTGAATGCGACTCTGACTGCGACTGCGACAGCGACAGCGACTGCGACGGCGACGGCGACTGCGACTGTGGCTTAATATTTGCGTTTGTGGCGTTAATTATGGGTTTCGCTGTTTCTTTGATTGTTTATTTGTTTGTTTTCGTTGGCCATTCGCCGTTTGCATCGCAATTCGTATCGAATCCATTGAGGAGATGAAGTCGACTTCGCAGAGACGAAGCCAACGACGAAGTCGGAGATGAAAATGGAGACGCAGTTGGAGTTGAATTGTCGTTGTACAATTGTTGTTGGTCGTGTAATTCCGGTTCGTGCAATGATAATTATATTAATTTGCCATCGAATGAGCGGCAAGTGATATCGTTGTTGTCGTTGCCATTCAGTCATTCACTCAATCACTCAGTTTGTCAATTCTTCGTACGAGTCTTGCTTATCAATTTGTATGCTGTACCCTGTAAGTGTATCAGGTGTGTGTGCTTATGTATGTGTGTGTTTGTGTGTGTGTGTGTGTGTGTGTGTGTGTGTGTGGCGTGTAGTTATCGACATGGCAGTGGCAGTTGCAGTTGCATTGGCAAAGCTGTTCAAGTTGCAGTTGCCATTACAAAACAATTGAGATTGAGGAAAATCAAATCAAGTGGCAATGCGGCTCTAAGATACAAGTCTAACTGCAAGTGGCCCAAACAGCTGATGTGTCTATAATTATGCCAGCCAGCAGCACGGCCAAACAACCGACAACAGATACAGCAAGCAACGACAACAAGCAACAAGCAACGACAACGACCACGACAACCGTCAACCGTCAACCGACAACCGACAACGGACAACACCGACAACACCGACAACAACAACAACAACAACAACAATAACAACAACAACAACAATTGCGCTTGGTATTCATTTAGCTGCGGAATGCATCTGAAAAAGGCCCATTGCATAAGTGGACAGAGGAGCTGAGAGTGCATTCGTTTGCTCAAAACCAAATGCCAGGATATTCGATACAGTAATGCAGGGCCCAATCTGAGAGTGAGAGTGAGTGAGTGAGAGTGCGAGAGAGCGAGAGCGATACTGAGTGAGAGAGCGAGTTGCGGCACACGGGGGCAGCTTACAAATCCGAGGCGCTGTCATAAAGATTTGTGCCCTGGGCTCCGTCAATGTGGGCATGAAAACGCGTGTAGTCGGATACCATACCATATATTATACCTGCCACTGACTGAATATCTTTCACTCCCCCCCCTTCCCTGTTGCACAGAGCCCTCCTCACTTCGTTTCCACTCCTTTACACACCACACAGCACTCCCTACCCCTGCTGCCCTCCAGCTGTATCTGTAGCTGAAACTACCTTCTCTGCGTGTAAGACAAATGAGCACTCAATTATCGTATTTCTGCTTTAGCTGCTGCTTCATTTGTCTTTCGATTTAATGTGATGGAATTGGATGGAATGGTATGGATTGGAATGGAATGGGATAGCATGGGATGTGAAGCTATACCTCCGCATCACATGATATGACGAGATGCGATGCACTGCCTTCATCTGCTTTTGGCACTGCACTTCAATGTTCACATCAATATGACATTAGATAAATGGACACTTTTAGTCCAAATGAATACATAAATATATATGTATGAAGACTGAACAAATCTAATATGCAATTAACATATTAAATATTCCTTATTATTTTGATCGTTTTATTTGAATTTGATAACTTTTGCAGCTCAAAATTTATGCATGAAAATAGAACAAATATGTATTTAATTATATTTTAATTATACAAATATATGCAATTTAAATTGATATTAATGTCCCTCAGCGTCAGTTACTTTTATCATCAATTTGCAATAGATAATAATAAAATTACTAATCAAATAGTTTAACAATTTCCAAAGAGACTCCTAAATAATTTAATATTTTAAATAACAAAATATATATTTAAAAATTTACTAATTAAAAAACATTAATGTTACGATCTAAATAAAATTTTATCAAATTCTCAATAAATATAAAATATGTTTAATCTTGTAATATTATTAGAATTTACACAGTCCAATGTTATAGGAGTACAAACCAGAATATAGCATATCACATCACAATAAGTATCGCTATTTCATCTTCAAGTAGAAGTTTGAGAAACTAAATTAAAAAGGCAACCTTGAACTACTCAGTTTCTACTTGAAGGTGTGAATTATTCAAAATTTCTATTTACTTCTATTATAATTCCGTTGCCAACTTTATTGCTATGATCTGTGCTTTGATTGATCAGTTGATCAGTCGACAGAAATCCCTCGCCTTATGATATTTATTTGTGTATATTTATAATGTTGATGATGACGAGTCAAGTCCATACATCATTTATTTCTACAGTTTACCTGTCCCTCTTTGACCTAATCGATCAAGCATTGGAAATGGCTCTTAGTAACTATAGAGTTGTTGTGCAGCATATTCAAATCAAGTTAATGTTGTGCGAATAAAAAGGTACTTCCCCCAGCTGAATCGAATAAATTGAAAGAGTTAATTTCATTAATTAACAATTAGATATTGATTACTTTAAACATATTATTGGTAATGATCAGCTTTGTAAATATATGTATTTGCTTAAGAGTACCTTAATGATATCCTGGCCACGATATCTCCAAGTCGAGTACTCCCCGCTTGTGTCTGCCTCCTTTTTAAGCTTCAAATATGCTATTAGAGTGAATAGAATTAATTAAATACATTTGCATATATGATTGTCAAGCTCATTTACTTGTCACTTACACACTTTGTGCAGCTCACAGTGAATGTGTCTTTTTCCATACCTTTCTATCATTTATTTGTGGCGATCCCTCCCCTCCCCTTCCTCTCACCCTGTGTTCAGTGTCCGCTCGCCGATTTGTGTTTTATTGTCTCAGACGACGTCGTCGCGTCGACGGCAATCGCCGCATCATTCCCAGTCGCTGGTCGGTGGTCGTCGATCGTCCTCAGGTTGGGCCTCATCTTCGTCATATGTGCAAATGGTGGTCCAATCTGTCATTCCAGCTGGCTGGAGCTGGGGCACTCTGCGACTGGGCCTGTAAGTTCCAATCGGGGACTCGGGTGGTCGTTTTAGCTGCTGTTGTTGTTGCTGTTGTTGTTGCCTCGTCGCCGATGTTTATCTCGTGTGGCAGTTCAGTTTAGTATTTTCTTATTATTATTATTATTTTTTTCTCTCTTTTTTCTTTTTTTTTTTACTCTCTGCCGCTGTCATTCAACCTTTGTGTGAGGCGTCCGAGGCGGCGGCAACGGCAGCGGCAGCGGCGGCTGCTCATCATCAACTACTCCACTCAGTTTTGCCTCCTTAAAAAATAAAATGCAGAATTATGAATCGGCATGTTTTACATGTGCGGGAGGTCTTGTTGTAAACTGCAGCTAAAAACAAAAACCAAAAAACAAAACAAAATGAATGCGAGACGAAGATGAGAAGGAGGAGAAGGAAAACACACATCTATATAGTGCTACCATATGAATATGTGGATAAAAAAGAAAAGAATGAAAGAAAAAATATATATATTGAATTGTAGTGTCCGTGTCCGTGTCCGAGCTCGAGTCCATGTCCATGTCCAAGTCCATGCCGATGTCGATGTCGATGTCGAAGCCGATGTCGATGACGTTGTCCGTGTCCATGTCCGTGTGTACCTGTCGCTCAATTCTTGAATACGAACCTGTTGCCGTCAAATCTTGAATTAAATGTTGTGAAATTGTACACTTCAAAACAAAAACACACACAACGCTTTGAGTCTCGTGTAAGTCGTAAGCGAGCACACGACGCGGATGAGCCTCGTGATGGGAATGAGGACGCTCAACAACTGGGACGGGGAATGGAGACGGGGACGGTTGAGGGGACGAAGGCTGCGACGTTCGAATGAGGATTACGACGACGACAAAAAAGGAACTATCATTCTACATAATTATTAATCTCGTTTTAGGTATTTCATTGTCTTTTGTTTTGTGTGTGTGTTTTTATATTTCTTTTCTTTTTTTTGTTTTTTTTTTGTTTTGTCTCTTCTGATTTTATTGCAATTACCGCGCTCTCGCTTTGTGTGGTCTCCAGCTAAGTGTGTGCATGTGCTGAGAATTCTCATATTCTCAGGTGAATGTCAAAGCTACTGCTGCTGCAGTGGCAAGTGCAAGTGCTCCATTGCTGTGCCAGATTAATGGCTACTCATTAATCAGAGTCCATCTGCTGGGCGCCATCAACAATTTTTACAACACTTGCAGTGCTTCCTTTGGTCCCACTCCCCTGTCCCCTGTCTCCAGTTTCCCTTTAACTCGCAGCTCTTTGTCCTTTGTCCTCTGTGCTTGTCTCTGTCTTTGCCATTGTTATTTGACACTTTTGCCTGGGCCAATCAACACCAACGCCAAATGAGGCGCCATCGTCGCAACTGGCAACTGGCAACAGGCAACTGGCAACACTGACAACACTGAACACCACCGCCAACGCCACCGCAACGCCACCGCCACCGCCAGAACTACAGGCACAGCCGCCGTCATCGCATTACTTCCACACCAAATAGTTCAGCCTATGAAAATAATAACTGTGGGAACCGCATTTTGTGCCTCCGTTCGCCAAGTTTCGCCTCGATCGTTGCGGCTCGTTCGCTTCATTGCCGTTTTATTGGTTGAAAATAAGTTAATAACATGGACGCCGTCGTTTGGCGGCCAAGGCGAAAAGACGGCTGGCATATCCTATCCCTTATCCCTATCCAACAGCAACACTAACAACAACAACAACAACAACAACAAAAACAATAACCATGCAACAATATTGCCGACTCTGAAACCCATCGACACAGCCGACTGTGGACGCGACTCGTCTTTGACTCGACGCGACTCGACGCGACTCGACGCGACTCGACTCGGACTCAACCCTACGCGACGCGATCCAACTCTATGCGAGTTGAGTCGACGCGGCTGCAGCGGAAGCCGCATAAGGTCGCTTTCAACAGCTAAGCCAAACAGCCAAAGTATATCATCATAACCACCTACTTTTTGGACCTCGCAACGAGCTACCATGCCATCCATGCCCCATATCCCCCATAGCAATTGTCGGGATCGGCCCGATGAGAGAGCAGCAGCGCCAACTACTGCGCCCTCAGGCCAAGATTCCGCCTTCGTCGCCGACGCCTTCCTTCAATTCTCCAACTCCAACTCCAACTACAACTCCAACTCCAAGTCGAAGTCGAAGTCGAAGTCGCAACTCCAAATCCAAACTCGATGACGCCGCAACCGCAACCGCCGCCGCCACTGATAATGATGAAGGTGTTGGTGTTGGTGATGATGATGCTGATGACGCGGATGCGCCGTCCAAGTCGCCGCCAACCTCAATGCGTCTTCGCATTTTACTTCTTTTTTTTTGTAATATTTATTTATTTTTTTTTGCGTAACTTTGGGTGCTCGCCTTTCAGTTGCGCTACGCAAGAATTAATTATAAAACAATGAAATATTCATAGATTGAAATGCGTCATAGTTGACACAAGTCAGGGCGCCAAAATGGACATATTTAATGCAATTTATATAGTATAGAGTGTAGAGTATAGACTGTAGAGCGTAGAGTGTAGAGTGTAGAGTGTAGCGCATTCGCTTGGCCTGTCTGGCTGGCGCCGCGTTGCGATGCGCCGCTAAATGGGATCAGTTTTGGTAACGAGTTAACGAGTTGATTTCACTTCAGCGATTGCCGCCGAACCCGAACACGAACCGGATTAGCAGTTTTTGCATCGTCTGTGGCTGTGGCTCTTGCTGTTGCTGTTGCTGTTGCTGTTTCTGGATGTGTCTGTGGCTCTGACTCTGGCGTTGTTGGCTCTGTGCGGTGGCCATGGCCAATGTCTACACAACAAGGTGACGGCTAATAATGACGGCCGCGGCCGGAACGGACAGTTAGCCGGCCTAAGACTGAAGCTGAGACTGAGACAGCGACTGAAACTCTGACTGAGACTGAGACTGAGACCGATACTGAAGCTGAAGCACTGCGACTGGAGGCAGAGGCGTTTGCACCTCCCATGGCCAGGCTGCAGCGCGCTCCTGTGGCAGCCTTTGATGCTCATGCTCGTATAGTTGCATGTGTTTTCTTTTGTCTTGTGTGTTTCTTTTTGCCTTTTTATTTTGTATTTTTGGGTGCCCCTTCGATGTTCAGCATGGATGGACCCATCGGTCCTTCGGTCCGTCTGTGCGTCTGTGCGTCTCTTTTGGGCTTTGTCAGGGGCGTTGCCCAGTGATCATCACGCGTTTGCGCTCCTTTTTTTTTTCTTTTGCTTAATGGGTGTTATTTTGTTTTGCCGTAAATATTTTTGCAATGGGCGCTAATTAAGTTTGGCTCTGTCGATCTGCATCCTTCGCACTTTGTTATGTGTGAAACTTTTAAATTTCGAGCGGCGGCAAACATGAAAACACTGCGCACAGCGCTCCACCAAATTGCCGGCCATTAATGGGGCAGCATCCCTCTTTCCTAACCTCCCCAACCCCCCCCCCCTCCCCATTCCATCACTCTCTTACACACTCACACCACGACATCCGTTGCACCATGTTACCGAAATGTATTAACGTTCTGACTCTGACGCTGACTGTTCTTCTTTTCGTATAAATAAATATTGAAACTTATTAATTTAGCAGCACATTACGTATACGCCCCGCGTGGCCACAAACTATGAATGAAACTAGCCCTATTGCAGCCAAATAAATATCAATGAATTCTTTAGCCAACTTGCTGGCTATCAGCAACTATGAAATAAGCTCATAAAAGGGGAAAAGAGGAAAAGAGGCAACGAGGCAAAGAGAGAAAGGGGCAAGCAAAAACTTCATTAGCCGTGAAATATATTTTATGACTCATTTTTGGCATTCGACATTCGACATTCGCCGTTCGACGCTGCATTTTAGTTGCTGTTTCAAATCGATTCGACAATAAATTAGCATTATGTGGTTACAATTTGTGTGTCGTCAGAAATATTTGCGATCCAAGTCATACACTGAGCTGGCAGCCAGCAGTTGCCAGTTGCCAGTTACCAGTTACCAGTCGGCAGTCGGCCAAGTTCAAAGACCGCAGTCGATCGAAAGCCCTCCAATCCATTGATACCCCAGCTGAGCTACTCTATCGCTTGCCCACACCATGCAGCTGTTAATTATTTATTTATTAATTGCTTGTCAAATCATTTGCTTCGTTTTTATTGCACTGCGCTTAAGGTTTCTATTGCATTTGTCGCTTGCATTCCGTTTCTCTGTTTTCAAGGCATTTAATCATTTAATTATATTTATTATTTTACTAAGTTTAAGTCAGCTACTTTTTGTTCTTGTTCTTAATTATACATTTGTTGTAGAACTTTATATATTATTTTATACATAAAATATATAATATTTTAAATAAAACATTTATATAATTAACTACTTAATGTTCATTTTATATGTTATATTTCAATTAATTATTACTCAGCAATGTATTGCATGAGACTTAATATTGTTATTATTTTTATTATTTTACTAAGCTTAAGTTAGCTAATTTCTGTTCTTGTTCTTAATTATACATTTGTTGTAGAACTTTATATATTATTTTATATTTAAATAAAACATTTATATAATTAACTACTTAATGTTCATTTTATATGTTATATTTCAATTAATTATTACTCAGCAATGTATTGCATGAGATTTAATATTGTTATTATTTTTATTATTTTACTAAGTTTAAGTTAGCTAATTTCTGTTCTTGTTCTTAATTATACATTTGTTGTAGAACTTTATATATTATTTTATATTTAAATAAAACATTTATATAATTAACTACTTAATGTTCATTTTATATGTTATATTTCAATTAATTATTACTCAGCAATGTATTGCATGAGACGTTTTAATTTGATTAGCAATTTGTGTTCGCTTATTAAATTAAAAATAAATTCTT